>JANAVB010026197.1:574636-921120 GCA_029216955.1 Iris pallida
AAAAAAAAGAAAAGAAAAGCCCATTACAGCAAATGCTCCCCCACCCGAGCCTGTGAGCCCGATCTCCCTAAAACATTCCACGAAGTTAAATATATATACATAGCGTATCTATAGATCGAGCGAGAGGATGAGAAAATCTTATCAAACCCTAACCCCCCCATAGGAGCCGTGCCCCGCCTCTGTCGATGTACCGCGTCGACGCGCACAAGCCACCGGAGCCCCCACGCGACGGAGACCCTCTACCAACCACATTCGCACAGCGACAGCACCAGCAATGTGTTGTCTTCGCGGTGAGATTCCCGCTGCGCTCGGTTGATCAATTTTAGATCCATCTTCACAGGTTCACACCCTAAATAACCCTATTTAATTCCATAAATTAGTTACGAAGATGCGTAATATATCTGTAGAGAAATCGAACACAAGATCGATGAAAACTGTCAAAAGATAATGCTTATGCGGTACCAAAACCTCGACTTGAAGGCCAATTTTTGTCGGATCCTTGAACTTTTGAAAACCATTTGAATAACATTGAGGGCTACATAACCGAGATAAACCCTATTATTAGTTTTATTTATAGTTTTGTATCCAGTAAATGAAATTGATTGGAAACTCGAAGAAAACTAAATAAACTGTTTTAGAAATTCATGAAAAACATTCGATACCACGTGCGTCCTGTCAAACCGGGCGATGTGGTCACGAACCGAAAGCGTCGAAAGATGCGTATCGACTTCGTAGACGTGTGGCTTTGACGAATTCAAATTGGTTGCGTGTGGAGACGATTTTGATGCGTATCCGTCGAAATTCACCGTATCGGCCTCTTTGAAAATTTTCCAATTACTTTGTGCACGTTCGTCAAATCGTGACAAAACTACGCTAACAGGACCGTATCATTTTTGGTCCTGTATGCCAAGTTTGGTCCGATTCTGAGACAGTTGATCGGATCGCCGTTTTGTGGGCCCCGCGATCCAACTCAACGGGCGGTTTTGTGCACGGTCCGCCGGAATCCAACTGTGGACATACGGTTGGATTCGTATCGAAAAACTGGACCAGTAGACATATAGTTATGACTTTAGAGACCATAGACTCTGGCATGCTTTTCGGTGCAAAGTGGATCTAACTGTGGACACCGTTTTCGACCTAAAATTACCGTTTTGCTCCTGTGTCCGGAATTAGACTTATAGACAGGCAATTCTAGCTAATTTGATGATTCTGAACACATTGGTAACATCTATTTCAGCATCAGGATATTTTTGCATAAGTGACTTCCGTGACTCCATCTGAGTGGTTTACTATCGTTTTCACCCGCTAAGGATCTCATGCAAGTGCACTTTCTGATTGCTTTCGATTCATAATAGTCCTTCCATTTCATGTTTATACATATGCTCTCTTGCTTGATGACACATTGTCACACTTATTATCATAGATTGTTTATACTTCGTGACTGTCTTTTACATGATTACCAGCTTGCGACTGGATTCCATGAGTACTAGCTAGGCAAGAAATATCTTAGTACACATGTGGACTATCCAGAAACATCCCTAAAATGTCTATTATTGTTAGATAGCAGTCGCATAATTCACGTACGGGGTGCCGGATTTACCCCTTAGCCATCCACATGTCGACAAGATATTTTAAAACACATAGATAGTTTGCTTTTACTTTGTTTTCTTCACCACTTGCCATGACATCCTAGTTACATGTTTCAGTTGATACACATTGTTGTGGAGTTACCTACTTGCTTTCTATACATGCCATGACATCAGTTACCTTCTAGTTTTATTTTACATATGTTTTTTTATGTCTTGTGAATTCTATTGTGTTTTTGCATTGTCGTCGGTTTGTGTGCTTGTTCCATTCCTGAGTGAAAACTAACATTTTTTAGGTTAGCTATGGCTTCACTTAGTATGGGGAGATACGGGTGTACTATTAGGCAGAAATCTAGAGATTAGATAGCTGTGTTGTAGTCATTTCAAATATATAGAATATTGTATTTTCTTTGAATATAATTTTGTAAATGTTGTAATCTATTAGAATGTGAATGAGCAAATAAGTTTATTTTGACATTTATTTATGTGGGCTTGACAACGTTCTACCGTCGATTCTGCGGCGTAGGCTGGCTTGGACACGCACTCGTATCCCGAAAAGCGGTACGGGTCGTGACAACCACAAACAAACTATTTGTCCTGGCAATTCTATTAATTTCAATATATTTCCATAATATTGCTTGAATTTTTAAAATATTGGCTTACGTGAACTTTTGGAAGTTGCCAACCCTATATACGGCAGTACGGTTCGCATGTCTTATTACAACTTGTAATACATGGCATCATGTATTCTTCTGTTTGTCGAATCGAGATAGAATTTGATGATGATGATAACTTGAGTGAATGGCTCCAAGTCCCCAACTGTAGATGCCCTTGTTGACATCACCAAAGTCCAATTTGGTTCTGACTTAACTTAGAAACCTTCAAGGATGTGTGTTCCGAATCACAGATCCCCGGACGGCTCTTGTCATATTACTTGAACCAACACTTCTATCAAGTCCATTAGATCATTATGGTGTCTATCTTGCCCAAAATTAGATCTACCAATAAGATCATGTATTTGGAATTGTCTGCTATATATCACATTTATTTTGGGATTCCTTTCAGTCTTTCAAAAACAATGATGGTGGCTATGGTCAACTGTAAAAAGGTCGGTCGAAACGTTATCTACCGGATGATTCTTCCTATTATATTTCATAGATACAACATTCCTTTGGATTTGTGTCCCATTGAAGACACTCTATCTGAACTCCATATGAATCGTAGGTTTCCTCCTCCTGCAGTTGGTATCGGAGGCATTCCACTTGTTGCTCAGGCTCCTCAGCCTGATCTAACCCTTGATGATGTCCTCATGCTCGTACCATAGATCAACCTTACGCCTTGATGACTCTTCAGAGCGAGCATTTTGTGAGGATGAGCATTATCAGGTAGAGCACATTCGTCAGAGAGACACTGACTACCGTCTCACGTACCAGTTCCAGACCCTATAGAACGATATTGCTGATATTCAGTGGACTATGACTCATCATCCTTCTGGTCTCTCTCCTATGCTACGTCATCCTGACTTTGATGGAATATTTGATGACTGTCATGCTCAAATATTTCGATCCCACTGTAACTTACATTGATCCGACTCGATCGGATGGAACTGGTGATGATGCTAGCTGGCGAAATATTTTGGCTTTTGAATTTGTGTGAATCATGATGACGATGATGATGATGATGATGATGATGATTTTGTAGTAGTTTTTTATGTCTTTAACTTTTCATTATGCACTAGTTTGTATTAGTTATGGTTAAGCCTCTTTCAAACTTCCATATTATTTTGGTGATCCTTATGTACTTCCATGCAACTACTATTACTATTTATTTCTATTCTACTTCTACTATTGTTGGCCTTGTCATTACTTTATCTCTTAGTATTGTTATGCTTTCTCTGTTTATTGTTTATGCTTACTATTTGCGGGGGTGTATTCATTTTATACAATGACAAAGGGGGAGAAGAGTATACCAAATACACCAGAATGGAAGAGAAATTGCAATAGTCAAAATGTATAAAAATTCCAAGTTATTATTTTTATGACATATTTTGGTATAAACTGAAAGTTTGTCAATTAACAAATAGGGAAAATTGTTGGCCCATTGGTCATATTCACACCTGATTTTGACAATCAACATAAATTTTGATTGATATACAAATAATACGTAGCTACAGGTACAAAAATAGAACGTCTACTTCCACACTTGTAATGCCCTAGTCCCAAAATACGTAGGACTAGGTACAGAAATATGCCAGCCATATAATAAATATATGTTATGTAAATGCAGTATAATTACGGCTAACTAATCTCATCCACAAAATAAAAGAACAAATATATTATAGAATCAAATTTGAATGTCATTGTACAAGTTCTTAGATAGAGACAAATTTATTACCAATATTAAACAAAAGGAAATAACAAATAACAAATAAAAGAATTTGCCACAAGCAGCTAAGGATGATCCAAAAGTAGGTCATCATCGATAGACAGAGAAGAACACGAAATAGGCTGGAACTCCTGCAGAAAGTCAAGAAAAGAGAACACTTGGAGAGATCATCAGGTCCTTAGAAGGACGTAACAAGATATAGAAAAATATGTCATATAACTAAATATAAACTACTTAACAAAAAATCGAGTCATAGCATGGTCCAATACTCCATCCTTGAATTAGCATACCATCCCCCCAACCAAACAAGGACATAAGATGACACCCTAATCCATGGTGAAGCATCTTTCCATGCCATAAATATGATGTAGTATCCGGACCACCACAATGTTAAGTATTTTATCATCGAAGCGGTGAACCACATCTACAACCAAATAAGGACAAGGTGTGTCACACTACTTCGTGACAAAATACTGTTCCAAGCCACAATTACGTAGAAGTACAGAAACTAAAAGTACATATACCTAACGGATAAGGTCGTCTAACCATTCTATGTGAATGCAATTTAAGAACAAACTTCCAACG
Source organism: Iris pallida (assembly GCA_029216955.1). NCBI lineage: Eukaryota > Viridiplantae > Streptophyta > Magnoliopsida > Asparagales > Iridaceae > Iris > Iris pallida. The sequence goes on from JANAVB010026197.1 coordinate 579,193, forward strand.
CATGGTACTCTGGTGGCATAGTCCCTTCTATGCGCACCCGGGGCCTACGTCCATAACGTTCCTCAAACGTCAGAGGGCATGAGTAACAGTAGGGGGCATCTTACACCGTATCTCCAGCGGAGCTTCCTGGTTATAAAAGAGAACTGAATACTTGGCCCATATGCTAATGAACTGTCCTCCCCATCCCATGCATATCTATGTTGTATCCACAACACATATAACTTCTATTAACCGCTATGTCAAACTAGTTGTGCAAATACTATTGGTGGCCAACCGGTTACATAAGTCTGAGGTCTATATGCGACTCGCGACTTCGTGGCACAAATATGTCAAGGCCAGTGTTGCAACACAAACCAAGGATGGCCTCTTAAATCTAGGTCAAACGTGCATAGAAATAAATAAGTAACAAAAAATAAAAATAAACAGTAAATTGCATCTACATGTGATTTAGAAGAACAATTTATATTATAAAAAATAAATAATAAATAAATGCATGCAATATGATGAGCTAAGTAAATAAACAGTAATAACAAGGTATCTTGCTTAGTAGTGGTGCCTAGTGTGGTACGATGATCATGATGGCACAAAATTGACTTTGGTGTTAAAACTTCACGAGATGGCCTCCGATGATGGGACAAACTGTTCCATCGAGTCCAAAATAGTCCAATTAGCTAGGGTCGACATAAGAAAGTCCAGTTTTACAAGAAAATAGGAAATACGATTAACCATGGTCAAGAATTGATAATCAATAGAATTGGTGTAAATAATACATATACTATTTTAGAAAAATATTTAAAATACTTGAAAACTGTATTTTATTATCCTATAATATTTTAGATAAATACATAATTGAAAAAATCAAAAAAAATTGGCTAAAACTCAAAGTTTGTCAAAATAAAACTTTATGTAGAAAGATATATTTTTATTAGTCAAAAATATTTTAGAAAAATATGTAAAATCTAGAAAGTTATTTGGGACTAACACTAAATTTTGAAATCAATATAAGCTCGAGCTCAAAATAATATATATTTTCTCTAAGCCAACAATCATATTTAGAATACCAATAAAATAATACAATATTATAATTTAAATTACTAATATACTTTCCCAATATTATACTATATATATAAGCCCAAAATAATTTCCATAAACAGTATATCTTAATATATAAGCCCAAAATACATTTGGTTTTAAGTCCAATATATAATATAAATATAAGGGTAAGTGACAACAAAACCCTCCCTAGATTGGCCATTTTTACGAAAAAAAGATCCCATGCTCTTAAATAAACAGTTATTTTTTATTGCAAAAAATCCCCAAATGACAATTTTACCCCTCCCCCCTCCTTCCTCGGCTGTTGGGGGAGGGGCTGGGTGGCCGGAGATGCCACGGGGAGGGCCGCGTGGGGCCAGGGCGAGGGCGGGAGAGGGCCGCGGGGGGCCGGCGAGTGCATGGGAGGGCCGTGCGGGGCCGGCGAGGTCGGAGGAGGCTCGCGAGGACGGGCGGGGCTGGGGGCTCGCCGCCGGGTGGAGGGCCGACGGAGGGAGGGCAGGGGGTCGGGCGGAGGGAGGACGGGGGGGCTGGTCCGACGAGGGGAGGGGAGGGGGTCGGGCGGGGCTGGGGTGTCGCCGGCGCCACCTGGCGAGGGAGAGGGGGGCAGGGGCATTTTCGGGATTAGAAATTTTAATTTTGACCGGAGGGGCCTTATTGAGCGTATTTGTAATCTAAGGAGGGGTAAATTGCTAAAAATGACTAATAGGTCTTAATTTGCAAAAAGTTGGATATCTAACAAGGGTTTTTTTGTCATTTATACCAAATATAATAGACCCAAAATAATAAGTTGATTCCTTGTCTTGAAGCCCAACAACATATATTTCTTCAAATATTAATAATTCTATTTGTTAAACCCATATATAAATATATAAAAATTATTAGCCCGAAGCTTAAGGCCCATTCTATAGCCCTGGCCCAACCAAAACTAATAAACCCTAGTATATATTTAGTTTATTTTAAAAACTTAAGGCCAGTTGAGGCCCAGCCCAACAATTTGTCTCTCTTGAAAGCCCAAACTATCTTACTGTTCTCTCTAATAATAAAAATAAACTAAAAATAAAATCACCCAGTTAAAAAAAGGTAGACAAAGAGTTAGAGAGAGAGAAATAATAGAGGGAAGAAGAGGCAGAAGTGGAGAGAGAGAGAGAGTTGATCGAGAACTCACCGGTCACGGGGAAAGGATACCGACGTGTGGCGCTCTATGGAGGCAGCGGAGTCAAGTGGGTCGATGGTGGCCCTCTATGGAGGCGAACATCTGGAAGCTCGTTGGCGGAGGGAGAGGCGCTGCGGGTCGTGCGGACGCGAGGGGTCGACCTGATCTGTTGGCGGCATGCGTGTTGGCGCTGCTGCGGTCGAAGTCGAGGAAAGCGGCGTGGGGTGGTTGATGGTCGTGGTGGTGGAGTCGACGAAGTCTGGTGGTCCAGGCGGCCGGGAGTCGAGGCGGAGGTTGTTGGGTTTTTGGTTTTTCCTTTAGAAAGGTTAGTCCCACATCGAAAAAAATAATGGTTTGTATCTCTATATATTAGCTTTGCTATTATTGGAGATGCACATGTGGTGTGGAGGTGCACATGGGTTTGCCATGTGGGATTATTTTTCTAATGGAAAAAAGGCTAAAATCAACAATTAAAGCATTCATGCTTTTTGCTCTTGGGAAATTTATTTCCATAGGAGCTAAGCCCCGTTGGGGCTTAGCGACTCGGACTCAGATTCGGACTCGAACTCGGCCTCGGACTCGGGCTCAAGGGCTCATGAGGCGTAATGTGGCATTTTGTTGGCGCACTTTGCACTTAGCACGTCAACATCGTCGCTAGGCGCATAGTGCGCTTAAGTTGTGCTCGTTGCGCGAGCCACTTGCGCGACCACGTTGCGCGGCCCGTTACGCGGGCCCAGTTACGCTGGCCCAGTTACGCAGCCCAGTACGCAGCCCAGTAAGCCCAGTACGTGCAGTGTACGCAGCGTACGCAGCGTGCGTAGAGTGCGCAGTGTGCGCAGCGTACGCAGTGTGCGTAGAGTGCGTAGTGTACGTAAAAAAGGCTGTGTGCGTAAAGTGTAAATTATGCTGGTGGCACAACTTCCAGCAGAACGTGTCCTTGCATGTTCTGAGCGGTTGCTCCATATTCGGGGTGGTTACTACCACGTCCCTTAAATTGTGCTAACCGGGCAGTTGTTGCAGGGGCTTATATAAGGCCTCCTCCTCCTCTCTCACAGGTTACAGAACAGAACAGAAAGAGAAGCCAACAGAAAGTTTACGAAGTGTTCTTTAGCACAAGTAAACAGAGATTTCAGACGTGTTCTTTAACACAGTTCTGATCTGCAGCCTTCGAGAGAGAGAGAGGAAAGGCATCGCACCAGCGTTGCTCTTGCATGGGAGTTCATGTCCGTCCGAGGAGTCAGAAGAGCAGGAGTGTTCCAAGTTCTCCGACGAACTTGCTGGTTCCTGGAAGCTGTTCGCGTAGGGCGAATAAAGCTTTGAGCAATGGTGATCATTCACCCCAGCAGGGGTTCTTTCATCTATCGCCAGTCACCTTCTTCGTTGCTGCCAGTAACTCTGATTGTATCTTCTTTTTAGAAGTACTACGATCTGATTGCTGTGATTACGAAATCTTTTTAGATTCTCGTAATATCATAACGATATATTTTTAGATCTTCGTTATACATGTACAACCTTTCTAGAAGTGTTGCTTTGGAACATTGTTTTTATAATTGTTTCATATTCTCAGTTTTCTATTAAAAAATTGTGCCCCGGCAATAACAATCTCAAAGCTTTATTGCTACGATGGAAAACATTAATGCTTCACTCCTAAATACTGACTTCTGTAAGTTAGAGAAGTTTGATGGAGAGCATTATCAAGTCTGGAAGAGGAAGGTTTATCTTACTCTTCAACTCAGAGACGTGGATCACGTGCTTCTTGAAGAGGAACCTACCGTTCCAGATACTGGGTCTGTTGCCGCAATCTCTGCGGCTACTAAACTTCAGGCCAAGTGGAGAAGGGAGAATAGCATTTGCAGGTTGCTTATCCTGAATGCTATGGAGGATTCCCTAGCAGAATCCTATTCTAAGAAGAATATCGCTAGAGACATATGGGAGTCTCTAGAAAAACTCTACGAAGAAGACAAAAACTGCAGTAAAATATTTATGGTTGAAAAATATCACAAGTGGTTCTTTGAGGACGAAAAGTCTATGCTGCCGTAGGTGAAGGAGTTCCTGAATTAGCGACAGAAGCTGGAAGACGAGGCGATGTCCCTCCCCGACAAGTTTGTTGTTGGAGGGATTGTCTCAAAGCTCCCCGCTGGGTGGAGCAAGTTCTATGCAAACATGCATAGGAAGAAGTTGGAGATTACCCTTGAAGATCTCCTACATGAAATCTATGTTGAGGACCAAATGCGGGCTCAACTGAAGGTGGACACACTGTCCAAGCAATTGGCTAACGCCAATCTGGTTCAGACCAAGGAACCAAAGGGAAAACAGGCGGCTTTCCACAGCAAGAAGAAGAATCCTGACAGTCTAAAAGTTAAGGGAACTTCTATCAAGAAAAAGAAGCCGAAGTCTGAAATGCCTTGCTTCAAGTGTGGCAAGAAGGGCCACTTTAAGAATGAGTGTAAAGCAAAGACCAAGCAATCAGAGCAAGGAGAGCCTAGTAAGGTATCTATGATCACTGACGTAGTTGCTATGATTGCACAGGTTGATGCAGTAAGGACTGATTCTGACTGGTGGGTAGACACTGGAGCCTCATGCCATGTCTGCTCCAGTAAGGAGTGGTTCACCACCTACACCCCTACTTCTGAAGTGGTTATGATGGTGAACCAGGCACAAGCTGAAGTGCTCGGGATCGGGACGGTGGTGTTGAAGCTGACTTCGGGGAAGTCTCTAACTCTTCAAGGCGTAAAGCACGTACCTGCTATCGCCAAGAACCTGGTCTTGGGAGCCCTACTCTGCAATACAGGCCTCAAGATGGACATCAATGCTGGCCAGATGGTGATGTCTATCAAGGGAACATATTTCGGGAAAGCTTTTTATACCGAAGGAATGTTCAAGATTCAGCTTGTAAATCAGTCCAATGTAATTAATGTAATTAATGAAGTCACTCATTCTGCTTATACTCTTGAGTTGTGGCATAATAGGCTAGGACATGTTCATTGTAAACGAATAAACAGAATGTCTAGTCTAGGACTTATCTCCAAATGTGAGGGTAAGGTCGAGAAATGTGAAGTTTGTGCTCAAACGAAGATCACAAGGAAACCCTTTCCTCGGGTTAATCGAAGTACAGATCTTCTGGAGTTGGTTCACTCCGATATCTGTGACTTCAAACAGTTCTCTACAAAGGCGATGAAGTATTTCATAACCTTCATCGATGACTTCTTAAAGTATGCGTTCGTCTACTTGCTGAAGGCTAAAGACGAAGCATTCGAGAAGTTCAAGGAGTTCAGAGCCGAAGCTGAGCGGCAGACTGGACAACAACTCAAAAGGATAAGAAGTGATCGAGGTGGGGAGTATAGGTCTTATGAATTCGCATCATTCTGCAAAGAACATGGAATTGTCAATGAGACTACGGCTCCGTACTCTCCTCAAGCAAACGGAGTAGCAGAAAGGAAGAACAGAACGTTAACAGAAATGATTAACTCAATGTTGTTGACTGCTGGTCTTCTTAAGTGCTACTGGGGAGAAGCTGCATTGCCGGCCACTTTTATTCTAAACAGGGTTCCTCATACAACTTCTGACATTACTCCTCATGAACTCTGGTTCAAGGTCAGACCAAACTTGAATGTCATTCGAGTGTGGGGGTGTCTGGCATATGTCAAGCTTCCAGATCTAAAGATTCAGAAGCTTGGGACATGGACTACAAAGACGATCTTCTTGGGGTATGCCGAGAAGAGTGATGCTCGAAGATTTCTTGATATTGAGTCAAATCATATCATTGAATCTCGCGACGCAGAATATTTTAAAGACAAATTTGCAAGGCACAAGAATATTGTTCTTGCGGATGTTCCGAAGAACAATGAGGGTGCGCAAGAAACTGAAGTCTTCAATGAAGATGTGGTCCAAGAAGATGTTGTTGTTGAAACAACGGTTGAACCAGAACAAGCTGAGCCGTCAGCTAAGCATGTGAGGAGGCCGAAGGACTTCAGAAGTGACTTTGTCACCTATCATGTAGAAGCTGATCCGCTTACCTATGATGAGGCGATGAAGACCAGAGATGCGGTTTTCTGGAAGGAGGCGATTAACAATGAAATTGATTCCATTACCTCAAATAACACTTGGGTATTGGTTGATCTTCCTGAATGAGCGAAACCCATCGGATGCAAATGGATCTTCAAGAAGAAGATGAAAGCAGACGAAACTATTGACAAGTTCAAGGCTAGGTTGGTAGCCAAGGGGTTTTCTCAGAAGCAGGGGATTGACTATTTTGACACATATGCTCCAGTAGCCCGGATGACCACCATCAGAATGTTGATTGCTCTCGCAGCAATACATAAGATGGTGATACATCAGATAGATGTGAATACGGCTTTCCTAAATGGCGAGCTGACCGAAGAGATTTACATGCAACAGCCAGAGGTATTTGTCATCAGGGGTCTTGAAGACAAAGTCTGCAAGTTGGTGAAATCTTTGTACGATCTTAAACAGGCTCCCAAGATGTGGCATGAGAAATTTGACAAAGTTATAAGGTCAAATGGTTACATGGTCAGCGATACGGACAAGTGTGTTTACACGAAGTTTGCTGATGGAAGAGGTGTGATCGTTTGTCTGTACGTGGACGACATGCTTATCCTAGGTACGGATATTAGCTGTGCCACGGAGACAAAGAAATTTATCTCAAGCAAGTTCAGTATGAAGGACTTGGGGGAAGCTGATGTGATCTTAGGGATCAAGATCATCCGGACAGACACTGGACTAGCGCTGTCACAGTCTCATTATATTGAGAAAATGATCACTCGTTATGGGTATCAGGATCTTCCAGGGATCGATACGCCGTACAGGTGTGATCTGAAGCTGAAGCCTAATTCAGGAAAAAGCATCAGGCAGCTGGAGTATGCAAGCGTAATGGGAAGTTTGATGTATGCTACTACTGCCACAAGGCCTGACATAGCTTTTGCCGTGGGAATGCTGAGTCGTTTCACGAGCAACCCAGGTGCTGAACACTGGAAAGCTATGAAACGGGTTATGAGATATCTCAAGAAGACTCAGATATATGCACTGTACTACAGCGGAGATCCATCGGTAGTGGAAGGCTTCAGTGTTGCCAGTTGGTGCTCAGAGGTGGAGAGCGAGAGGTCCACAGGTGGATACATTTTCACAATGGATGGAGCTGCTATATCGTGGAAGTCGAAGAAGCAGACTATGCTCTCGCGGTCATCCATGGAATCTGAGTTCTTTGCACTAGATACCGCAGCCGAGGAAGCAGAATGGCTTCGGGAGCTCATGTATGATCTTCCATTGGTTGGGACGCAAATACTGACGATACCGATATACTGCGACAACCAGACGACTGCGGCGATGGCATCAAATGACCTTTTCAACGGGAAGAAGAGGACTGTGTGGTTGAAGCAAAGGGCAGTACACGATCTTATCAAGAGAGGTGTTATTGCAGTGATTGATGTTCGGAGTCAGGAGAACCTGGCGGAACCGTTCACCAAGGGCCTCAAGCGCCAGCTGGTTAAAGACACAGCTTGTAAAATGGGCTTGAAGGCATTCTGATATTAGATTATTGTATTCCTACCATAAAGTTTTATGCTAATAGTTTAAAGATTTATCTACTAGGCATCTAGCTTTTGGTTCAAGGGAGGACCACTAATCGGAAGAATATCAGGAACGGTGGGTACATGTTCTATTAGGCATGGAGAGGTTACGGACCTATAACCACTGTTGTCTACTATTATTTTCTGCAGAAAACGGTTCCTGTGGAAAGGTTGGCTTAATTGCCTTAATGAGTTCTTAGGCAGAGTGAATGCCTGGAGTACTTTACAGAAAGCACGGTAGAGCAGCACGACAAGGAGTGAAACTCTATGCTACAGTGGGGTGACTCCACAATGAGGTTCCTATATGTGGGGTGCTGTCCAGGAATAGGATAAAGCCTCGGCCTTGCAGGCCAAGTCACGGCGACGTAGCACCGTAAATAGGCAGTTAGCCTAATGCTGTATGTTAAATATAAAGAGGGGTGTAGTCAGCACTACAAAGAGGAGGAGTTCCTCATGTTACAATGGCACGACACCACCATGAGGTACCCGGTTAGGGATAAAGCCTCGGCCTTGCAAGCCATGTCGTTGCGGCGTAACACTGCAAGGGAGCCTAAGGCTTCATGCTGGATAGTTTGGCACTACAAAGAGGCGGTTGCCTCATGCTACTGTAGTATAACACTATGATGAGGTTCCCGGTACGGGGTAAGGCCTCGACTTTAAGTCATGTCATAGCGGCGTAGCACCGCAAGGAAAGCACAAAGCGCTTCATGCCATGTCTCTTTATAATGAACTCACCTATAGTGTATGACAGAGATATCAGGCTGTCTCTTGAGGGTAAACTTATAGACACCCAAAATTATACACTGAAACCAGGCTGGCACAGGGCCTTTAATGTGTAGCCAGAAGCACATGTAACTACATTATGTGAGTGGAAAGAATTTTAGCTATGATGCAGAATTCAAGGCTTAGTCCATTCTTGTATTATAGTTTAATTTTTGACCCATGCGAGAAGATTCAAGTCGTAAGCGACATCTCTCCTAATGCATGATGGACAGTTACTGTGGGGAACACTTATATCCATATATTGAGATATGTGGGGGATTGTTGGGTTTTTTGGTTTTTCCTTTAAAAAGGTTTAGTCCCACATCGGAAAAAACAAATGGTTTGTATCTCTATATATTAGCTTTGCTATTATTGGAGATGCACATGTGGTGTGGAGGTGCACATGGGTTTGCCATGTGGTATTATTTTTCTAATGGGAAAAAGGCTAAAATCAACAATTAAAGCATTCATGCTTTTTGCTCTTGGAAAATTTATTTCCATAGGAGCTAATCCCCGTTGGGGCTTAGTGACTCGGACTCGGACTCGAACTCGGACTCGGACTCGGACTCGGGCTCAAGGGCTCATGAGGCGTAATGTGGCATTTTGTTGGCGCACTTTGCACTTAGCACGTCAGCATCGTCGCTAGGCACATAGTGCGCTTAAGTTGCGCTCGTTGCGCGAGCCACTTGCGCGACCATGTTGCACGGCCCGTTACGCGAGCCCAGTTACGCTGGCCCAGTTATACAGCCGAGTACGCAGCCCAGTACGCCCAGTACGCGCAGTGTGCGCAACGTGCGTAGAGTGCGCAGTGTGCGCAGCGTACGCAGTGTGCGTAGAGTGCATAGTGTGCGTAGGGTGCATAAAAGGGGCTGTGTGCGTAAAGTATAAATTATGCTGGTGGCACAACTTCCAGCAGAACGTATCCTTGCATGTTCTGAGCGGTTGCTCCATGTTTGGGGTAATTACTACCACGTCCCTAACATTGTGCTAACCGGGCAGTTGTTGCAGGGGCTTATATAAGGCCTCCTCCTCCTCTCTCACAGGTTACAGAACAGAACAGAAAGAGAAGCCAACAGAAAGTTTACGAAGTGTTCTTTAGCACAAGTAAACAAAGATTTCAGACGTGTTCTTTAACACAGTTCTGATCTGCAGCCTTCGAGAGAGAGAGGAAAGGCGTCGCACCAGCGTTGCTCTTGCATGGGAGTTCGTGTCCGTCCGAGGAGTCAGAAGAGCAGGAGTGTTCCAAGTTCTTCGACGAACTTGCTGGTTCCTGGAAGCTGTTCGCGTATGGCGAATAAAGCTTTGAGCAATGGTAATCATTCACCCCAGCAGGAGTTCTTCCATCTATCGCCAGTCACCTTCTTCGTTGCTGCCAGTAACTCTGATTGTATCTTCTTTTTAGAAGTACTACGATCTGATTGCTGTGATTACGAAATCTTTTTAGATTCTCGTAATATCATAACGATATCTTTTTAGATCTTCGTTATACCTGCGCAACCTTCCTAGAAGTGTTGCTTTGGAACATTATTTTTACAATTGTTTCGTATTTTCAGTTTTCCATCAAAAAATTGTGCTCCGGCAATAACAGAGGTGATGGTAACGAGGAGGGTTTATATGGTATTGGTAGTGGCAGTGGCCGGAGTTAGCCGACAGAGGTGGTGGCAGTGGCCGGAGTTAGCCGACAGAGGTGGTGGTTGGTGGTGTTAGCAGCGAGGGAGTCGGAGAAGGTGGAGCCCTGGCGAGGTGGCACTGCTGACTGGTCAGAGGGCAGGTGGAGATGGTGGCCGAAGGTCCAATTAGGGTTAGGGTTAGGTTAGGGTTAAAATGGGTGTGTCTGACAGGGGACTAGGTTCGTGTTCTGCGTGGCACAAGGGCGTGTCGGTGTCCGGAGTTGTCAGACATGGAGAAGATGATTGGATGTATATGTAAAAATACATTACAGGAGAAAGACACCCGGGGTCGGACCCTTGGCCGTCATGGCTAACACAAATAAATGGTGGATGTGGACACGATGCACGACATGATGATAAACATTTTGGGTTATGAAATTTATTTGGGTTTCTAGGAAAAAGAGCAAAGGGAGCTCTCCTTAAATAGGAGGTGAAACTCCTAGTTGGATAAGGACTAGAGATCCTTTAAACTCCAATAGATAAATCTCATATTAAATTTAAATCAGTCTAAAACTAATTTCGTAAAATCTAATCCAAACTTAAATTACTTCAAATATTTAAACATTAATAATAAATTTAATGTACCTTTTTATAATTAAAAATAATTCTAAAGAATTTAAAATCAAAATTTATAATTATACATGAATTTATTTTCATGTACATCGCTTGCAAAGTATTACATATTATTCACAAAAGAAAACATTATTTTCTAAATTATTACCTATACTAGTATAACAAATAAAATAACATTTATAAAAATAAATTTTAGTAAATTCGGTGCGACGAATTCTATATCTTCAATCAAAATAAATTATTACCTTATACTATATTGAAACAAAATGTTTATTTTCTTTATTTATTAAAAATCAATAATAGAACTTTTGTATAAAACTAAACAAATACTTCTTTTAATAAACTTTTGCATAAGAATAAGTAAATACTTTTTATAAACTTTTGTATAAGAATAAACAAGTACTTTTTATATATGTAATTCATATTCGACGTATAAATACTAAAAAAAATCTGTAGTAAAATTTTGGGGGTTTACATTTTGCCCAACTTACAAAAATTTTGTCCTCGAAATTAAGAAATAACTAGGGTAGGTAGTGTAACTGCATGTTTACAAAAATGAGGGTAAATTTGTTATTTTTCATATTCCTATATTTTTGTAAATATTTATTTATTATTATTGTATTTTGGGGATTTGTTTAGTCGGGTTGGAGTTTTGTCTAGTTTTGACTTGTGTTAGAGGCCCGGGTAGTTTAGACTCTAGTCGGGACCCAAAGATTAGATACGCATGGCCCACAAACTCATCTCATTAGGCTAGTGCATTTAGACTAAACCCACATGACACGTTTAGTCATTTAAAGATTAGAAACTTGACCCTTTTGATCCCAAACCTTTGCATACTCCTATTTAACCAAAGGGAGACTTGATGAGGGCAACTTAGACATTTTCCAAACCCATTTAGGGCTCCCATATGGCAGCCCACCTTCCTATTAAAACCCCACTTAATCTTCTTCCTTTTTCCATTTTCCTTTCAAGCCCTAATTTAGGAGCTTTTTTCCCAAATTGCTCATGCACCCAAATTTCCTCCAAATTGAGCCAAATTTGTTTTATTTTCTTCCCCTTGGAGAGAAAAAGCCTATATTGGCTAGCTAAGAAGGGATTGGAAAGATTTGGAGCCTTAAAGCTTGGTGGAGATCTAGATCTAGGAATTTTACTTTGAGAATCCATCTCCCTTTTGGTATGAGCTCTCTAAACCCTTCCATTTTATTAGTGTAACTACATTCATTTAGGACACCATTTGCATTAGGGTATCATTAGAAAGGAGTTGAGGCTCTCCTCTTCCTATTTGAAGGTTTTTTCCCCTTTTATTTTGATATAAATTAGGGGAAATCGAATTTGCGACCGCCAAGTGTTCGATACGTGTCCCCAAAAGAACTTTCGTCTCTTTTTTGAGTCGAGATTGGGTGTATATGTCCTAAATAGGATACGTGGTATTATTTTATGGTATTTCATGATATACATGGTTAGATTTTGGTATATACATGTGTTTCTTTTGTCCAAAACAATCCAAATTCGTCATAATGTTCATCCACGTTTTTAGTAGTCATAAAAATTTAAAAATGTCATAACTCCTAGCTCAAGACTCCATTAATTTTCCATTTTTTTTATAAAGAATTGTATTGAAGTTAGCTTTCCAAATATATATATTAATAGGCCAAATTCGTTCTAGAACTTTCTGTAAAATTGTTTGAGTATCAGCTGTCCGAAAGACGAACGTGTTTCAGTGTTTTTGTGATTTCGAGAGTTTTCGGACACGAAAATGCGACCCGTTTGAAGTTTCGAAAAGCTAATACGAAGGGATATGACATACTTTAATCCTATAATTTGGTCTAATAGGTGCAATATTGATTTTAAGTAGAAAACTGACTATATGGCACATGCATTTTGTGTATCGTATGAGCTTATGTAGTATGGATATCAAGTAAATGTAGGTATCATAGGTTGTCAAGAATATGATATTGTATATATATATCTGTGTGTGTATGTATGTGTGTGTGTGTGTGTAGAAGCATGAAATTTTTTTTAGCAATGATGCCCCATGCGCCCAAAGCCAGTAAAACTCTATGCGCCCAGCCAGTGAAGCTCCATGCGCCCAACCAGTGAAGCTCCATGCGCCCAACCAGCAAAGCTCCATGCGTCCAGCCAGTAAAGCTCCATGCGTCCAAGACTAGCTTCCCCGAAAGGAGGGCGCATAGCCTGAGACATGGCTATGCGCCCAAGCCTGACTCAGTCAAAGCCATTATCAAAATGTGCACCGAAGCATACGGTCACGTCAGTCTCCACGAGCAATCATGCACCGAAGCATACGGCTACGTCAACACCATGACCAACCCACGATCTCGCAGCCTGTATGCGCCTACATCCTATGCACCCAAAGCAGGACTATGCGCCTACATAAAAACTAGCGTGTTTCCTCATGTGGGCGCATAACATCATTCTAGCTCAAGAACGACTATAAAAGGGGGACCTCATCCCTCTTCAAAACATAAGACGGAGAACATTTTCAAGTGCCAAATTGCTGCACTTCTTGTCAGTGAGCCGAGAGTTAGCAATTTTCTTAAGTTTTCTCCCGCTTTTGTAATTGGAGTGTCAACGGAGTAAAGGAGCAACTGCCGCTCGATCTCCATCGCCCCATTCCCTAGAATTCTTTTTTTACTCGGAGATCCTCGGTGCAGGATCTCTCAGGCATACTCGATTTGTGGTGCCTTGCGCCAATAAAGAAAAGACATCGTTTTTTTCTTCTTTTTTGTGTGTGTCCACAAAATGGCGACTCTGCTGGGGACTACCTTTTTCTCTAACGAGAAGGTGGTGACACAATTCGATACCGACAAAGTGGGGAGCACTCAGAAGATGATGATCGTAAAGTTCGATCAGCAGGCGTTCGAAGAGATGCTCTCGAGGGATGGCTCTACTCCCTCGAAATCAGTGAAGACAAACAAGTCTCACAAGACTTGGCTTCCGAAGGCTCGCTGTGCATATCCTGCTAGTGTCATAGCAGATATGCAACTGGAGGACTCTGTCACATGGGTGCATGACTCTGCCACAGAAGTTCCCCAAATGTAGAAGGCTCACACAGTTTCGGGCTCTACTAGCCCAGTGACTTCTTTCTTGCACAACCAACAACAGGGTATTCAACATCCAAGACTTGGCAAAGAAAAATACTACGATGCCAAGAATCGGGGTATGCGACACTCTGGCCAAACCCGACGAGGCTCACAAACGAAGGAAGCAAAACTGGGATAAAACAGCGCTGCTCCACCAAGCATGCGCCCAAAGCCATGCGTCCAAGGGAGTGTTTGGGCGCATAACACCAACCAAAACACTTCTGTCTTAAGCAGGCTGGGCATCCAGAGTCATGTGCCCAAGGCTATGCGCCCAGGCTCACTGGATCCATACTATGCGCCCATATCAAGGAGGTTCAGACATGCTGTCAAGAAGCATGCGCCCAAGGCCAGTCTCCAAGGCCTATGCGCCCACAACAAAAAGACAGGCCCAAACGCGTATAGCCCGGGGCTGTCTTTAAGGACGTCACAGAACTTAGGTGTGGGGGTTGCCCCTGCACGTGAACTGTAACGCCCCAGTCCCAAAATACGTAGAACTAGAAACGTAGACATGCCAGCCGTATAATAAGTATATGTAAGCTGTAAAATGCAGTAGAACCATAACTAATCTCATTCACATAAAATATAAAAATAAAAGATATCCATATAATCTATGAATTATCATTGGTACATGTAGTTGGACGGAGACAAATCCACTACCAACAGTGAAAAGAATACATGATAAAAGAATGATTTTGGCAAGCGAAGCGAAGACGATCGAAGTACAATCATCCTGGAAGAATAGAGCGCAAGTTATGGCCTTAGATAGAGCACCTGTAAGAAAACACGAAACACACCTGGAGAAATCACTAGGTCCTCAGAGAGACGTAACAAGACACATAATATCATGCCAATAAACTGAATAATAAAAGCTCAACAGAAAAGTATGCATGAGTAAAGGTTCCTAACCCTTCTATGTGGAATACACTTTAGAGGACAATGTTCTACGCAGGCTGTAACGGATTCACGCAAGCAAGTAATAAAGAGTGGCCAACAAGTAGCGCTCATCCGAGTCACTATCGGCCGGGTAACACGTAGCGCTCATCCGAAACACTATCTCCCAAATGTGTGTAAAAAATAAATGTAGCCCCTACGCTAGTATTTGTCCCCTCCCCCCTCAATGATACTATACGTGTGTCGTAACCATGACACACAAACACGTGTCGTTTCCACCACACTGTTTTATAATAGATAACTGTCAAGTCTTCTAACATGCATCTATTGACAGTTATTCCTACGCATGCGCACGGGGGATCAGCCCACACGCAAATGACCTCTATATGATACTCACAACTCTCACACACAACTCGTGTACAATCTTGACAAGTCAATGAGACACACTAAATTGAAGGTAGTCCATTAACTCTAAGCCAATAACATAAAATATAGTCATTTGCATCTACATATAATTTAGAAAGAACAACTTGAAAATAAAGAAAATATGCATGATATTGAGCAGGAAATTTAAACAGTAAAGGCAAGGAGTCTTGCCTAGTGTAACGACTAGTGGGGTGCGTTGTTCCGTCAAGTCCTTTTGTCCAATAACCGGGGTCAATGTGTAAGGGTCCGAAGTTACGAGGAAATAGGAAAGCACAATTTAGTCATGACCAACCTTGATAATAATAATGGAAAATTGCAGAGAAAGATACTTTGTACTATTTTTAGAAAAATGTTTAAATACCTAAAATATATTTTTGGTAAAAATAGCTTTAGATAAATACTTTAAAGTCAAAAAATCTTTTTAGGCAAAAACTAAGCAAAATAAAATATTTAAGTAGTGAAACTATATTTTTATTAGTAAAAATAATTTAGATAAATATTTTGAAAATATTTAAAAAAATTGTTTTATTATTTGGAAACTATATTTCTTACGTGTGAAAATATTTCTAGTAAATAATGGGTAATCTAGAAAAATTTACCTTTAGGGTTTAAGACCAATTTGAAAATAATATGGGACCAAGCCCAATTTAATATTTATACTACACGTATAATTTTTAGAAATATATATAGATTTTTATAATTAACAATAATATTAGTAACATTGAAGTAATAATAATAATAATAATAATAATAATAATAATAATAATAATAGCAATACCCATAATAATAATAATCATAATAGCAGTAATAATAATAATAATAATAATAATAATAATAATAATACTAATAATGATAATAATAATAATAATAATGATAATAATAATAATAATAATAATAAACTTAAAAGAAATACTAAACTTTTTCTTTCCCAATGTTACAGAAATACTATACTGTTTCTTCCCTAATAATAAAAGCCTTAAGAGAGAGAGAGAGAGAGAGAGATGGAAAAGTAGGGAGAAGCGGGAGAGAAGCTGGGGGAGAGAGTCTCGCCGGAGGGGAGGAGGCGGAGCGGCGGACGGCGCTACGATGCTGCGGAGGAGGAAGAGGATGGGCGCCGTTTGGTCGGCAGGGGCACGACCGTTCCGGCGCGAGGGGATGCCCGGCGCTCAGCTGCTAGGGCGGACGGCCACCAGCAATACCGGCGGAGGCGGCTCGGGGACATGAGTGGTTCAGCGACGTCGGTGAGTCGGCACCCCAGCGCCGGTGAGGGAAGGCGGAGAGGGGCGCAGGAAAAGGGAACTTGCCGACAGCGCGGCCTGGGCACAGACCTAGGGGTGGTCGAGGCGGACGCCGGAAGAGGGGACGCTGCGGTGGCGAGGTGAGTCTGGTTGTTGTCGTAGTTGTGTTTTCTCCTTTTCGGTGGTAGCGACTGTGGTATTTGGGGGCGGTGCCGTGTCGGTGGGGTACTGCGATGGTTCGGTTGCTCCGATGAGAATAGGCAGAGGGTGGTGGTGATGGATGACGGAGATGGTGGTGGTGTTTGTGCTGTACGGCCCGGCCGAGGGATTGGGGACGGGGCACGGTGAAGGCGGGGCTGTGGTGGCGATGTTGGAGACGGGGGAGGAGTTGAGTCGGGGTGAGGCGTAGGGGTAGGGTTGTGTTGTCGTGTCGGGGGCTGTCCTGACACGACAGTGAAGGGTCGGTGGTTGTCTCCTGCGAGACACGAAAACAAGGTTGTGTCCGGCATATCGGACATGGAAAAGAATGATGTATATGTACTGGAAAATATAGTGGATGGGAGACACGGACACGATGCGCAATGGGGTGGAAATTGTGGTTGTGGAGTTTTATGGGAAAAAGAGGGCAAGTACCTCTCCTTTTATAGGAGGTTGGAATCCCATTAGGGTAAGGGTTAGCAATATTTTAAAATCCGATGGATAATTCCATCTTTTTGTTAAAAATCAATTTAAACCCGAGTTGATATAATCTAATATCAATATAGATAATCCCGACTTTAAAATCTATCGAAATCAAATCTTTTCCAAATTAAATTATTATAAATAACTAAATTTTGAATCTCACAAAATTATACATAGTATTTTCGAAATAATAAAATTATGATATTTATTAATTTCAAAAATTAATATTTTATACATGAATTAAATTAATGTACCTCTCACAAATCTAGAATAAATATATAAAACTAACTTTCTAAATTACCAATTAAAATAGCCTTTCTATAAAAAAAAATTTAGAAGTTTCTCAAATGCGAGGCTTTGTGCAACTTTTAGCAATAATAAATATAAATAAAAATATCTATCACATATTATTTAAAAGCTATAATTCTATGTAAAAATATTTTTTTCTTAAAAATATGTACCTTGCGCATATTCGCACTCGACGAAACATACGAAAATGCCAACTCGTATGCGACGTAAAATTCGACTATGCGACGTACAAATACAAAGTAAGAAATAAATACCATTTTTTTTCAAAAAAATATTGTAGAATTTAGGGATTTTACATCCTACCCAACTTAAAAGAATTTCTTCCTCGAAATTTAGGAATAATTAGGGTAGTTAGGGCTGAAGAGTTAGAAAGAGTTTATTGATAAAAATTTAAGCAATGATTAGAAAACGAAATCCAAAGTCAACAAGCAATTTGAATAATGGCTATTTAGATAACTAGACAAATAGAATTTGGATTTAATTTAGAAGATGATCATATGACAACTCATCAGTATCCAAATCAAACCACCATCAATTATCATATAATGTGTAATCTAAAAATAGGTAATAACTTCCTCGACCTATAAATATCTCCATCCTTCGAAACCAAAATTCATGTCAATGTCGTCACGATCTTTTAAGTTTGTGATTTATCAAATAATCGTCAATGTCTTTCGATACTCCACTCTTCATCTATTACCCTTTGAATTTATATTCCATATAAATTTTTTTTCCTTGTACATGTTTCCTTTTTCTATATTTGAGATCCACTCAAAAGAAAAACCCGCTGAATTTAATTAAAAAAATAATAATTGAATCCATTATCTCATGATAAAATTTCAATTCAATAAATATCTAATCCTCTCCTTCCCACATGCGTGTATATATATATTTCTCAACCTAATATCTCTTCGAAAATTTAAATACAACTCAACTCATCTTCAATTTGTTTGGTCGTAGGTAAGAATTATCTCACCTTAATATGAAATTCCTATTCACAACTATCATAAAAAGAAAATTATCCTCATAGCATCAAAATTTTAAAATCACCTTCGAATTTGGAGTGCCTTTAATAACCTTAAACACTCTATTTATCTTCTCCAAAAATTTCAATAATGGAGAACCAATTTATCAATCGAGAAGTCTACTCTCCTTTGATCATATCTTCATAACTAAATCCTTTATCATAATATTTTGTTTTTCTTCAATCCTTTATTTATTAGTGTCTTTCTCGAAAATTGGAATAAAATAATCCTTAACTTGTGATGGCAAAATGAACTCATCCTAAATTTATATCAATAACCATCCTTGATTGTATTCCTTAAATATCAAAATTAAAAGTACTTACACTCAAAGTTTGATTAACTAATCATTGTCAACCTTGGAGTCTATTTACCTTCGCTCCGCATTACATTCCTCCTTTTGTCTTGTAGGGTTGACCATGTATTTCAATTTATGACCAATCTACATATTCCTTATAATCGGACTCTCGGCATAATCTATAACATTTATCTCCATTATGGTTTTCTTTAATCTAGGCATGTATAACTGAAGAATGTCATGACCAATTTCTATCTTCGAGCAAAGAATCATACAAGGAACAAGGTTGCCTACACTACAGAGGAATCATAGTAAAATATGGGTGAAGAAATTTAATCGGAAGGAAGAAGAGTAAGGGTTGTTAATATTGTATGGAGAATGGAAGGGTGTTATGCGTAAATAAATCAAGATAAGGCATAAAAATAAAATGACAAGGTTAAGCAATCAAGTTAACACACAAAGTTTGATGCATAATAAGGAATTAAGCAGGTCACAACCATATATTTGTTTGAAGGAATTGAGTCGAGGTTCATGGTCGATAAATATATCGGTATCATGGTAAAGGTTACAGTTTAGTCTCTTATGACCTAAAGTCATATCATGAAAATAGAATACAAGGAGAACTGTTTTAGTGGCACGTGATATACCTATATGAAGGTGGGCTCGTCTAGGTCTTGCATATAGGATTTGTTGGATGGAAAAGTCTAGTGTTGTGCTCCAAATATCCAAGTCACGGTAAAGGACACAAAAGAATTTAAAATAGAAAATGGGAGTTCATGAGATAATTCAGATTCTAGTAGATCAAGGTAGATAAGTTAAAGCATGAAGTAAAGATAATTCAGATTCTAGTAGATCAAGGTAGATAAGTTAGGGACACAGTTTCTAGAGAGAAGATAGTCTCTTAGATAAGGGTATGGTCAAGGGAACGATTCTAATCATTTCTAAGTTTTAAACAATTAGGTGGTTACGATAAAAGGATTAGATTTGAGGGAAGGTCGAGTGAGTTAAGATTGAAATGTAACCACATGAATTTGTAGATGACTAACAACACTTGTGTATACACTACTATCATGGTCATGAGTGATATGACAATTAATGTGGACTACTTTATCTATCTTAGTTGCCTATCCATATTTAAATTTATAAATTTGACTTCTTCAAAACTTTGTAATATAATTCTCCAAATAATCTAATAAAATATCTTTCTAAGCTGCCAATGATACTCATAACCTAAAATTTAAATTTCTTTTAATCAACCTCAAGATAACCTTTACCATAACACAAAAAAATTCCAAAAATGTATCATAAACTAACCTTTCCACCTTATCTAGTCATATCAAAATCATAACTTAAGAATTTCAATATTTCTAATCAATCTCGAATAAACCTTTATTGAGTCACAAATCAAATCCATATATTTTTCTTCTTCTATCATTAATCCAAATCTTAAACTCAAAATTTAAATAGGAGTTAGCAATCGTAATTCATACAAGAGTTTAAAGTAGATCCTCAATTTGATTATATATCCTTCAAAATATTTTTAACCAAAATTCTTAATAACCTTACTCCAAACTTAAAATTCAAAATTTTACCACTTTTTAATTGTGAACCATACAACCCAATTTAAAACCAAGCTTTATCACCCGCCCTCATAAATCTTATAGCAGCATTTAAAAATTCTTTTCAACTAACTTTATATCTCTTCAAGGATGTATAGCTATAATCAAATGAATCATAAATATTTTTCAAAGACCTTCAAAAATCAAAAATCAAAAATCAAATCAATTTCCTTTCCTAATTTTTTTATAGATCCTACTATCCTTTTGTAGATCCAAATAAAGTCCAATCAATCCTTCGAAGTTATTACTGTTGCTACTACCCATCTTGGAATTAACTAATCCTTAAGTTCATTCTTCTAGAAAAATATGGTCCCTCTTATCCTCATATCTTTATAACTCAAAGAGGATCACAATGCATACTAGTTATCAATGTAATCCTTCTAGCCATGTGGTTGACCTATGAACATATACTAGTGTAGTCATCTTCCTATCAAGTGTAAAAATAAGGATTACGGTAGGAAGAGCTCAAGCAAGATAAAAGATATCCATATATGGATATCTTTTATTTTTATATTTTGTATAGTCATCTTCCTTCATGCCAGCCGTATAATAAGTATACGTAAGCTGTAAAATACAGTAGAACCAAAACTAATCTCATCCACACAAAATATAAAAATAAAAGATATCCATATAATCTATGAATTGTCATTGGTACATATAGTTGGGCGGGGACAAATCCACTACCAACAGTAAAAATAATACATGATAAAAAAATGATTTTGGCGAGCGAAGCAAAAACGATAGAAGTTTAATCATCCTCGAAGAATAGAGCGCAAGTCATGGCCTTAGCTAGAGCACCTGTAAGAAAATATGAAACACACCTGGAGAAATCACCAGGTCATCAGAGGGACGTAACAAGACATATAATATCATGCCAATAAACTGAATAATAAAAGCTCAATAGAAAAGTATGCATGAGTAAAGGTTCCTAACCATTCTATGTGGAATGCACTTTAGAGGACAACTTTCTACGCAGGGGCTGTAATGGATTCACGCAAGCTAGTAATAAAGAGTGGCCAACAAGTAGTGCTCATCCGAGACACTATCGACCGGGTAACATGTAGCTCTCATCCGAGACACTATCTCCCAAATCTGTGTAAAAAATAAATGTAGCCCCTACGCTAGTAGCTGTCCCCTCCCCCTCAATGATACTATACGTGTGTCGTAACCATGACACACAAATACGTGTCGTTTCCACCACACTGTTTTATAATAGATAATTGTCAAGTCTTCTAACATGCATTTATTGACAGTTATTCCTACGCATGCGCACGGGGGATCAGCCCATACGCAAGTGACCTCTATATGATACTCACAACTCTCACACATAACTCGTGTACAATCGTGACAAGTCAATAAGACACACTAAATTTGATGGTAGTCCCTTAACTATAAGCCAATTACATAAAATATAGTAATTTGCATCTACATATAATTTAGAAAGAACAACTTGAAAATAAACAAAACTTGCATGATATTGAGTAAAAAAATTAAACAGTAAAGGCAAGGTGTCTTGCCTGGTGTAACGACTGGTGTGATGCGTTGTTCCGTCAAGTCATGTTGTCCAATAACCGGGGTCAATATGTAAGGGTTCGAAGTTACGAGGAAATAGGAAAGCACAATTTAGTCCTGACCAACCTTGATAATAATAATGGGAAATTGCGGAGAAAGATACTTTGTACTATTTTTAGAAAAATGTTTAAAAATCTAAAATATATTTTTGGTAAAAATATCTTTAGATAAATACTTTAAAGTCTAAAAATCATTTTAGGCAAAAACTAAGCAAAATAAAATATTTAGGTAGTGAAACTATATTTTTATTAGTAAAAATAATTTAGATAAATATTTTGAAAATATTTAAAAAAATTGTTTTATTATTTGGAAACTATATTTCTTACGTGTCAAAATATTTCTAGTAAATAATGAGTAATCTAGAAAAATTTACCTTAAGGGTTTAAGACCAATTTGAAAATAATATGGGACCAAGCCCAATTTAATATTTATACTACACGTATAATTTTTAGAAATATATATAGATTTTATAATTAACAATAATATTAGTAACATTGAAATGATAATAATAATAATAATAATAATAATAATAATAATAATAATAATAATAACAACAATAACCACAATAATAATAATCATAATAACAGTAATAATAATACTAATAATAATAATAATACAAATAATGATAATAATAATAATAATAATGATGATAATAATAATAATAAAAAAAACTTAAAAGAAATACTACACTGTTTCTTTCCCAATGTTACAGAAATACTATACTGTTTCTTCCACAATAATAAAAACCTTAAGAGAGAGAGAGAGAGATGGGAAAGTAGGAAGAAGCGGGACAGAAGCTGGGGGAGAGAGTCTCACCTGAGGGAAGGAGGCGGAGCGGCGGGCGGCACTGCGAAGGAGGAAGAGGATGGGCGTTGTTTGGTCGGCGGAGGCACGACCGTTCCGGCGCGAGGGGATGCCCGGCGCTCAGCTGCCAGGGCGGACGGCCATCGACGATACCGGCGGAGGCGGCTCGGAGACAGGAGTGGTTCAGCGATGTCGGTGAGTCGGCGTCCCGGCATCGGTGAGGGAAGGCGGAGAGAGGCACAAAAAAAGGGAACTTGCCGGCAGCACGGTATGGGCACAGACCTAGGGGTGGTCGAGGCGGACGCCGGAAGAAGGGACGCTGCGGTGGCGAGGTGAGTCTGGTTGTTGTCGTTGTTGTGTTTTCTCCTTTTCGGTGGTAGCGACTGTGGTATTTGGGGGCGGTGCCGTGTCGGTGGGGTACTGCGATGGTTCGGTTGCTCCGGCGAGAATAGGTAGAAGGTGGTGGTGATGGATGACGAAAATGGTGGTGGTGTTTGCGCTGTACGACCCGGCCGAGGGATTATGGATGAGGCACGGTGAAGGCGGGGCTGTGGTGGTGATGTTGGAGATGGGGGAGGAGTTGAGTCGGGGTAAGACGTAGGGGTAGGGTTGTGTTGTCATGTCGGGGGCTATCCTGACACGACAGAGAAGGGTCGGTGGTTGTGTCCTATGAGACACGGAAACAAGGTTGTTTCCGGCATGTCGGACATGGAAAAGAATGATGTATATGTACTGAAAAATATAGTGGATGGGAGACATGGACCCGATGCACAATAGAGTAGAAATTGTGGTTGTGGAGTTTTATGGAAAAAAGAGGGCAAGTACCTCTCCTTTTATAGGAGGTGGGAATCCCATTAGGATAAGGGTTAGCAATATTTTAAAATCCGATGGATAATTCCATCTTTTTGTTAAAAATCAATTTAAACCCCATTTGATATAATCTAATATCAATATAGATAATCCCGCCTTTAAAATCTATCGAAATCAAATCTTTTCCAAATTAAATTATTATAAATAACTAAATTTTGAATATCACAAAATTTTACATAGTATTTTCAAAATAATAAAATCATGATATTTATTAATTTCAAAAATTAATATTTTATACATGAATTAAATTAATGTACCTCTCATGAATCTAGAATAAATATATAAAACTTACTTTCTAAATTACCAATTAAAATAGCATTTCTATAAATAAATAAAAAAGTTTTATAAGTTTCTCAAATGCGAGGCTTTGTGCAACTTTTAGCAATAATAAATAAAAATAAAAATATTTATCACATATTATTTGAAAGCTATAATTCTATGTAAAAATATTTTTTTCTTAAAAATATGTACCTCGCACATATTCGCACTCGACAAGACATACGAAAATACGAACTCGTACGCGACGTACAATACGACTATGCGACGTACAAATACAAAGTAAGAAATAAATACCATTTTTTAAAAAAATATAGTAGAATTTAGGAGGTTTACATGAACTAAGTCTGGATGCGCCAATTCTCCTTACGAACCCACATGCAAAGCTCGGCGATGCATGCAACATGGGTTGTAAGGCCAAACTCCCTTCCGCTGACTTGTGCGACATGATAAATCATAAGCGTAAAGCGAGGGAGGACATAACAATTCATAGTGCGCATCCGTGCACCAGTATTTTTATCAACTGTTGTTGATCCAAACCAACAAGAGTGCCTAAGAGAAAGTACGTGTTTCGACGACTGCACTTCTCTGACGATGAAAAGCCACTGTATGTTCTATCCAACATGGCTTCATGGGATCCCCCTTACGGAAGCCCCAATCAAAGACGGTGGACTACGAGCCCACCTTTCTCTCTCAGTTCTCCGAGAAGAAGAAGAAAAAGAAGAAGTCTACAAACAGATGGCCAACAGGTTGTCACATCTGAAGGAGTCTATATGGGTATTCGGTCAAAGGCAAGGTTTCGTATGGACGACGAAGAATCCCAAGCTGGGGGTAGCCTTCCGGAGGACGATAATCCCTCCTAATTCGATGGCGACTATCTACCTCCTCTACTTGAAGATGAAGGACTTGTCCACTCGGAGACAGACAATTTCAATACCAGTTGTACTATTTTCTCTGTTCATCCTCGCATGTTATCTACATACATGGCGAACGAAGAAAGACCTGAAGAAGCCAGTGATCAGACCAACAAACGGCTAGAGGGTCTTGAAACAGCATTCGCCAAGATCACCGATATGCTTACCAGTATCATGGCGGTTCAAGCTGCTGGGGCTGTTCCTCCACCTCAACAAAACGTCTCAGCCCATGCTAGTCTGACTCACATCAACAACCCTCCTTCACTACAAAAAGAGTATCATTTCATTGTGCCTTCTCCAAACCTTACAAATGTTGGGGGTGGTCCTTCGCCAACGATGTCTGACAACCATTCAGCAGCCGTTTTCCAACACCTGCTCAATCAACATGATGTAATTGATTACCTGGTCGCTCGTCTTGACACCATCTCACACAAAGACGAGCTTCAAAAGATGGGGATATCTCAACCGTATCCCCCTGAGTGGGAGAATTCTACTTGCCCTCCTAACTACAAGCCGCTGACGCTGAATTCATTTGATGGGTTGACTTCTCCTCGTCAACACATGACGTACTTCAACATGCAGACTCTGCACTTGCCCAGAGACGATCTGTTCTTGTCAAAGCTGTTTATTAGCACCTTGTAGGAGGTAGCCTTTGAATGGTTCTGCAGTCTGTCTGACGGATGTATCAACTCATTTAAAGACTTGGAGAGGTTGTTCCTCAACAGATTTTACGAGAGTGACATGCATGTTAGTATGTCCACCCTCATCGAGACCAAGCAAAGGAGGACTGAGTCTGTCATCGCCTTCATCGAACGCTTCAGGCGGCTAGCACTGAAGATGCCCTTCGGCATACCAGACTCAGAACTCATGGATACTTGTCGACATAACTTCCTTCCTACATTGAAGTTTTGTCTAGGTATACATAAGTATAATACATGGTCCGCTTTCATTGGGGCCGCTGATGCTGCTGAAAATGACGTTCCTAACTTGGAACTACTGGGGTTGAAAACACCTAAACCCGAAGACAAGGGCAAGCATCCTCAAACTATCCTTGTTCGTGGGGGTAAAAGGAAAGATGTCCTGAAGGTCGACACATCCAAAGGAGCTTCCAATTCTCAAGGCACCTCTGACAAGCCAAAGGAGACCTTCTCCTTTGACGAAGACGATGTCATTACCATCTTTCACACATTGATGAAAGGCAATAAGTTGACATTGCCTCCACCACGACGTTCTGCAGAGGCGAACCAGCTCAACGATCCCAAGTACTGTCTCTATCATCAGTATGTGCATCATTCCACCAAGGACTGCATCATCCTAAAAAAGAAGATACAACAGCTTATCGACAGCCAAGTGATCAACCTCGAATCTGAAGACAAGGTCGTATCCTCTAACATGATCTGTCTTCAGTTTGGTGACTTTCCTCCCACAAAAGTCCCAGACGGCGTGGTCCTGATTCCCAAGGCAATAATGGAAGTCGTCAACCTACCGCCAGCTTGCAACCCTACCTTGGTGCCACTCACGATGAACGTGGTGAGATCATGTGGGTCCATCCGGACCTTGTGCAAGAAGTGACGCAGGGGGTAGTACCTCCCAAAGAAAAAAGGGGTAAGAAGTACAAGTCATGCCATATGGTATCCTCTCCCATCTACGAGGTTCTATCTGGCGAGACACGATCGGGAAAGACTTATCTTCAGGCGTACGATCCCGCACAAGAAGAAGAAGTACCTTCTCAAGCTCATGCTGCCCCTACAAGCTCAGAAGTCGACCGTCTAAGCCTCCAACTATGGACAAAGCCAAGCAGAAGGAGACGCGGTTTGACAAATCTCTGAAGTCGCCAGCTCCCGAAGGTATGGATCGGCCCTACAACTTTGTCATACTGGCATAGCTAGCTCATACACCTGCCAGGTTGTCTCTGTTCGATCTATTGCGACTCTCCAAAGAAATACGGAAGGCTTTAAGTGAAGCATTACTACATGCTGACTCTTACCTCGCTGAAGTCAAAGCCCTCGCTGAAGACCCTGTCTCCTGTCTCCACTGCCACAGTACTATGGAAGTGGTGCCCAACATCACATTTTCACATGAGGATATGCTAATAAAAAAATAATCGTCATTATAGACCCATGTACTATACAGGATATATCGGGGCGATCAAGGTGGATCGCATGCACATCGATCCAGGATCCTCCCTCAGCATCATTCCTAGAAGTTTGCTTCAAATTCTGGGAATCCCTTTGCATAAGCTATCTGCAACCAACACAACTATTATGGCTTTCAATGCTTGTCGAAGCCATCCGCTGGGCAAGATCCGTCTCAAATGCCAGATCGGTGATCTCTGAATGGAGGTTTCCTGCTATGTGATCGATGCCAATGTATCCTATAACATCTTGTTGGAACGTCCATGGATACACGAGAACATGATCGTTCCTTCCATACTTCACCAGTGCTTCAAAAACGTCAACAGCGACGGTGTCGTGAAGACGGAGTTTGCCGATGTCGATCCTTTTAAGGGCATCGAAGCTTACTATGGAGATTCGGTACTTTACCAATCCCAGCCCCCCAAGGATGATGGCAACGAAACTGACAATGAAGCTGAAGCAAGTCCATCCTCCAATAATGGTCCCTTGATTATCCGAGTCAAAGGACGTACTACTCCAAAAAGTACTCCGAAGCCTCTTACAATCTGGATGAAAAAGAAGAACCCTGACAAGGTCAAACCATTGACCATCACTCTCAGTAAGACACCCCGGAAGGAACCTACTAATGCCCGTCCTCCCAATTCTGAAGAATTACCCTACGTGGTGAACTCGGCCAAGACTGTGACTCCTCTTCCAGATATTGATCCTCTCAATGAGTATATCAATACTCATAATAATGTACCTTCAGCGGATGATGTTATCCCTGAAGAAGAACTTGCGTATTTCCTTAGTAAAGGTTTATCTTTGAATTACTTCGATGTCTATCAATCTGTAAACCACTACATAGATACGATATACGCTCTAGAGAACGGCATAGGACCACACCTCTGTATGCCGGTCACGACGCCTCACCTGCGGGAAAAAGTTTATCCTAAAGATATCCTCTATTTCATCGTTCCAGCCAGAAAGAAGGATGAAGAACTAATCATCTTCAGTCGTATAATTGGCGAGAGAAAGTTCATTCTAGACTCTACTTCTCCTAAATACAACACAGAAGCTGACTATGACTCTGGGAAAATACAACTTTTTGGTATAGTTGGCAGGCCAAGAATATCATCCAAAACATGGGATATGACATCAAAAGCGACCAGGGGCTGAATTACGGCCGAGGACGACGGTTGCCAATACGACACTTTGCTCCTTCCGACAAACCCGATAACTACTATCAACAAAGCGGTGTTGGTTTAGGTTATGCCACTCCTCCAACAACTCTCGAAAGATCAGATGATGAAGCAGATCGTTGTTCTCATTCTTCTGATTCCTCCCTCTGGGACTCAGACTCCAGCATTGGCAACATGTTCAAAACAACTCTATCCGTCAACATGGTTTTCGTTGACCAAATTGCAGATGATGTCCAATCAATCGAGCTCGAACAATAGGCTCAAAAGTTGGACACTAGGTGGGAGATGTGCTTCGAACAACGTAAACCACCTATCGAAGACGAAGTCATCCAAGTCAATCTAGGAGACGAATCATCCTTTAAACCAATCTTCATCAGCAAGAATCTATCTGGCGATGAATGCCAATCTCTTATACAGCTTATAAGAGAATACATCGACGTCTTCGCATGGAGCTATGAAGACATGCCAGGATTGGACCCTAAAGTCGCCATGCACCACCTGAATATTTTATCTAAAGCTAAGCCAGTGAAGCAGCAACAACGACATTTTTGACCAGAAGTTATGGAGGCCATCGAGAATGAAGTCAAGAAGCTCATTGCCAGTGGATTCATTCACGAAGAACAACACCCAGACTGGGTTGCCAATATCATTCCAGTCATAAAAATGGTAAAGTTTGAGTCTGTATCGACTACCGTAATTTGAACTCTGCATGCCCGAAAGATGAGTTTCCTCTACCGATCACTGACGTAATGATCGACAACACTTGCGGCTTTGAGCGAATGTCCTTCATGGATTGATTCTCAGGCTACAACCAGATCAAGATATTCTCTGACGACGAAAAGTACACATCTTTTCGAACACCGTTAGAGGTATACTGCTATACGGTGATGCCCTTCGGATTGAAAAATGCAGGGGCGACATACCAGTGAGCCATGAACATAATTTTTTGCAATCATTTGTGCAAAACTGTGGAGTGCTACGTAGACGATATCACAGTCAAAAGTCGTCTCGAGGGCAACCACCTCCAAGACTTGAGAACGGTGTTCGAACTAATGCGTGCACACCAACTCAAGATGAATCCAACTAAGTCTTTTCTGGGAGTCTCCAGCGGCAAGTTCCTTGGTTTCATCATCACTTCAAAGGGTATACACCTTGACCCGAAGAAAGTGAAGGCCATCCTCGACATGCATCCTCCAAGAAACCTCAAAGAGCTACGCGGACTACAAGGAAGGCTAGCCTACATCAGATGATTCATTTTGAACCTCTCTGGAAGGTGTCAACCATTCACTCAGCTCATGAAGAAAGGCGTAACTTTCGTCTGGACTGAACAATATAAATGCGCATTCAATGACATCAAGGCGTACCTTACAAGCCCTCCAGTATTTGTAGCTCCAATAATAGGGAAGTCCTTCTTACTATATGTCCGCGCTATGGACCATTCTCTTGGTGCCCTATTAGCTCAGAAGAACGAAGGTGGCCATGAACATGCAATCTACTACCTCAGCCGCACAATGGTGGGTGCCGAGTACAGATACACACCGGTAGAGAAGGAATGCCTTGCACTAGTATTTTCCATCCAGAAGACACGCCACTATGTGTCTGGACAGACTATCCACATTATATCTAAAGTCAACCCTCTCAGAATACTCATGACTAAACCGGGCTCCCTCAATTCCCGTTTAGCTACATGGGCAATGTTGTTGACTCTAAATGATATGCTCTTCGTTCCTCAGAAGACAGTAAAATGCTAGGCATTAGCTGATTTTCTAGCAGCTCATCCGGTGCAGGAATCGTCCAAACTCTACAATAAAATCTCCGACGAAGTGGTGGAGTCTAACACTGCAACTGAATAAATCCCCATTTGGCGAATGTTCTTTGACGGTGCATCAAGAACAAGACCTAAAGGAAATATCGTGGCTGGAGTAGGTGTCGTGCTCGTGTCATCTGATCATCTGGTTATACATCGTGTGTATTCTCTCGTAGAACCATGTACCAACAACGTGGCTGAATATAATGCTCTATTAATCGGCCTACAACTGGCGAAGCAACTGGGAGTTGACTATCTAGAAGCTTACGGCGATTCCAAGCTAATAGTTAGTCAGGTCCGAGGGGATTATAAAGTTTGCCACAAGGATCTCATCCCCTACTACAGAGCAACAATCGAGTTGGCGTCTACTTTCGCTGGATTCTTCATCGAGCACGTGCCTCGACTGCAAAATATAGAAGCAGATGCTCTAGCCGATCTCGCTGCTTCCTTGACCGTTCCTACCAATACTTAGCAGTCAATCACCGTGTCTGGTCAAGAATTATTCTGTGTGAAAGATGCATTGCATATTCATCACAGTTACGCAACGAAAATAAGCGGCAATGCTAAAGACTGGAGATTTCCTTTCATAGACTATACCGTCTATGGAATCCTTCCCGAGGACCCGAAAGAAGCAGTATCCATCCAAAGGCGATCCCTCAGATTTTACTACGATACAGCTACCAAGATGCTGTACCGACGCTCTTACGACGGGCTAATGTTACGATGCTTATCGAACATAGAAGCCAAACATGCACTTCGGGAGGCTCATGACGGAGTTTGTGGTACACATCAAGCAGGTCCTAAATTATAAGATCGTCTCAAATGAATGGATTATTATTGGCCCAAAATGACAGCAGATGCTGTTGAATATGCAAAAAAGTGAAGAGCTTGTCAGTTCCATGCCGATTTCATTCATCAACCTTCGGAGTTTCTACACCTGACATTAGCATCTTGGCCGTTTGAAGCGTGCGGCATAGATGTCATAGGACCAATCAGCCCGCCATCCTCTAAAGGACATCGGTTCATCCTAGCCATAACCGATTACTTCTCCAAATGGGCGAAAGCTATACCGCTCACCGAAGTGAAGATGTCAAACGTGATCAGTTTTATCAAACATCATGTCATCTACCGCTTTAGCCTACCTCATAGGATCATCCATGATAATGGTCCACAGTTCGCAAGCCATGCATTCTATCAGTTTTGCGATAAGAATCGAATCCAGAACTTAGCCTCTACTACCTATAATCCAGCGGCTAACGGGCTAGCAGAAGCCTTCAACAAAATCATCATAAAACTTCTCAAGAAGTTCGTGTCTTCAAGCAAGCACGATTGGAATGAGAAGCTCGATGAATGTCTATGGGCCTATCGTACAACGGTCCGGACTCCAACAGGCAGAACGCCATTCTTTCTGGTTTATGGGAGCAAAGTTGTTCTTCCCCTAGAAATCCAGATTCCTTCTCTTCGAGTAGCCCTAGCCAGCGAGCTGGCTACTAAAGAAAGCTACCGTCTGCGACTCCAGGAGCTTGAGGCGCTAGACGAAAAATGCTTGTTAGCTCAGCAGCGTATTGAGCTATACCAAGCACGCCTTTCTAGAGCTTTCAATAAAAAGGTGAAGGAAAGGATCTTCAAAGTCGGCGATCTGGTCTTAGCAGTGAGAAGACCAATGGTCATGACGCACAAAATAAAAGAAAAATTCCAGCCTAAATGGGAAGGTCCTTTCATCATAGAATCAGTGTATTCTAATGGTGCGTACCGGCTAACCAAGCCCTGATGGTGACTTGCTCATGATGCCTATCAACGGTAAGTTCCTGAAGAAATACTACGTGTAGCCCTTTTTGTTCACATATGTTCAGTCATGTAAATGTACAGTACGATGCTTATATGATTCAAAAAACTATCTAATTATTATCTGTATTCCAAGAGTCTTGAATACGCCCTGGATAATAGGTCCTCTAAATATTTCCCAAGTAGAATCATTCCAATTTTTGACTCTGTCCAAACTCGGTTTGACGAAAACAAGTCACGTCCCTATTACCTCTAAATTATTTTCTGATAATTATTTCTCCAGTGGAATGGTTTAATGTTTTGCCACGCCCACATAACCTCTGAGCAAAGCATTCATCAAGGATAATCACGTCCCTATTACATCTGAATTATCCACTCCCACCTAATGTTATATATCTTTTCACGTCCATATTACCTCTGGTCAGATATAGAACATCCTCTGCTATTACGTCCATATTACCTCTACTAGCAGCTTCATTCAACATATTATCTATATTCAAATAACTTAAATATAAAACGGATAATAGATCCACATCAAAATTTCCTAGAGGAATACCCGCCAGAAATATCCTTGCTACGTCCACATTACCTCTAGCACCGATATTTCACAAAAACCACATTCATTTTGAAAAGATTCTTTATTTTTGTACTTTAATGTCTATCAAGAGACATAAAAAAGGTACAAGAGCCGTGACGGCTAGAAAAAAGAAGAAGGGAGTTACAAAAATCTACGGGATACATAGGCAGTTTATGTTGTCCCTCAGAGCCGCAATCTCGGCTTCAGACTTCACAGTAGCTCCGCACCGTGCCTCTTCTTGACGAGAGGCTTCATCCTTGAAGAGGATCAGACTCAGATGCTCTCCCTCTAACTTTGCCAACTGATCTTCTAAACGGGCAGAAGTGGTGGCAGTCATGGCAGCCTGGGCCAAGTAATCCTCCTGTTCAGATGTCGTCGCCCTCAAGTCAACTTCCAGCTGGGCGATCTCGTTCTTGATCTGCACAATGTGATTATACTTCTCAGTGATCTCCGCAGCGAGCCTATTCTTCAAGGCAGCACGGGCCTCGCTTGCAGCATTGAACTGGCCATACTGGTCTGCCAGCTCGCCGATCTCTCGAACAAGGACGTCTTTCCTTGCCTGGAAGCTAGACTTTTCCTCCGCAAGAGCCGTCATCAAAGCCTCATCCTCTACGCGGAACAGCGACGTCGGGCTCCGCTGTTTGGTGTCCCGGAACCTGGCCACCTGACCCTCCTGGTCGTTCAGAACTTTCTTCAGAGTATTGGCCCACTCTTCATAGCCGGCAATGCTCTTGAGGGCTGCTACTTGACATTCGGCGACAACCTTCACAGGGCTGAAGGCAGCATTCCGATTCAAGACTTCAGGAAGCTTCACTTTCAACACAGAGTAGAAAGCTTTGATGACTTCCTGGGCCATCTCGTCATCTTCAGTGGAGGTCATCGGAGAGGAGGCTTAGAATGTCTCTTCCGCTCCAGGAAGAAGCACCTGACAAGAAGCTAAACTCGACAAAAAAATCTATTCCACCAAAAACCACTCCTGATTATCATGTGTCACGTCCATATTACCTCTGATACCGATAGTCTTTCGACTTGACGCCTATATCCAACCCGGGATAAAAGACACGGTGTCAAGATCACAAAACCTATCACGGCCATGTTACCTCTGTTGGATTTTGTTTCAAACCTATTACCCGCACCGCCGGTGCGCCAAAGGGTAATAGGTCCACGAAAGTATCATTCCAATCTATTTGCTCGTATTCCCAGATGCACAAAGGGGCAATAGGTCCAAACCAAAAAAAAAAGAGAGGGGGGTCCCCCCAGCAAGATACCCTTCACACAAATGTTGTATTAAAGCTCTCTAATACAAGCACCACAGATACCACAAGCAAAGAATGGAGTGAACGCATTATGTTTATTCAAAATCAGTTACATTCACAGGACTACATCTCATGAGCAAAACAAAAAGTTCTCCATCGCTTCATCTGGGCAAGAAGTAGAGGATTACATTTGATGTCCAAAAGAAGTGAAACATAAAGCTAAAGACAGACAGAAATACCAAGACAAAATACGGACATTTATGGGAACCACGGATCCTAGCTGTGTCGAGGCATATACCATTCCCTCAACCATTTTGCATATGAAGGATCTATTTGATTAAGGTCCTCGGCCGGGGTAGGTGGGTCAGAACTTCCAGTGCTACTATCCTCAGACTTGGGCTCCTCCTTTACAGCAGCTTCAATCTTGGGAGTAATTTCTTCCCCGATGAGCGCCAACTCTTCTTTTACCTCAAATTTTGGTATCACCTCCTCCTTAACGAACGGTGACTCTTATTTGATGAAAGAAGGTAGCATCTCCTCTTTCACAATGGTCTCAGCCTTCGGTATGGATGCTGCAAGAAGCAAAGATAGAAGAGAAGGTCAGACTCAGAAAACTGTAAAAAAAACTAAGTCCTGAAAGGCTTTTATGCACCCAAAGGGATATGTGCCCAAAAGAAGACATGTGGATGCATAACACACGAATAGTACGTGGGCGCATAACATGCCACAGTTAGAAGGGACATAACATGGCAACACGCGGGCTCATAGCACACCACAGTGTTGGTGCATGACTTCTGTGGGCGCATAATGATGCTCACAGAAGTAAATTGCCTTAGGCGCAAGTGCCCAGACAGAAGAAAAGTCCGAGCGTCGCAAATTAATGCTCGAGACTTTGTTTTTGAAAGCATGCCCTCACCCAGAATCGGGTCCTGGACTGTCGAGGACGTTGCCGCAGGAGGAGAGCCACTCGGTGCAGCCCTCTTGCCCTTCGCGGATCTCTTGGCGACCTTGGGAGACATGGTTCTCAAAGAAAGAAAATGAAGAGTTTCTAAAAAATTCTAAGAGAAGTGAATAATGAGCTCTCTCTCCTTCAGGGCCTATTTATAGGCACAGGCCGCATACTATGCGCCCACTTAGCTTTATGCACCTATGCGCCTATTGCGCAGTATGCGCCCATAATGGCCTATGCGCCCACGTGAAGAACCAGTCCCTTGCACACTATGCGACTGCCACTTGCAGATGTGGACAACGTATGAAGGATGGACCGCTTCAAATTCCACCCCAATGAATTTGTCAGTTCATATTTCGAGGAAGATCTCAACAGTCGTATCTCTCTGACAGGCTGGCCAAACACTATCGCCCAAAAAGAGCCTATGCTATGCGTCCATTGCATCACGAGAAGACGATCCATGCTTCTTTCAAAGTATTTTAAACTCGTTCAAGTATCGAAAACTTTAAAGGGGCTTGTTGAAGCATGAAAAATTTTCAGCAATGAAGCCCCATGCGCCCAAAGCCAGTGAAGCTCTATGCGTCCAGCCAGTGATGCTCTATGCGCCCAGCCAGTGAAGCTCCATGCGCCTAACCAGTGAAGCTCCATGCGCCCAACCAGCGAAGCTCCATGCGCCCAGCCAATAAAGCTCCATGCGCCCAAGACTAGCTTTCCCGAAAGGAAGGCGTATAGCCTGAGATATGGCTATGTACCCAAGCCTGACTCAGTCAAAGCTATGATCAAAACGTGCACCGAAGCATACGGTCATGTCAGTCTCTACGAGCAATCGTACACCGAAGCATGCGACCACGTCAACACTACGACCAACCCACGATCTCGCAGCCTATATGCGCCTACATCCTATGCGCCCAAAGTAGGACTATGCGCCCACATAAAAACTAGCGTGTTTCCTCATGTGGGCGCATAACATCATTCCAGCTCAAGAACGACTATAAAAGGGGGGCCTTATCCCTCTTCAAAATACAGAACGGAGAGCATTTTCAGAAGCCAAATTGCTGCACTTCTTGCCAGTGAGCCGAGAGTTAGCAATTTTCTTAGGTTTTTACCCACTTTTGTAATCAGAGTGTCAACGGAGTAAAGGAGCAACTGTCGCTCGATCTCCATCGTCCCATTCCGTAGAATTTTTTTTTGTACTCGGGGATCCTCAACGCAGGATCTCGCAGGCGTACTCGATTTGTGGTGCCTTGCGCCAATAAAAAAAAGACAGCATTTTCTTCTTCTTTTTTGTGTGTGTCCATAATATATATATATATATATATATATATATATATATATATATATATATATATATATATATTATTTTTAGGTAGTATGCGTTAGTTAGTGTGCGTTAATATTGATACAAATGGTTAACAAGTAAGCAAAATATAGATAAGTTATGTGTCAAAGTATTAAAGTTGTGGGTAAGGTACTAGTGTAATACTTGGGTACCATGAGGATATTGGTATCGTGACATTCAAGTATCATGAGTAAGGATAAGTGAGTATTGGAACTTGAGTAAGGTATCTTATTTGGTATCAAGTATTAGTATTAGACTTAGTTGGATAAGTATATGGGAGGATAAGGTATTGGTTAAGATACTAAGATTTTGGATATTAGAACTCGGTAATAGATAATATCAAGATGTCAATTGCTTAGAGTAGGATGATTGAGTCCATGTGTGTGTGAGTGGTTAGATATATGTTAGAATACCTTAAGTTAGTGTCTAGAGTGTGGTTAGTGTTATATGTTAGATAGATGTTGTGACATGATAGTTAGAGTTTGTTAGTTAGATGTCTATCTATATTAGAGTTTGTAACGCCCCAGTCCCAAAATACTTAGGACTAGGTACGTATCCATGCCAGCTGCATACATACGAAGTATACTCCAATATATGGAACCATCGTATGTACACATAAGTTATAAAATGCAGTAATCTATAATACTAATCTCATCCACAATAAAAGAATCAATATAAAATAGGAATCAATACAGTATTATAATTTGTACAAAAGTTGGACGGAGACAAAGTCCACTACCAACTATCTCAAATAAAATATACAAGAATGAGTAGATGAAGTAACAAGACGAGCCAAGTGCAATCATCTTCGAACGGATGGAGAAGATCACGGCCTCGGCTAGAACACCTACAATATCACAGAAGCACACACCTGGAGAGATAACCAGGTCCTTAGAGGGACGTAACAAGATACAGGAAGAACATGCCATAAATACTAAATACAAAATATGCCACAAAAAAAGTGACAAGACAACAATAAGGTAATCTAATCGTACTACTGTGTTCATGCAGTTAAGAACAAACCTCCAACGCATGGGCATCTGGCTCAGGAGTAGTAATCTCAGGTATGGTCCCATCAGGATACCAGGGACCTCAAAGCATAACATTCCTCGAATATCAGAGGCTAGCATGATCAGTAATAGAAAAGTGCATAAAGGACCCATACGTTAAAGAACTATTCTTTCTATCCAATGCCTAACAGAGTCACATCCATGTCTCACATACCTCTACTAACTGCTAAGTCTTCTAACATGCCTCTATTAGCAGTTAGTCCTAACGCATGCACATGGAGGATCAGCCCATACGCAAGGACCTCTATATGCTACTCATCTCACACATCCTCGTGGTACAACTGTGTCGAGGCATATGCAATACACTACAAACGGTAGTCCCCTAACTCTAGGTTCATATGCAATCAAAGGACAGTAATAAAGTAACTAATAATCACTGAGCATGTAGTAAATCAAAAACTGTAATAACTAGAAATAATAAACAGTGATATGTAATAAAATACAGATTGAATATAAATAGTATAATGGCAAGATATCTTTCCTGAGGTTATGTGCAAAAGAAAATGATACAGTAGCTCGAACCGTCAAATAAACGAATCAAGAAAAAACCAAATCCCGCAGATGACTCCAGATGCTGTAAGAAATATCACAAACGAGTTTGGAATATAAGATATGCTTAGAAAATGCCTGTCCAAATGTTAAATTCTGGAACAGGGGCAAAATCATAATTTTGGGTCAAAACGATGTCCGTCGTTGGACCCGCTTTGCACCGAAATGAACGTCAGAACCTACGATCTCTAAAGTCGTCAAACTATATGTCTACGAATGTTTTTGATGAGAAGAACCCAACGGTATGTCCAATTTTAGATTCCGGTGGGCTGTGCACAAAATTGCCCGTTGAGTGGGATTATGGGCCCGCCAAAATGGCGTCCCAGTCAACGGTCTCAGAATCGGACCAAACTTGGCTCACAGGACCAGAAAAATATTTTGAGTCCAATAGCACAAGTTTCGTCGCATTTGATGAGTGTACACGAAGTTGTGACTTAATTTGCAAAGGGTCGATACGGGGGTATCTCGACGGATACGCACTGATTTCGTCGTGCACATGCAACAAAATCGGATTCTGTCAGTTCCCACGCGTCGAAAACATCCATACGCACCTTTCGATGCGTATAGTGTGCGACCACGTCGCCCGGTTTGTCGGGGCGCACGCCGTATCGGGAAATTTTTTCCATATTTTTAATGTTTCAAAAACAATTTTTCGCACAAGTTCGTCGATCCATAACTTTATGTACGATGCGTTAAATCTGATTCTACAAATTGGGTTGTAGTCTCGGTTATGTTGTTATTTCTGCCTTCAATTAGTTTCTACGAAAGTTTAATGGACAACGAGAAAAGTGGCCGACAAGTTGTCGTTTCAATTCAGTTTTTAATATTTTAAAATTCTGATTTTTCCCTAACTTTATCTCGATTTTTCGAGTCAGTTGGATGATTAGATCAAAATCCATCTGGAGGATCTCGAAGAGGGTCATGGGGGCTACGCGTAGAAATTCGTAGATCAAAAAATGATCGAACGAGATGGGAGGAAACTAGGAGAGAAGGTGAGTACCTCGCTGTTCCGTTACTGCTGCTGTTGTCGATGGTTTCTTTGTCTTCTTCGCGAGCACGGTTTCGTTGTGGTGCGTCTGAGATTTGTTGTAGAGTGGGAAGAAGGAAGGAAGGGAGGAAGGAGATGGAAAAAAAAGAAATTAGGGTTTATGGTGGTGGCGGCCATGTGTTGTTGTTGCTATGTTATTGGTTTAGATAGGGTCGGCCTATATGTAAATTTTGTTGCTGTGGTTTAAAAGTAATGGTGATTTGGTTTATATAGTAAAGGGTGTGAGTTTATCAAGTAAAGGGTGTGGGGCCCTCCCCCCCTTTTATGCATGCGCAGGCTATTGCTTAATGTTGGGTGGTCGGCCAGGTGGTGGGGCCGACCACTCCATGCATAAGATATATATATATATATATATATATATATATATATATATATATATATATATATATATATATATATATATATATATATATATATATATATATATATATTTATATTCTTTCTTTACTTATATTATCTATATATATACACATATCCATATATATATATGTATATGTATATGTCCATACATACCATATAAAATCTCTATAAAATCCAAATAAATTTTTTATATTATCTAGAATCTATTTTTGACATATTTACATATATGTAAATTTTTGTTTGACAAATAAAATAAAACCAATAATAGTAACTCAATAATAATAAATATATCTATTTAATCATAACAGAAATAATACTAATAATAATAAAATATTAATATAATTCAAATGGTCGCTTGGTGGACTTATACTCCACACCCTCATCCGGGTCCCGAAAAATATACCTTTTTTTTGTAACGCATTATTAAATCATAAAAATACCAAGTTTTGTACCACTAATTAATAATTAGAAAAATATTTTCCAACCCTTAAAATAATTTAAGAAATATTTATACACACATAAAATATGCCTACATGGCCATATTTGGTCTCCCACGTGCCTGCATAGGCTGGAATTCGGTCTGGGCCCACTTCGGGCTGAATTCGTCAAACCGGATCACTTAAAAATCAAACATTTAAATTAATAAATAATTAATTTATCGGTGGAGATTAATTCGCAACTTGGTCTGGTTTTTCTAGTTCGGTCTTCACCATGGCTAGGCTTCCCCCATCATGGCTAGCACACTAGTCAAGGCACACTGCTACATCTTCCGTGCCAAAATTTATGGTCGTCTTGTGATCCAAAACTAAACCATGGCTAAGGTTATTTTTAAAAAATCATAAATTGCATAAATTTATTTTCTGGTCTTTTTAAATATAAAAAAATTAAAAATTTAAGGGATTTACAGAGTTAGATATCTTAAGATATAGATATCTAAGTTAGATATGTTAGAGTTAAGATACTTGGTATCTTGAGATACAAAGTAGTATCTTCGGATACTAAGGTAATGTGAGATATCTTAGGATATTGGTTTACCTTCACCAAGGTAATGGGGTTTACCTTATTACAAGATAAGGTATTGAGTTACCTTCAAGGTAATGGGTTTACCTTCAAGGTAATGGGAATTACCTAAGGTTAGGGTAAGGTAATAGCAAGGTATTGGTAGGATAATAGGATAGATGGTTAGAGACTAGTCTAAGGTTTATTTAGGATCTATTAGCCTAGGTTAGTGGATTATCTACTAGCCTAAGGTAAATATTACTAGGGTAAAGGTATTACCTAGTATCCAACGTATTGGGATACCTTGGTAGGTGTAAAACCCCCTCTATATTTTAAATAAAAAAATATATTTATTTTATTAAGCCGAATCTTTGTTTACTTCAAATTTTTGTAGGCTCTATCCTTACGATAATTTTATTATCGACATAAATATAAGTATTGTCTTCATAATGGTATTATTATTATTAGATTCCTTCTTAATTGAAACCCCTCTAGAATATAATTGTATTGGTCTTTTGAGGACATATAAACTCCTTTTGTTATATGGGTTCCTGCAATTCATGTTGTATATATAATATTAATTGTATAGGACCTTAAATTCATTCTGGTTGAATGCACTGCTAGTGGCATGAAGCCATAGTTGAGGAATAACTTTTTAGGCCTAAAACCATATATATAATATTACTTTTATAATTAATTTTTAGATCAACCCAGCCCTATCAATTAAATTCCTACTTATTACCAATTTTTCAGGCCCTTACGTTTCCTCGTTGTTTTAGGAAATGAGCCCTTAGAGCCCGGCCCAGTAGATAGAAGACCAGAATAAGGGGTTGCCTATAAAGCATGAACAACATCATTCGTAACCCTAGCCACACGGTGTGCATCCACCTCCTGCTCCTTTTACATCTCTTTCTTTCATCTACCTATAACCTAACCTTCCTTCTCCCTCTCACATGACTAGCCGCCACCGCGACCTACCGGCCATCCGCACGCCAGGTTTCTTTGGCACCACCGCCAATCTGTGCGGTCTCTCCACTGCTTCCGCAAACCCGACACTCTCGGTACATGCCTCGACAACTAGCTCTCTTACAAGCCCCAACCATCCCTACTCCTCCGCGCATGGATGACATGCCAGACGTGTTTACACTGAACACAGCCATCTCCGGGCAGAGACTCACCACCCTCGCATCGTCTTCCCAATACCCACACGACCTTGCTCGACTCCGGTTGAAGATCACCCCTATCTCCATCGCCATCTGCTCGACCACGCCGCTGTCTCCTTCTCGCCTACGCTCCATCAACCTCCAAGTCGGACTCAACTCTTCGGTGTCAGCACAGCCGATGGTCGAGTGGTCTCGCTTCAGAGAACCCCACCGAGGGCCGACGCCTGTGCGAGTCTACCCGTCGAGCACCAAGCAGAGTCATCCCGGGCCCATGCTTCCGCCAAACCCCCAGTTGCCTCTGTGTCGAGCTCGTCTCTGCGGGAGCTTCCTTGCCAGCCACAGCCTAGTTTCTCTTCTCCTTCGAGGGCTTAGCTAGGGACATGAGCATAGTTACACTCCATTTGGTGACACTCTATTCTAGCAAGAGTGGGGAGCAAAGGCATGACAGAGAACACTCTCTGTACTTGACGGAGATGTTTAAAAGGTGCATTTATTCTTTAGCCCTCATCTCTTTGGAATTTGC
This sequence comes from Iris pallida, assembly GCA_029216955.1. Lineage (NCBI taxonomy): Eukaryota > Viridiplantae > Streptophyta > Magnoliopsida > Asparagales > Iridaceae > Iris > Iris pallida. The sequence continues at coordinate 620,751 of JANAVB010026197.1, forward strand.
AATTTGGTCTAAACCCATTGATAGTTGCACACCTTTTTATATTTTAACACTCCTTTTTAAGTTTGAGAGTTATTTTAGAATATATAAACACCTGCTTCAGCATTAGTAATATATACATTGAATTATATATTTTTCTATTTACCTGGTTATATACCAAATACATATGTTTATAATCTTTGGTATAGCCCCCTCCTTCCTCCTTATTTAGCATAATGGACTTTAATTTGTAAATACATATGTTTATAATCTTTGGTATAGCCCCCTCCTTCCTCCTTATTTAGCATAATGGACCTTTAATTAGTAAATACATATGTTTATAATCTTTGGTATAGCCCCCCTCCTTCCTCCTTATTTTGCATAATGGACTTTAATTAGAAAATACACATGTTTATAATCTTTGGTATAGCCCCCTCCTTCCTCCTTATTTAGCATAATGGACCTTTAATTAGTAAATACACATGTTTAAAATCTTTGGTATAGCCCCCTCCTTCCTCCTTATTTAGCATAATGGACTTTAATTAGTAAATACATATGTTTATAATCTTTGGTATAGCCCCCTCCTTCCTCCTTATTTAGCATAATGGACCTTAATTAGTAAATACATATGTTAATATATAAGTATAGTTTTATGTAAGCATAAACCTATTCTAACATTCTTTTTACTGGCATATAAAAAAGGGGATGATGACAGTGGGGCACTCTCTGCTTGTTCCTTTGCTGGTAAATCAATGTAGTAGGCCATTTAACATATACAACCATCTCGTATGACACAACCATTTTAGTCATATCAACTTAAACATTGTGGAAATATAAGAAGTAGTATATAAATATAACTATGATATTAGAGTAGATAGTAACATACTTAAGATAGTATAGTATTTAAATGATGTGGTATTTAATTGACAGTAAGATAGCTTATAACCTTTAATGAAATCTATTTGCCAATTGAAACTAGATTGAAAGATTAAATCAAATAAGTATAGATCTAAACCATATACAAATTCCTAATAGTATTAGATAATAATCTTGTGCATATTTTTGAATAGGCTTCTTGGAGTAAGACTCGAGTTGGGCACGTATAATGTAGCACAACCTTGGACACCAGGCAAGATACCTTGCCTCCCTCTACAGTTCATTACTCATGCTTACAGTTCAATTACTTTATATATGTTATCAGTTAGTTCTCTAGTTGTTCATGATTTACATGCTTATTTAGTCCTTATATCTTTATATGTTATCAGTTGGTTATTTCAGTTCTCTTAATTTGCATGCTTTACTTAAGACAGTGTTTACTGGTTTATTAGTCGTGTTCTTTTATCGTTATCATGCTTGACTAGATGTCGTGGTTCTACCGGATTGGTTCCCTCTCGTACCGTGTCGTGAGTCGTATCGTGTCATAGGATGTGTAAGTCATAACGTAACTACTGTACCTTGAATTCTTGAAGCTAACATGCAAGTCCACACTAGGGACGAGAGTTAGTAGTTATTTGTACCTTGATTCGTGAAGCTAGCCTGCGAGTCCACACTAGGAACGAGGGTTAGTAGTTATTGTTCCACACCTGCGAGTCCACACTAGAGTCGAGGGTTAGTAGTTATTGTTCTACACCTGTGAGTCCACACAAGGGACGAGGGTGATGCTAGCCTGCGAGTCCACACTAGGGACGAGGGTTAGTATTTATTGTTCCACACCTGCGAGTCCACGCTAGGGGCAAGAATGATGCTAGCCTGCGAGTCCACACTAGGGGCGAAGGTTATTAGATATCTGTCTGCACCTGCGAGTCCACACTAGGGGCGAGGGTATTTCCTTGAAGCTAACATGCAAGTCCACACTAGGGGCGAATGTTAGTAGTTGTTCAAACCTGCGAGTCCATACTAGGGACAAGGGTTTGTAACACCCAATTTTCTAAATGAGGGTAATTTTAAAATTTTATATTTTTAATTATTTAATTATGATATTTAAATAATAATATGATTTTTGGTAATTTTTAATCATTTAAAACTATTTTAAAAACCTTGACTTGTGATTTTGATATGCAGCTAGTGAAACCGTAGAGACAGTCTGACCTCGAGCCTAACCCTGTGATTTGGAATATCTATTTATCATTTTTAGCCTAGGGTAACTTGGTCATTTTGACTTATTAGAATAATTTGATTAATTATTGGATTGATGGTTGTGATTTTGACTTTGACTAGTTGAGACCTTGTAAACTAGCCTAGAAGCTAACCCTAGCTATGGTGATCCTAGTCTAACTTAAGTTAACCTACTTTTAGTCATTAGAACTAGTTTTAAAGTAGGAAGATTAAGTTTAAGTGAAATGGTTAATGACTTGTGACTTAACTCAATGACTTATGATTACCAATTTCATGACTTGCAATTAAGCCATAGGCCCTTGACTTAAGCCCAAAATCAAACCAAACCCAACCATGGCAGCCACAATTAGAGTTTCTCCTTGCCTATAAGTATTCTCTTAGTGTGTTCTTGCCTCTTTTGTTCTTGACCTAGATTTGGAAGGAGAGGTAATTTTTCATTCCCCTAAAATCCTATTTAATTCATTTTAACTCCTTTTTAACCCTAGTCTTTTGCATTAGGATCTAATTATTGTTTGTTTACTGATTCTGGAGGTTCACCTCAGTTTGTGTGCCATTTGGAGCTTGGGAGTTGCTATTTGGAATCAATCCATTTGAAGCTTTTTTTGAGTATTGACACTCAATAGGTAAACCATTTAAACCCATTATTTTTCCTATTTTCTTTGCATATAGGGCTAGGTTTAAGAGTCCCCTAGTTGTCCCTGAGATTTGGGCACAAGTTGTGTCCATTTCGTGTCCGTATCGAACACGTATCATAATAGGTACATAGGTGTTTGTTAAAATGCCCCTAAGGGATTTATTTTCGTATTTTTGAAATCTAATTTCATAGATCTATAGATCTACATGTGTGTATTAATTTTTGTGAAGGATGTTATGGGTTTTGTGTCGGTTTGTGTCGCATTTTTTCTTTGGACACGCTGTACGAAGCCTACGTCTGTGTCCTGCCTATCGGGGTCAATAACTCATGACACAGGACACTTCGAAACACGAAATTTCATGGAGAGTAGGGGGCAATGTCTGACATCATGCTCCCAAAATTTGGGAGCAGATGGTTGAGTACACACAAAGAAATCACGCCCGCATTGGCCGTGCGCTGTCGCGCGCTAGAAGCCTACACGCGCACAGATACGCACAAACACGTGCTCGTGTCCACTGTGGATACGTCGTGGACACGTGTCAGGCTATCCCACGTGTAGTCCTACCCTAGGCGACCACGTGGTTGTGTGCACGTGACATGAAGTGTCGTGTGTCGTGTCCTACACTCGTGTGCATGCGTGCACGACACTGTGTTACACTGGGTGCACCCCATGTGTTTGTATTGATGTGGACACGTCTGTGTCATGATTTTTAGACACAAAATGGTTGACTGACACAAGCACATGTAGTACTCTGATTACCAACCTATTAATTGTAATTTAGATGTTTAATTTGATTCGAATTCATGATTCCCCTAAAAGCCTGATACGCACTGATACCCCTTTTACTGAATTTAGTTTCTAATTTTAATTTGCATTTTTAACTATTTTAAATGATGTTAAATGTTAGGATTAGTTCACTATATGTGTAAGGTTGATGTTCATGATTAGTTTGTGATTTGTGGGAGCAATGGATTTCGGAATTGAGTTTTTGGTTGCTAATTGTTGAGTTTACTTAAACTGTCATTAACTGAACTGTTCTTCAGGTTTTAAGTTGCTTTTTAATTGAATTAATAAGGCTGAATGATTAGATAGGTTCACCAACATATGTATTAGCCTACTACAATGTTGGGTTAAGTTTTGTGCTAGTGATGGGTTTTCGAAATCAGGTTTTGATATGTTAGCTGCTAAGGACTGAAAATATGAACTGTAATTGTTTGATTTTCCTCCCACACATTGTTTTCCAATGTTTAAACTAATTCACTGTCATTACATTCCTATCTAGTTAATTGACATGTTGTTTGAGTCCTATTACACATAATGCTATGCCCACATTCACCAATTAACCTGGGACTGAAATCTGGGGTTTATGCATTGTCCCATTGAACTGAAATAAGTTCACTGATGGGTGATGCCATGAACACACACACAAACTCTGAGAACTAATTGTTCCTCTCATGTTGATCCTCACTCTCATGTGTAACACACACCCTATCTAAACCCTTGTCCTGTCACACACGAATTCCTGTCATTGAGAGCACAGTCACTTTACACACACTGTTTTGTTTCACTCAAAAATCTGAGAATGTAGACACCTATCTAAACCATTGTTCAGACATTTGACACACCCCTATGTGACACATGACCCACACACACATGCCTACACCCTCTATGACACATACACACATAGGTACACTACCTGCGTTTAGAAAACTGAAATATTTTCCTATGTAAACCCTCACACTAACCCACTATTTCCTGTCACTGATTTTCCCCCAAACACTCACTGCACACAGCCACACATCCACACACACTCATGATTTCACACACTGAAACACACACAAGTTCCCTACTTCCTGTCACACCTTGCACATTCACACACACACAAAAAAATCTGAGCCACTGTCACCTATTTACACACACTCATTCACTAAACACACACACACCCAATTCTGAACCATATCACACAAACACTCACACACACATGTATGTGACACTATGGTATTCCTGTCACACACAGGAAACACATATACACACACACACACACTGCCTTGATTTACATATCTCTCTATGTGTATGTATATTTACATATATATATAATGTGGGTAATAGATATACTAATGTGAATGTGCAATATGAATATATAATGTAAAATAAATATTGCATTTGCCTATGTATATATGTGTATGTAGATATATGGTAATGGGTGTATTGGCCTATATGTGATTTGGCACATGGCATATGTTGATAGCCTATGGCATGTGGTGTGGATACACTTGAGTTAATGTATCACTAGACTAGTGTGTGTTGCTAGGCTAAGTGATTAGAGACCCAGGTTGACTTGTTTGACCTAGTTTGACCAACCTAGACTAGTTTGACCAAGTTTAACCTTGTTTGACCTAGTTTGACCTAACTAGACTAAAGTTAACCTAGTTTGACTATTGGAGTTGACTAGAGTTGACCAAAGGTTGACTTTAGCCTAGATTAACCCCAAACATCATGTAGATGCATTGTAGTAGTCTATTTCATTATTTTAGACATATAGTGACTTGTACTATTCTATAGGAGACATACACCACTCCTCGGACAGTATATTCTCTTCAGATATTCAGGATACCAGGCGAGTACATTATCTGATCATTTCATATCTTGTTTAGGATTATATTTCCTACTTTAGATTACCTTACTTGATGCTGACACGTTGGTAACACGGATTGGTACTATATGGATCCCTTCATGAGATGTTATCCCCCTCGGGAGCATCAGATACTCTTGTCTCATGTGTTTCACTTACATCATGTATCTTATGCTTCTATTATCATGAATCTTCATGTATCAGCTTGTGATTCCTGCACTCTCACGAATCACAGAGCCTTCACGAATCTTCATGAATCACTCTTGAATCACCCTTTATGGGCAATATAGTATAGTCATAAATCTTAACGTAACTTGATTGGATCCTTGTGTATTGATTGGGGATGGGGGAGTATAAATGAACATGTAAATAATTCCAAAGTAGTATAGTCATGAATCACCTCTTTAGTATAGTCATGAATCACCCTCCAGCTGTTCACATATTTATCTTGTACTCTGAATCACTAGAATCACTGATTAGTTCTCTATTATATTGTAGATATTTACTTACAGCCTCTCTCTCTCTTTCATATCATGTTATTCTTCAGTTTCATGTATCTTACTCTCTAGCATGATTATATTTCCTATCCTGTTATGATTTGTTGAGATGTATTGTGCTCGCTCCTGTCCTGACTGGACCTGTTGAAAATTTTACAGAGAATGATGAGGCTCTGGTGTCTACCCATTATGGTACAGCTTTAGACAACACTTGTGACTTGGACCCACTTGCAGTAGAGGATCTACCACCAGTGGTTTAGAATGCTAGCTTAGACTCTTACCTTGTCTTTCTTATTGATACATTATTGTATATACTGGAAGTTTATTTTATCTGATGTTATGGAGATGTTATCTTAGACTACTATCTGATTGTATCTCTGTGGATTCATTTCGTTCCATATCTATCTATCTTTTTATCGTATTCTACCTTAGATGTGATTGAGACTGTATTGCTATGTCACCTCCATTCGGAGTGTATATACTGTATATGTACCATATATATTGTTAGATGATTGACCTAGGACAGCGTTCTACCGCCGGCACTTCGGCGTAGGCTGGACGTACCCACGTCTCGTGCCCTTACTCTAGGGTGCGGGTCGTGACACATTTTTAGTGGTGGCCTATGCAGGTCGAGTTTATGTTGTGGTATTCGAACTAGAGTATCACTATAGCCTGCAATAGGATTAGGATATTTTTGAGGGTACTCAATCACCCTAGGAAAAACTCTTAATCAGATTCTTTTTTATCTAAATTTGCTGCTTATTGTCTTCCCTTGAATATAAACTGTCCTCCTTGATTTTTTATTTCATTCTCAGTAATTGCTTCTTGTTTGATCTGTCTTCATGATAGTTATGGAGACACGATCTCATCGCTCCGGTTCGAAGGATACTATCGAGAGGCTGGCCACCTCTCGTCCTGTTCAACAGGGCCTCGAGACCGCAGTTCTGTTGTGCCGACTCAGGTTGGCGTTTTTGCTACATTGGAGGTGCACCTCCGCCTGTACAGAGACCTTTCCCCGTCATTCTCGATTTCTCTCAGCAGCAGCAGTTCATGCAGCATCAGCAGCAGACCAGGGGAAACCAGCAGGGGCGAGCTTCCGCCAGGACAGTCTAGGATGCACAGGCCATTGGAGATCTTGCTGTAGGTTCCGATCTTCTCGATTCCATTTCCATAATTGACTCTTATAACTATCTTAAAATTTGATTCCATCTGCTCCTTGTTGACTGATTAATTTGTTCTGTTGTTCTTGTATTATGTTTGTTTTTCTTCTGAGAAAATTATATGGGCTAGGTCACCTCAGTTATGGGATCTAGAATCTTTGATAGTCGTGTTAGCTGGCATAGTGAGGACATATAGTCAGATTTTGGACGTATTTCTCGGGTGTGGAAATTTAAGGTTTTCGCCGTCGCATACGGCAATACGAAAATTTTAAATACCATGATTCTGGAGGTATGTACCTTAGTTAAGGACTCTGTGATTATCGTACCCTTGCTCACTAGCATGACAAAGACTGTAAACAACATGATTTTGGACAGACGTATGTGATTATCATACCCTTCTGTTGTTATAAGAATTGTATTCCATCATCAAATAACTTAGGAGTAAGGATATTTAGTTTTGTAGAGCTTATTCATATGTAGTTCTTCCATAGTGTAATGATATGACGACTTGTAGAGTGTCTGTACCCTAGAGATGATAGTTAGCATTGGTATTAGAATAATAACCCATTGTAGATGATTCTCCTGACCAACCAGTTTCCATATAGGATGTTAGTGTGCCTTACAACCTTGATGATTTATTAATTTTCTCTTACCCTTTCCAGTAGGGTACCCATGACCAGAGGTTATCCTTGAGTATAGTTATAGTTTTACCTGAGACTGAGAGGTCTATATATACAAATAGATTGCTGATGATATTGGCATATGGGATATGGGTTGGTTGGTACCTATAGGCCATTGTTGTATAGGATATTGACATGTTGTTTAGCCTATATTTGGTTCAGTTTTCTATTTTATTTAAGATCTCTTTGTGTTGAGTTCAGTCATGTTTGGTCAACCTTTATAGGCAGTGTGCAGACCCTTCACTAGACACCCTGTCCCCTTGGTTCAGACTTGTACAAGTTGTTCACTGTACTCAACTTTCATTACCTACCATGTTGCATCATAGATTTCACTGGACCATAGTTCAGACCCCAATTATTGACTCACCAATATAACCATCAACCCCTTATCATATTCTGCACATCTGGAGAGTCAGTATCATGCGTATTAGAGGTCTGCACTCATCCTTACTTCTGTACATGGTGACAAACTGCATCTCTTAGCATTTTACTTTATGGATAGCCTTGCAATACCCTTCCTTTTAACCTGCAGTACCTGCCCTACAGTGGAGTTTAAACTTTTTCTTGGGCATGGTTGTTTAGTCCACTTGGACAGTTGTATACATTGGAATATAATGTGGGTTGTTAATAAGAGTTCTCCCTTGATCATTATTCGGTCCCCCTTTCATTCTTAGATACAGATGATACCTGGTTAACCCATCTGTCCAGATACATGTCCAAACCCTTTCTTTTATTGTTGGTTCAGTCTTCCAAGCCTCTACCTGAGCATTAGTTCATTTTTCCATATGTAGGTTTCCTTTCACTTTGACTTTACAAGTGGACCAAAATATCATGTCCTTTAGCTCATAATTTTAGTCTCCTTAGCATCATTCTCTTTTGCCTATACTGATGATTCAGACCATTCATCCTTAGCCTAATTTCTAAGCATTTGTTCAGTCACTTATAAGTTTAGTCTACCTTAACCCTTGATGATCAATTATATATATAGATGATACATTTAGGGTGTATGTAATGGGTTATTGTTCTTGAGCTTATGTATATGTGGTATTTGGTATTTATGTTCTTAGAATATAGGTATTTAGTTATGGGTGACTTGATAGGATTTGGAAGGTTAAAAGTTAGTCTATTATAGAGTTTTTCTTTTTGCTAATCTCTACTTGCCAACACCTAGATAGCTAGCATAGGTAAAACCCTAACAAGTTGACCAGTTGATGACCAAGTACTTGGATATTGAGAAATTGACTAGTGGTTGACCCTTGACTATGTTTGACCTAGAACGAGTACTACCATCTTAAATTTCGAGAACAAAATTTTTCTAAGGTGGGTAGACTTATAACACCCAGTTTTCTAAATGAGGGTAATTTTGAAATTTTGTGTTTTTAATTTTTTAATTATGATATTTAAATAATAATATAATTTTTGGTGATTTTTAATCATTTAAAACTATTTTAAAAATCATGACTTGTGATTTTGATGTGCAGCTAGTGAAACCGTAGAGACAGTCTGACCTCGAGCCTAACCCTGTGATTTGGAATATCTATTTATCATTTTTAGCCTAAGGGTAACTTGGTCATTTTGACTTATTAGAATAATTTGACTAATTATTGGATTGATGGTTGTGATTTTGAGTTGAGACCTTGTAGACTAGCCTAGAAGCTAACCCTAGCTATGGTGATCCTAGTCTAACTTAAGTTAACCTACTTTTAGTCATTAGAAATTAGTTTTAAAGTAGGAAGGTTAAGTTTAAGTGAAATGGTTAATGACTTGTGACTTAACTCAATGACTTATGATTACCAATTTCATGACTTGCAATTAAGCCATAGGCCCATGACTTAAGCCCAAAACCAAACCAAACCCAACCATGACAGCCACAATTAGGGTCTCCTTGCCTATAAGTATTCTCTTAGTGTGTTCTTGCCTCTTTTGTTCTTGACCTAGATTTGGAAGGAGAGGTAATTTCCCATTCCCCTAAAATCTTATTTAATTCATTTCAACTCCTTTTTAACCCTAGTCTTTTGCATTAGGATCTAATTATTGTTTATTTACTAATTCTGGAGGTTCACCTCAGTTTATGTGCCATTTGGAGCTTGGAAGTTGCTATTTGGAATCATTCCAATTGAAGCTTTTCTTGAGTATTGACACTCAATAGGTAAACCATTTAAACCCATTATTTTTCCTGTTTTCTTTGCATATAGGGCTAGGTTTAAGAGTCCCTAGTTGTCCCCGAGATTTGGGCACAAATTGTGTCCATTTCGTGTCCGTATCGGACACGTATCATAATAGGTACGTAGGTATTTGTTAAAATTTCCCTTAGGAATTTATTTTCGTATTTTTAAAATCTAATTTCATAGATCTGTAGATCTACATGTGTGTATTAATTTTTGTGAAGGATGTTATGGGTTTCGTGTCGGTTTGTGTCAAGTTTTTGATTTTTGGACACGTTGCACGAACCCTACGCCCGTGTCCTGCTTATCGGGGTCAATAACTCATGACACTGGACACTTCGGGACACGAAATTTTATGGAGAGTAGGGGCAACGTCCGACATCATGCTCCCAAAATTTTGGAGCAGATGGTTGAGTACACACGGAGAAATCATGTCCGCATTGGCCGTGCGCTGTCGCGCGCTGGCAACCTACACGCGCACAGCCACGCACAAACACGTGCTCGTGTCCACTGTGGACACGTCGTGGACACGTGTCAGGCTATCCCACGTGTAGTCCTACCCTAGGTGACCACATGGGTGTGTACACGTGACACGAAGTGTCGTAAGTCGTGTCCTACACTCGTGTGCATGCGTGCACGACACTGTGTTACACTGGGTGCACCCCATGTGTTTGTATTGATGTGGACACGTTTGTGTCGTTATTTTTGGACACAAAATGTTTCGACTGACACAAGCACATATAGTACTCTGATTACCAACCTATTAATTGTAATTTAGATGTTTAATTTGATTCGAATTCATGATTCCCCTAAAAGCCTGATACGCACTGATACCCCTTTTACTGAATTTAGTTTATGATTTTAATTTGCATTTTGAACTATTTTAAATGATGTTAAATGTTAGGATTAGTTCACCTACATGTGTAAGGGTTGATGTTCATGATTAGTTTGTGATTTGTGGGAGCAATGGGTTTCGAAATTGAGTTTTGGGTTGCTAACTGTTGAGTTTACTTAAACTGTCATTAACTGAACTGTTCTTCAGGTTTTAAGTTGCTTTTTAACTGAATTAATGAGGCTGAATGATTAGATAGGTTCACCAACATATGTATTAGCCTACTACAATGTTGGGTTAAGTTTTGTGCTAGTTATGGGTTTTCGAAATCGGGTTTTGATATGTTAGCTGCTAAGGACTGAAAATATGAACTGTAATTATTTGATTTTCCTCCCACACATTATTTTCCAATGTTTAAACTAATTCACTGTCATTACATTCCTATCTAGTCAATTGCCATGTTGTTTGAGTCCTATTACACATAATGTTGTGCCCACATTCACCAATTAACCTGGAACTGAAATCTGGGGTTTATGCATTGTCCCATTGAACTGAAATAAGTTCACTGATGGGTTATGCCATGAACACACACACAAACTCTGAGAACTAATTGTTCCTCTCATGTTGATCCTCACACTCTCATGTGTAACACACACCCTATCTAAACCCTTGTCCTGTCACACCCGAATTCCTGTCATTGAGAGCACAGTCACTTTACACACACTGTTTTGTTTCACTCAAAAATCTGAGAATGTAGACACCTATCTAAACCATTTTTCAGACATTTGACACACCCATATGTGACACATGACCCACACACACATGCCTACACCCTCTATGACACATACACACATAGGTACACTACCTTCGTCTAGAAAATTGAAACTGTTTCCCTATGTAAACCCTCACACCAACCCGCTATTTCCTGTCCCTGATTTTCCCTCAAACACTCACTGCACACAGCCACACATCCACACACACACACTCATGATTTTATATACTGAAACACACACAAGTTCCCTACTTTCTGTCACACCTTACAAATTCACACACACACAAAATCTGAGACACTGTCACCTATTTACATACACACTCATTCACTAAACACACACACCTAATTTTGAACCATATCACACAAACACTCACTCACACATGTATGTGACACTATGTTATTCCTGTCACACACAGGAAACACATATACACACACACACATTGCCTTGATTTACATATCTCTCTATGTGTATGTATATTTACATATATATAAAATATATATATATATATATATATATATATATATATATATATATATATATATATATATATATATATATATATATATATACGGGAAAATGGACCTGAGGTCGACCTCAGGTCCACTCCCTGCGGTCGAAAGAGTCTGGACCGTTGGATTTAGTTCCAACGGTTGATCAAAGATCAGGAAACAAAAGACAGGGTCGCTCCTCAGTTCCAGACCCACAACGAAAGAAGGAAACAAAGAAGGAAAAAAAGAAACGAAAACAAAGGAAGAAAGGAAGAAGAACGACGAGAAGAGGACCACCGCCGGAACACAAAATTAAGGTCAAAGGAAGAAAGGAAGAAGAACGACGAGAAGAGGAGGGCGGTCGACCACCTCAAACCCTAATTCCACCGCCGGAACACAAAATTAAGGTCCATTTCTTCTCTTCATCCTCCTAAATATGTGGATTTCACTTCCCACCTCTCTCTCTCGCCTCTTTCTCTCGCCTCTTCGAAACCCTAGAATATGCCGAGCCCGAGTCCAACGAATCCTTGGTAACAATTTAGGACGTTAATCAATTTTAGGGTTTGATGTTGAAAAGGAAATTCGTATGCATTTACTAAATGTTATTTTTTAGGGTTTGATGTTTGAGATCCTCAAAAATTTACTTAATTTCAGAGATCCTCTTTAATTTTTTAGGGTTTGTTGAGAAGGAATTTGATATGCATTTACATAATTTAATTTTTTAGGGTTTGATTTAATTATGATTATATATTTTAGAAGATGGAAGAAAGCGAACCATTTATGCATGATCACGCGATACCATCTGAGAATGAAGAACAAGATAGTGCAACTAACGTAGATGGAGGAATACCATATGTTGGAATGCAATTTCGTACAGCAGAAGAGGCGTGGGACTTTTATAATGTATACGCAGAAAGGGAAGGTTTTTCCATTCGAAGGTCATCCACTGCAAAGGGAAAAGATGGTAATATCACGAGGAGGCTTTTTGTTTGCAACAAAGAAGGGTTCAAAAGCTTAACTGATAAGAGAGAGGTAGGGAGAGAAGTAAACCGACGGAAAAATGAGAGAGAAGGTTGTATGGCTCGAATGAAAGTTCATAGAATCTCCAATGAAGTGTGGGGCATCAAATCCTTTCATGATGTTCATAATCATGAGTTGATTAAAACCCCTTCGAAGATCCATTTGTTGCGGTCACACAAAAGATCGCACATGGATGTATCTTGTAGGAATTTAGTTGATCAGTTTCGTGGATGTGGGGTTGGACCTTCAAAGATTGCAAGGATTTTAAATGCCACGAGTAGTAGTAATGTCAATATTACTACACAACAGTGCATCGATCATTTTAGAGTAAAAAGAAAGAACAATATCGGGAAGGAGTGCACTAGAGTAATTCAATAATTTCTTACAAGGCAGGCTACAGACTCTCAGTTTTACTATGCTATGGAGCATGATGAGGAAAATGTTTGTAGAAGTATATTTTGGGCAGATGGAAGAGCGAGGACATCATATCTCCAGTTTGGAGATGTTGTTGTGTTTGATGTCACTTATAAGACAAACCATTTCTTGTTACCTTTTGCACCGTTTACTGGTGTAAATCATCATAAACAGTCTATCTTATTTGGATGTGCTCTTCTTGCTGACGAGAAGGAGGATACCTTTGTTTGGTTATTTGAAAATTGGTTGACATGTATGTGGGGTAAAGCACCAGGAGCTATCATCACTGATCAAGACCCAGCAATATGCAATGCAATCAAAAGAGTGTTTCCAAATACAAGGCACAGGTATTGCATATGGCATATTAGTCTTCATGAAAATGAGCATCTCCGTTCTTTACGTTCGGCTTATAATCCTGAATTTGATGAAGACTATGTAAATTGGTCTAAGAAAAGTGAAACTGTTGAAGAGGCTGAGAGTTGTTGGGTGATCTTAAAGGAGAAGTACCAAAAAGAATTTTCAGAACCAATGACAGACAAACAAAAAAATGAAGTAAAATCTTGGAAGTGGTTGCATACGATGCATGAGAAAGCACGTCATTGGATTAAGGCGTACCTAAAGGATACTTTTTTTGCAGGTATGAAAATTTTGATATGATGGTCATAGTTTTAAAATTATATTTATTTGAACTCAAACTAATCATATGGTGTTCATTGTTTTTTTTGTGTAGGCATGGCGTCCAGCCAAAGGAGTGAAAGCATGAACTCGTTTTTTGATGGTTACGTAAACTCCATGACTCCACTATACGAGTTCATTGATCAATATGATAAAGCCGTACATTTTCAAAGAAACAAAGAGGAGAAAGAAGACACTTTTTGTATGAGAAACAAACCAGAATTTCGTGGCATGCATGAGTTAGAGGTTCATGCTGCGAAGGTTTATACCAGGAACGTATTCTCTATCTTTCAGACTCGGTTCAAAGATACATTATACTGTCGGCATGAAAGAGTTTGTATTGAAGGAGATACGACCACATATCATGTCCACATGAGGATTGACGGAAAGAGTTACTTGCATTCTGTTCGATGCAATGTATCTATGGGAGAATTTACGTGTACATGTGCAAGGTTTGAGACTGAAGGACTACTCTGCACACAAATTTTATATATCATGAAGCAAAAGTTTGATATGCAAGCCATCCCTGAGAGATATATTTTGCCAAGGTGGACACTCAATGCAAGACATAGCATCATGAGTATGGGATCCTCTTCGTCTAGCGCAGTCATTGCAGTGCGTCCCAATCAACTTAGTCCACTTCAATCTTGGTGCCTTCGTGCAACATTTGATAAAGTCCTGGAGGTTGTTAACAGAGATCCTCTTCTTTATGACGTTGTCAAAGGGTGGTCAAATAGTTTTCTGGAGCAACATGGATTGAATGACAAAGCACAAACTACCTCTGAGGATCCAAGCACTCAGGTGGGGTCCAATGTGCCGACAATATGTGGATTGGGATTAAATGATGTAACTATTCATGATCCTACAAAGGCAAGAACTAAAGGCCGACCACGAGCAGCATCAAGGATTCAATCGGGAATACAAGTATCACAAGATCAAAGTCAATCAAGAAAAAGAACTTGTAGTATTTGTGGGGAAAAGGGCCATGACATGAGAACTTGTCGGGATTCCACTACAAAAAGTTAACGATTCGTATCATGGTAATGACACCAATGCTAATCTTCACTGCAAAGAGCCAAATTCTCATAATATTTTCTGTTTTTCCTAATATTTTCTTTTTTTTTTGCAGTCACCAAGATATTAATGTTAGTCATCCTGACTTTTTTTAGTAATGCAAAGCTTAATGGCTATATTCCTACAAACGAAGAGGCAAGTGCTACTTATGTTAGCATTGTTTTGTTTCAACTGGTTTTATCATTATTTGTTTCACCAAGATATTGTGTTACCTGACATGAATATGCTTGTCTTTGCCTTTGCACACTTGTGCAGATATATGGTATACCAATTTGGAACCATATGCTTAATTGGAGGTAGCATCCAACAAGCTAATAACACTATCCATGGCTATTTCTTCTGCTCGTGAGATCCTTGGTTGCATAAGGAATTAGCTGAACTTTTGTTCTCATGGGCTGAGAAATTTCCATTTGAACTCATAATGATAGTTTCCAATTAATTGAGTCATACTATTATTAGTTTCCCTCCGTAACCATACTCATCGTTGCTACTTTCTGTTATAAACTATTTTATTTGCCATGCTAAGGTTCTGTATTGTACATCTTCAATGGAATATTATGTTGAGGTTTAGGTAAAATGGGAATTGGTATAGAGTGAAATCATGATCTACAACCTTACATTGACTGGTTTACTGTTGAAAATAATAATCTTTGTGGATTTTGGATTAACTAGCAGGTGATGGGAGCTGGTTCCTGGGTGATTCTGGACATGGCAAGCGGGAGGTATCTCTGGAGGACAATCAAGGAAAGATGAACTTGGGACAATGTATCTATTGTCGGTGCCTTTATTGTGTGTGTAATTTCTTTAAGTGAGAGAAAATCTGTATGAAATTCCATTATAAAGTGTGACCCTAGTGGATGTAGTTTGAACTTTTACTTCCTTCCCATGTGCTAACATGGAGATGGAGCTAGTTGATATATGTAACCAGATTGCTCAGCTAGAATGTAATTGCGAAATGTGACTGGCAAGAAAACTGGAGTTACATTGAGAATTTAATTTGGTTCTTGCTCAGCTGTTCATATTTGGTTCTTGTGTGTGAGAATTTTTTTGGCTCAGATGAATCGTGTTCCTTGAATCATAATTTTGGACCCTTATTCTCCATGACGAATGAACCAGGTCACTAATCTGGAAGTTGTGAATCAGTTGATCTCTAGTAATGTTCTCTGTTTGATTTAAGTTGCAATTCTTTTGCTGCTATCACAATTCTTTTGCTGGTTGGTTGACCCGGAGCACCTCGTGGTTGAAGAATAATTTGGTTCATGGTGTTTCAGGAATCATGGGAAGTGGAGACAAATTCCCAAGAGATGCATATCTTGATCAGCAGTTGTGAATTGTGATGCAGTTCAAATTCCTCTGCTTTTTGTTTCCTTTGCATGTACAGCCTATGGGCACTCCTTCTGGAGACGTTGGGCAAAAGTTTTACAAGTTAGACTTGTATCTTTCTGTTGTTATTGTCATCCCATATGTTGATGTGCTTGAGAATTTGTTGTGTTGCTCTTGTACATTATTGCATGAAGTAAGCTTCAAAATTCTCGGCAGGTCTCTCTCCTTAATTTCTTCTAAGAAAGCCTGTAGTTTATATCTTGATATGGTGATCAGCTGTGGTTTATGATATGTTTTCATTGGGAGCCATTATGATGAGAACACTGTTGTTCTTTCCATCTTTATTTTGTCAGCTATTCTTTTGGATCTTTTCTGGTTTCTCTGTGTTTGAGGAGATCCTTTTAATGGTCAATAGAGAGTGATCCATTATGCTTCTGACTTGTTCTGTTGCAAAGACAACAAAGATGAATGTCTGAACATTGAAGATGCAAACAAGAGAGAATCACATAAGAAGAACCCAAACAATATGATATTGCACACAACAGTATTATCAGTTAACTTTAGGTCATTAGAAACATGGAGAACAGAAAATTGAAAGGGGAAAAAAAATTACATCTTCTTTTGTACTAGAATCCCAAGTATTACATATATAGCTTCATACCATGTTCCTATGACTATAACTATTACAACATTAGTCAGGAAGCACCAATACATTCATTCCCAACCAAACAAAGTGATCAGATACTGTAATTTTGCCAGCAAATCCGAGCCTCGCCTAGCTATATTACTGAGAGCAGTCAGTAGTAGAAGGAAGGAGCACAACCCATCTTCCATAAAACCAACTTACCTATGGTCCACAACCGAACTGGATGCAAACTGCTGCATCATATTAAGAGTGAACAACAGTCAGCATGCAGAAGAAGAAGAAAATCTTGTTTCTTCTTCCAGAAACCCAATATCACCATATAATCCTTGAGCTCCTCCTCATGGAACTAACTCCAAAATATGCAATGGGCTGATACTTGTACAGTTTACACAATCAAGGAACCAAAATGGTCACCATAGCCACCTGTACATCATGAATATGCAATGTTGGAGTAACATTTGGGAGGAACTAGTCCCTAACTCCAGAATGACTTTTTCCATTATTTTCACCAGGTTCAGTACATCAAATTAGAGGTTCAGTACTTTTACACAATCAAGGAACAAAAATTGATATAATTGCCAGTAACCATAGCCACCTGTAAATTTAGTGGCCATCACCACAAAAACATAGTCATATATATATTGCCATTAGACATGAAATTAAGATCCATCAGACTACATTCCAGGCGAGCACTGGGTAGTATTTTGGTTCATAACAGAAGGAAGCATAGCATGCATGTCGCAGACTCAATGTTACATTGAGATAAGTTTGAAATTGATATTACATTGAGATAAGATAAGCCAAGACAACTAAAGTAAAAAGTATCCCCTCCACAACAATGGTCACCACAACACCTGTTACACATCCATAAACGAAAGATGTGTTCAACAATTCAGGCCGCCTTTCTACATTTGTATGCTCTACAATATCCCGTTCACTGATATCCTCTCTGACATCATGTCTCGTCGCACCATGATTTGACGACTCTCCTACATGAACCGATGCTCCCAATCTTTGACGTTGACCAACGCCTGCGAACATTTCTCGCCCCCCCCGATCTGGACGAATTGGATTGGATTGCCCGTTCCAACACTCCATAGCCTCTTCATACGTGTTGAAGCCGTGATACACCGCATTACGATATCCAAAAACATGTGCTTTGCATTCTTCCCATGTCAAATAAATGCCGCATTGCCTACCACTCTTCACAACGTAATAATTTTTTCCCATTTCAAACTACAAAATATCATCCAAAAATTATTATAAGCATCAAACATTGACTCAGGATCTGAAACATCAAACATTCAAAGGAAATTTGACAATGAACAATGAAAAGAATTCATTGGGAGGATCTGAAACATCAAACATTTAAAGAAAATTGACTCAAACCCTAAAGAATTAAATCAAACCCTAAAAAATTAAATTACGTAAATGCATATCAAATTCCTTCTCAACAAACCCTAAAAAATTAAAGAGGATCTCTGAAATTAAGTAAATTTTTGAGGATCTCAAACATCAAACCCTAAAAAATAACATTTAGTAAATGCATACGAATTTCCTTTTCAACATCAAACCCTAAAATTGATTAACGTCCTAAATTGTTACCAAGGATTCGTTGGACTCGGGCTCGGCATATTCTAGGGTTTCGAAGAGGCGAGAGAAAGAGGCGAGAGAGAGAGGTGGGAAGTGAAATCCACATATTTAGGAGGATGAAGAGAAGAAATGGACCTTAATTTTGTGTTCCGGCGGTGGAATTAGGGTTTGAGGTGGTCGACCGCCCTCCTCTTCTCGTCGTTCTTCTTCCTTTCTTCCTTTGACCTTAATTTTGTGTTCCGGCGGTGGTCCTCTTCTCGTCGTTCTTCTTCCTTTCTTCCTTTGTTTTCGTTTCTTTTTTTCCTTCTTTGTTTCCTTCTTTCGTTGTGGGTCTAGAACTGAGGAGCGACCCTGTCTTTTGTTTCCTGATCTTTGATCAACCGTTGGAACTAAATCCAACGGTCCAGACTCTTTCGACCGCAGGGAGTGGACCTGAGGTCGACCTCAGGTCCATTTTCTCGATATATATATATATATATATATATATATATATATATATATATATATATATATATATATATATATATTTTTATATATATATATATATATATATATATATATATATATATATATATATATATATATATATATATATATATATAATGTGGGTAATAGATATACTAATGTGAATGTGTAATGTGAATATATAATGTGAAATAAATATTGCATTTGCCTATGTATATATGTGTATGTAGATATATGGTAATGAGTGTATTGGCCTATATGTGGTTTGGCTCATGGCCTATGTAGATAGCCTATGGCATGTGGTGTGGATACACTTGAGTTAGTGTATCACTAGACTAGTGTGTGTTGCTAGGCTATGTGATTAGAGACCCAGGTTGACTTGTTTGATCTAGTTTGACCAACCTAGACTAGTTTGACCAAGTTTAACCTTGTTTGACCTAGTTTGACCTAACTAGACTATAGTTGACCTAGTTTGACTGTTAGAATTGACTAGAGTTGACCAAAGGTTGACTTTAGCCTAGATTGACCCCAAACATCATGTAGATGTATTGTAGCAGTCTATTTCATTATTTTAGACATATAGTGACTTGTACTGTTCTATAGGAGACAGACACCACTCCTCGGACAGTATATTCTCTTCAGATATTCAGGATACCAGGCGAGTACATTATCTGATCATTTCATATCTTGTTTAGGATTATATTTCCTGCTTTAGATTACCTTACTTGATGCTGACACGTTGGTAACATAGATTGGTACTATATGGATCCCTTCATGAGATGTTATACCCCTCGGGAGCATCAGATACTCTTGTCTCGTGTGTTTCACTTACATCATGTATCTCATGCTTCTATTATCATAAATCTTCATGTATCAGCTTGTGATTCCTATACTCTCATGAATCACAGAGCCTTGATGAATCTTCATGAATCACTCTTAAATTACCCTTTATGGACAATGTAGTATAGTCATGAATCTTAACGTAACTTGACTGGATCCTTATGTATTGATTGGCGATGGGGGAGTATAAATGAACATGTGAATAATTCCAAAGTAGTATAGTCATGAATCACCTCTTTAGTATAGTCATGAATCACCCTCCAGCTGTTCACATGTTTATCTTGTACTCTGAATCACTAGAATCACTGATTAGTTCTCTATTATATTGTAGATATTTACTTACAGCCTCTCTCTCTCTCTCTCTCTTTCATATCATGTTATTCTTCAGTTTTATGTATCTTACTCACTAGCATAATTTTATTTCCTATCCTGTTATGATTTATTGGGATGTATTATGCTCGCTCCTGTCCTGACTGGACCTGTTAAAAATTTTACAGAGAATGATGAGGCTCTGGTGTCTACCCATTATGGTGCAGCTTTAGACAACACTTGTGACATGGACCCACTTGTAGTAGAGGATCTACCACCAGTGGTTTAGAATGCTAGCTTAGACTCTTACCTTGTCTTTCTCATTGATACATTATTGTATATACTGGGAGTTTGTTTTATCTGATGTTATGGAGATGTTATCTTAGACTACTATCTGATTGTATCTCTGTGGATTCATTTCGTTCCA
The DNA here is from genome assembly GCA_029216955.1 of Iris pallida. NCBI lineage: Eukaryota > Viridiplantae > Streptophyta > Magnoliopsida > Asparagales > Iridaceae > Iris > Iris pallida. The sequence continues at coordinate 641,490 of JANAVB010026197.1, forward strand.
TATCTATCTATCTTTTTATTGTATTCTACCTTTGATGTGATTGAGACTGTATTGCTATGTCACCTCCATTTAGAGTGTATATACTATACAGGTACCTTATTTATTGTTAGATGATTGACCTAGGACAGCGTTCTACCGCTGACACTGCGACGTAGGCTGGACGTACCCACGTCTCGTTCCCTTACTCTAGGGTGCGGGTCGTGACAGGGTTTGAGTATTCAATTGGTTATCCATTGACATCATGATATCGTGTTCTCTTGTTCTTCTCCAGCAGTTCGTTTATGCGTAGTGGTTCTTCCAGTCGTATTTAGTCGTGATTTCGTGTTGATTGGACTTTTTTCGTTTATTTCCAGTATTTTCTTTATTGTATGATAAACTGCTAGATAGGCATATTTTTATGTATCTTGCTATGTCCCCTGAGGACCTGATGATCTCTTCAGGTTTAGCGATTGCATGGAGTTAGCTAGTGGTTCTGGATGGTGGAAGTGATGACACGCTTGCGGGATTCAGGTATCGTTATTACGTTTATTATCCGCTTGTGCTTTCATACCTATCATGAGATATCATATTTCTTGATTCAGTTTTAGACTCTTATTATTTCCTTTAGAGTCTTATCGGACATATATGCTAGTGGGCTGCAGACCACGACCCATAGTGTTTATTCATGTTTCGTACATTTATTATGGATTGAGATATAGATTTACCTTTGCCATGATTTGGCAGTATACCGAAGCCTTGACAGCGTTTACGTATCCTAGTCGGGCTGGAGTTCGTTCGATACGTAGCTGGTTTGCTCACGAGCTTGCATCCGAAAAGCGGATGCGGGTCGTGACATATTTTTTTGGTGGCCCATGCAGGTCAGAGCATATCGTATCGGTTACGTAACTGTACTGATACGAGCCTGCGACTATGACTAAACCCTTAGATATCTCAATCCACTATGCCTTGAAAATTCTCTTAGAAATTTCTCTACGTCCTTGAAATTTCATATTTGTTCTCAATTATTCTCCATTGCCTTTCGTACCATTGATTCTCGTCCCTTCCTATTTCGGGGTGATGAATGATCGTGCTGTCTAAAAATTACCAGGAACTCTTAAGTTATAATGCAAGTTAGTTTGATTATTGAATTTTGGTTGCTTGATAGATATAAGGCTATTAGAGGTACCATATGCTATAAATGTCTATGGGTAGTGATGTTAGTAACTAGTTGGACGGTTATAAGGTTTTTAGTGACCTATGTTTTGAGGGAGTAGTGTGTTCAAAGGTGGGTAGAAAGTTATGGTAAAGTTTATCATATTGGATTATGATCATAAAAAAAAGGAAGGGAACATGGTAGTAGTTTTGTAAAAGGTATATATAAAAGAAGGCGATTGAGAAGATATAGAGTTTGATTTAAACTTTGAGAAGGTTTTTATAAGCCAAATTATTTTTAGCAATATAAAAGAGCTGAGGGTAGCGGCTTGACTTAAGAATAGTGCATTACATTTTTAAATTTAGAATTTTTAAAGATTTACCTGGATTTGATTTAGGGTATTTACAAGTTAGAGGAATGGTTAAACTTGGAGGAATTCAATCTTGGAAGGGATAAAATTCGAGGACGAAATTTTTGTAAGGTAGATAGGATGTAAAAACCCCTCTATATTTTAAATAAAAAAATATATTTATTTTATTAAGCCGAATCTTTGTTTACTTCAATTTTTTGTAGGCTCTATCCTTACGATAATTTTATTATCGACATAAATATAAGTATTGTCTTCATAATGGTATTATTATTATTAGATTCCTTCTTAATTGAAACCCCACTAGAATATAATTGTATTGGTCTTTTGAGGACATATAAACTCCTTTTGTTATCTGGGTTCCTGCAATTCATGTTGTATATATACAATATTAATTGTATAGGACGTTAAATCCATTCTGGTTGAATGCACTGCTAGTGGCATAAAGCCATAATTAAGGAATAACATTTTAGGCCTAAAATCATATATATAATAATCTTTTTTATAATTAATTTTTAGATCAACCCAGCCCTATCAATTAAATTTCTACTTATTACCAATTTTCCAGGCCCTTACGTTTCCTCGTTGTTTTAGGAAATGAGCCCTTAGAGCCCGGCCCAGTAGATGGAAGACCCGAATAAGGGTTGCTTATAAAGCAGGAACAACATCATTCGTAACCCTAGCGGTACGGTGTGCATCCACCTCCTGCTCATTTTACATCTCTTTCTTTCATCTACCTATAACCTAACCTTCCTTCTCCCTCTCACATGACTAGACGCCACCGCGACCTACCGGCTATCTGCACGCCAGGTTCCTTTGGCGCCACCGCCAATCTGTGCGGTCTCTCCGCTGCTTCCGCAAACCCGACACTCTCGGTACATGCCTCGAAAACTAGCTCTCTTACAAGCCCCAACCATCCCTACTCCTCCGCGTATGGATGACATGACTATACGTGTTTACACTGAACACAGCCATCTCCGGGCAGAGACTAACCACCCTCGCATCGTCTTTCCAATACCCACACGACCTTGCTCGACTCCGGTTGAAGATCACCCCTATCTCCATCGCCATCTGCTCGACCACACCGCTATCTCCTTCTCGGCGTTCTCGCCTACGCTCTATCAACCTCCGAGCCAGACTCAACTCTCCGGTGTCAGCACAGTCGATGGTCGAGTGGTCTCGCTTCGGAGAACACCACCGAGGGCCGACGCCCGTGCGAGTCTACCTGTCGAGCACCGAGCAGAGTCATCCCGGGCCCATGCTTCCGCCAAACCACCCAGTTGCCTCTGTGTCGAGCTCATCTCCGCGGGAGCTTCCTTGCTAGACACAACCTAGTTTCTCTTCTCCTTCGAGGGCTCAGCTAGGTACATGAGCAGAGTTACACTCCATTCAGTGACACTCTATTCTAACAAGAGTGGGGGGCAAAGGCATGACAGAGAACACTCTCTGTACTTGACGGAGATGTTTAAAAGGTGCATTTATTCTTTAGCCCTCATCTCTTTGGAATTTGCAATTTGGTCTAAACCCATTGATAGTTGCAAACCTTTTTATATTTTAACCCTCCTTCTTAAGTTTGAGAGTTATTTTAGAATATATAAGTACCTGCTTCAGCATTAGTAATATATACATTGAATTATATATTTTGCTATTTACCTGGTTATATACTAAATACATATGTTTATAATCTTTGGTATAGCCCCCTCCTTCCTCCTTATTTAGCATAATGGACTTTAATTAGTAAATTCATATGTTTATAATCTTTGGTATAGCCCCCTCCTTCCTCCTTATTTAGCATAATGGACTTTAAATAGTAAATACACATGTTTATAATCTTTGGTATAGCCCTCTCCTTCCTCCTTATTTAGCATAATGGACCTTTAATTAGTAAATACACATGTTTATAATCTTTGGTATAGCCCCCTCCTTCCTCTTTATTTAGCATAATGGACTTTAATTAGTAAATACATATGTTTATAATCTTTGGTATAGCCCCCTCCTTCCTCCTTATTTAGCATAATAGACCTTAATTAGTAAATACATATGTTAATATATAAATATAGTTTTATGTAAGCATAAACCTATTCTAACATTCCCTTTACTGGCATATAAAAAAGGGGATGACAACAGTGGGGATTATCGAGTGATAATGTTGAGAACAGGATTGATAATGTTAATGAATTGATTGATTCTCATACCAACAATTGGAATATTGAGAAGAATTCTCATATCGAGTGATTCATGAATCTCATACCAACAATGAATTGATTGATTATTTAGCATAATAGACCTTAATGAATTGATTGATTCTCATACCAACAATTGGAATATTGAGAAGATTCTGCTATTATTTCCTTCCCATGAAGCTGAGGCAATATTCTTTTTTTGAGCAAACAAACAGTGAACTTCATTCATGTAAAACCAGAGGTACAAGCATTACTCTCACGAGTAAGCAGAGCATATATACAAGCAGGGATACTATCATAGGTTTGTAAAAGATTCATAGAGTCATGAATCAAGGAATGGGAGGCCAATGTGTGGGCACAAACATTAGCACTCCTGTTTACATAAGAAAAAGAGGTCTCCAAGTGAGTGCTTAGAAACCTCTTAGCATTGGCAATGGAGTGACGAGCAAGCCAGACTGAATGATCATCCTGATGATTGATAGCTTCTATAAGGACTTTGCAGTCCCCTTCTACTTCAAATTTCCGCACTTGTCTTCCCTCCATGAGAAGCAAGGACAAATGAACTCCTAGAGCTTCAGCTTCAATTGGGTTCCCGCCAAGTTGACATTTTGAATAAGCTGAAATGAACGATCCATGTGAATCTCGAAGAATTGCAGATGCCGCCATTCTACCATCCAAATAAGCACCATCAAAATTGATTTTGAGACACCCTGGATCAGGTGGTCTCCAAGTAGCAGAGGTAGATGATCTGGTTAGAGACTGGTTGTTGGAGGCAGAACTCGAACCACATGCTGCTTCGTATTTGACTTGAAGAATCTTAGCATCATGAATGATTTTGTTGCTACTAATCATAGTGTTGTTGAAGATATAACTGTTTCTTGCCTTCCAGATAGACCACATCAAATAGAAGCATTTCGAAATTGTGTCCTTATTGCCTTCTTTTAGAATTTTTGAAAGTAATAAGGATATAGAAGTCTGTGGGTGAATCATGTTTGAAATAGCAGTGATGCTTTGCCAAGAAGTACCTGAGAAAGAGCAATGTAATATCATATGGTTAGTAGTTTCATCACATACCTTGCATATTGGACATGTAGCTTCAATGTCATTGATACGGCGATGGATATTGGATTTTGTGGGCAGGGAATTAGTCAGCACTCGCCATGCGAATAAGAGGACACGAGGATAAATGTGAGTTTGTTTCCAAAGAATCTTCCAATCTTCAAATACAATATCAACAGGAGAAGGATTTGCAGGATGAAGGCTATCATGAATTGTCCTATAACCCGATTTAGTTGTATACTCCCCATTGATTGTGTGGATCCAGATAAGTTTGTCATGAGTACAATTCCTTGATAATGGAATTTTGAGGATGGCCTCAGCTTCGTGTGGAGGGAAGATTATATGAACCAGATGTTCTTTCCAGGTGATAGAATCACCATTGATCAAATCAGCCACATTAGTGATAGCTCTGTTTTCAACATCATAGCCTGAAACTCTGAAGTTTGGCATACTGGGAACCCAAGGCGCTGTCCAAATATTAATATTTGATCCATTCCCAACTGACCAGATAACATTGCCATGAAGGAACTCTCTGCATTTCAAGATACCAGTCCATATACAAGATGAATTGGACATTGGATTAACAGTCCAAAAATTTGAAGAACGAAGATATTTAGTACGAAGAATAGAAGCCCAAATGGAATTGGCATCATTGAGGAATCTCCATGATAATTTAAGCAAGAGAGAAAGATTGGTAATATGAGGATCACGAATACCTAAACCTCCATGAAATTTCGGCTTAGTGAATAAAGACCAAGGAGTAAAATGAATTTTTCGATTGTTATTAACAGTCCCCCACCAGAAATTCCTTTGATGCTTGGATAAGGTGTTTGTGACAGATTTTGGAATGGCATATGATGAGAAGTGATATGTAGGAAGAGATGATAATGTAGACTTGATAAGGGTGGTACGAGCTGCATGTGACAGACAACCATTTTTCCAGCCACTGAGTTTTTGAAGGCTAGTATTAATGAGATCAGAAAAGGTCCTGGTTCGAGACTTAGGTTGTAAAATATTATGACCAAGATAGTTGTCCCAAGGATCCATGACTTTAACACCAAACAAGTGTATGAAAAGATTACACATGTAGGGGTCGATCTTTTTGGAGAGATACAGTGAAGACTTATCAAAATTAATGCGTTGTCCCGACCAATTTTCAAAGCATTTGATAATGATTTTTGCTTGAGTAATATTATATATGAAGAGAACAAGAACCAAATAATAATAAATCATCAGCAAAAGCAAGATGTGAAAACAATGTAGAGCAATGATTCAGTTTAAAGCTTTCATATAAGGAATTTCTCTCCATGATGAGAATGAAAGTTGAAAGAATTTCCATACTCATAATGAATAAGTAAGGAGATAATGGGCAGCCCTGTCTAATACCACATGACGGTTGAAAACTCTTGGTAGGTTTGCCATTGACAAGAACAGAGAAGGAGACAGAGGAAATACATTCCATAATGATTTCATGAGATTTGCCAACAATCCTAAACCCATTTAAGGCTTGACTGATAATGCCCCAGTGCAATCTGTCATATGCCTTTGACATGTCCAGTTTTAAAGCAAAAGATCCATTATTAGGACCTGCCTTAGAGATGGAATGGAGAATTTCATGAGCTAATATAACATTATCACCAATATACCTGCTTGGAACAAAAGCGTTTTGTAAAGGATTTATGATGTGATGAAGATGATGTCGAAGACGGTTAGCAAGGATTTTAGTGATAATCTTGTATAGGACATTACAAAGGGCTATAGGACGAAATTCAGAAGGAGAAATAGGATTCTTAGTTTTTGGAATCAGTGCAATGTAAGTATGATTAAGGAGATTTGGCATGGACCTCGAAATAAAAAATTCTTGGATGAGAAGAGTTACCTCATGGCCAATAATATCCCAGTTATGTTGGTAGAAGGCAGCAGGAAACCCATCAGGGCCAGGGGACTTGTATGGACTCATAATCTTGATGACAGAAAAGATCTCATCACTTGTAGGGACTGCCGAAATGCTTTCATTGTCAATGGTATCCAAACATGCCAGTTCATGTATAATGTGATCAGGAACAGGTTGATGCAATGATGTCTGGAAACGATCACGAAAGTGAGCTTCAAAAACATTTGAGATATCCTTCTGAGAAGTTAATAATGTTCTATTGTCTGCTCTTATAGAACGGATAATATTTCTATGCTTCCTGATCGTAGCAGATAGATGAAAGAACTTCGTGTTCTTATCCCCTTCTTTTAACCAGGAATTGTTCGACCTCTGTTTCCAATATAAGTCTTTCTGTAGTAGCAGTTTGTTGAGTAGAATCTGAGTTGTTTTCTCTTCTTCATAAAGGGAATCTGTTGGAGGAAGCTTTTGAATAGTAAGTAAACGTGCTTGACAAGTTTTGATATCTATATCAAGATTACGAAGCCTTGATTTCCCCCAACTGTGAAGCTTTTGCAATAGATGCCTTAATTTGGGCAAAAAAGCTTGATGATGGTTTGAACTCCACAATTCCTGGATCACAGTATGGTAATCAGGTTCATGAGCCCAGGCTGCCTCATATCTGGTTGGTGATCTATACTTGATCAAAGAGATGTTCAACTGCAGTAAGATCGGGTTATGATCACTGTTGAAACAAGGCAAATGTAAAACTCCTGCTTTAGGATATAGGGACATCCAGTTAGCATCGGCCATGGCCCGATCTAATCTCTCAGCAACATTACAACTAGCAACCCTACGATTATTCCAAGTGAAAGCAGGACCTGAATATGCAATATCCATAGCTCCAACATTGTTAAACCATTTGATGAAGGCTTTCTGGTGATGATAGATAAAAGAAGAACCTCCCCGTTTCTCTGATGGATCAAGAATAGAATTACAATCTCCAATACATAGCCATGGTGTTGAAATAGATTGAACCAGAGATTCTAACTGATGCCAATAATGAAGTCTATTAGAGACCAAAGGAGGTCCATATAAGAAGATGATTTGCCATGGAGTGGTACTGTCAACTGAACAAAATGAAGTATGGATATGGTTCATGGAGAAGGAAATAATGGAGATATTGATATCTGCCTTCCAACAGAGGAGTAAACCACCAGACAAACCAATAGAAGACAGGGCATGGCAATAAGGAAAACCAAGTTTTGTAGCTATAGAAGAAGCAATATTTGACGAGCACCTAGTTTCTGATAAGAATATAATACTAGGATTAGATGCCCGGAGAAATGAATTGATAGTGCGGATTGTCGGATCATTTCTCAAACCCCGACAATTCCATGAGAAGATCATTGAGTGGAAGGCTGTTGTAGGCCAGCCGCGCCTTCATTATCAGTGTTGTCAACAAACATTCTCTTATAAGGTCTGGTGGTAGATGCTATAGTATCATCAGCTAGACAATCACGCTCTCTTTTGGTATGATTTCTGGATGTAGGTATTGTAAGCATAGGAACAGAGTGATTCTCTATATGGGGAGTAGTTGATTGAGCATCCACAACTTGATTGTTTAATGTAGGAGTAAGAGAGGATAGAAGCGAGGTGAAAGTATGGGTGATAGTTGGCATAGGAGTAGTGATTGGACAGAGTTTTGAGGAAAGAATTGAGGTAGTGGACACAGAATTTGAATATGATGATGTCTTGAAAGCAGAAGTGGTCACAACATTGGAGATGTTGTGAGACATATTTATAGAAGAGGGAGAAGAAAATAAAGTTGGAAGGGAAGAAGTGATGATGGATGATACATTTTGAGTTAGAATAGGAGATTTAGGAGGATGCTCGATAGAAACAGGGGAGATGGAATCAGTTAAAGTTTGATCAGGAAAGTTAGTTTTTGTAGTTGGACAGGTGGATTTTGTACTGATACCAATAGATGTTTCACTACTAGGAACAATTTCAGTATTATGGCAATCAGATTTTTGGATGAAAGAGTAGATACAGGTAGCGATAAAATGAGAGGAGAATGTGCAGTAAATGAAGAAAGAGGATCTGTAGATGATGTGGTTATCGGGTAATGATTAGTTGGTAAAGGAGGAAAGGAAGGTAACTGATTAGAAGTGGAGAGAAGTGAGTCCGGGTTAGAAGGGATGGGTGGACTCAATATTCCCGATAATGGGGGAGTGGTGGATGATGGTACAGTAGTAACTGTCACCTGAGACATTGTGGTGGATGATGGCACAGTAGCAACTGTCACCGGAGACATTGTGGTGGTACGAAATGCCGATGGAGTGGTGGAAGAACCATGAACAGCCATATCCTTAGATTTAGACTTTGAGAATTTTGCAGCATAATTGGCACAGATTGAATGATCCAATCTTTTATCTAGTAATTCAAGGATTTGCTTTTTCTGATCTTGAGTCCAAGAATCCTTGATAGAAGACTTGAATTCGGAATGAGTAGGGCAATGATTAACTCCGTACCCAAGTCTACCACAGAACTGATAAAATTTTGTAAGACGTTCATACCTTAACTTCACAGTACAGTAAGCATTGTTTCCCATAGAAACCCGAATTTGCCTAAGAAGAGGATCAGCAACGTTGATATGAACTCGGGCACGAGCAAATAGACTCCAATTAGATGCTTCATGGAGAGAAATAGGCTTTACTATACCAACTCTTGCCGCCAAGGTCGATATATAATCAATTGTTAATAGATTAACAGGCAATCCATGGAATTGAATCCAGAAAGGTGATTTGGCGAAGGAGTACTCACACGGAAGCTTGTTTGGAAGACATTTCTCAATGAGTAGGAGATGCTTATTGAATTTCCATGGTCCACCATCAAGGACATACTCGAGATCGTCAATGCTTTCAAATTTTGCAGAGTAAGAATCTCCAAAATATTCAGAAACTTTTACCTCATTTGAGCGCTTCCACATCTTCGAGATGGTTGCCGATACCACATGACTCGGATAGTGTTTCCTGGAAAGAATTTTGAAAAATAAAAATTTTTGCCATTCAGCCTGTGGATTATGGGGAGAGGATGTGGAGGAGTAGGGATGGTTGGGGCAAACAATTGTATCAAATTGTATGACGAGCTAACCATATGATTGTATGACTAAAAAGGGCAAACAATTATATCAAATTGTATGACTATAAAGGGCTAACCATATGATTGTATCAAATTGTATGACGAGCTAACCATATGATTATATCAAATTTCGACAAGATAGCATCGATCAATGGTTTGCAGTCACCTTCAATAACTGTGTTGCTAAGATTATGTTGTTCCACAAGAAGAAGAGAAAGATGAATACCCAATGCCTCTGCTTCAAGTGATGATCCGCCATGTTGAGCTTTAGATACAGCACCAAGAAAAAGACCCGAACCATCTCTCAAGATAGCAGCAGCTGCCATTTTCCCATCTAGGAATACACCATCAAAATTGATCTTCAAATTGTTGTTCAATGGTGGTTGCCAAGTTGGATTTGGAATGATCGATGTTGATGAAGTCTCCAGTATAGAATCTGGCTTGTTATAACCTTCATAAGATGATTGCAGTGAAGTTGCTTCAGAAACAATTTGGTTGATATCAATCTTCCTGTTCTCGAAGACAAACTTGTTTCTTGCTTTCCAAATCGCCCACATGAGGTAGAAACATGATGACAAAGCTTCCCGATCACCCTCATTAAGAAGAGCAGTAAGGAAATTTGAAATAGTTGAGTGATGAAGAAGAAGTCTCAAAAAAGTAGAATCATGACACCAAATATTTCTTATCATAGAGCACTGCAAAATAAGATGATCATTAGTTTCTTCACATACCTGACATAAAGGGCATAATGCATCAATATTATCAATCCGTCGATGAATATTTGATTTGGTAGGCAATGAATTTGTAAGAGATCTCCAGGAGAACGCGCGGGCAGAAACTAAATATCAAATTCATTACAAATTTATTGCCTACCAAATCAAATATTCATCGACGGATTGATAATGTTGATGCATTATGCCCTTTATGTCAGGTATGTGAAGAAACTAATGATCATCTTATTTTGCAGTGTTCTATGATAAGAAATATTTAACCGGCGGTATGCCGACGTGTACCGACGGTATACCGAGTTTCGAAACAGAACATAATTCTACTTCGAAAAACGGCATGCCGCTGGTATACCGTAGTATACCGTCGGTGTGCCGGCCGAATAGGACTATGGATCAAAGGACAAAATGCCTAGTTCACGGCAAAGGAAAGAGAAGCGATCTTCCAGGAGAGGCTTAGTGAAGATATCGGCTAATTGATAGGTAGTATCAATAAATTCAAGACGGATATCTCCTTTTTGCTGATGGTCACGAAAAAAATGGTGTCTAATTTCAATGTGCTTCGTACATGAGTGACAAATCGGGTTTTTCGTGAGATTGATAGAGCTAGTGTTATCACATTTAATAGGGGTGCAAGAATGAGAAATGCCATAATCTAAAAGTGTTTGTGACATCCAAAGAATTTGTGCACAACAACAACCAGCCGCAATATACTCTGCCTCAGTGGTTGAAAGAGCAACAGAGTTTTGCTTCTTACTAAACCACGATACCAAGGACTTTCCGAGGAATTGACATGTGCCACTAGTGCTTTTGCGGTCAATCTTGCATCCGGCAAAATCCGCATCCGAAAAGCCGTGAAGCTCAAAGGATGAGGATTTCGGATACCAAAGACCCATGTTAATGGTGCCTTTGAGATAACGAAAAATGCGCTTAACGGCACTCAAATATGATTCCTTTGGATTGGCTTGATATCGTGTACATAAGCAAACACTAAACATGATATCCGGACGACTAGCAGTTAAATAGAGTAAGCTACCGATCATACCTCTATACTTACGAATGTCGACCGATGTGCCATCTTCATCACTGTCAAGCTTTGTCGTTGTGGCCATAGGAGTCCTCATTGATTTGGATGAGTCAAGGTCGAAACGCTTGAGGAGGTCCTTTGTATATTTTGCTTGATTGATGAAGGTTCCTTTAGGTCCTTGTTTGATTTGTAATCCCAAGAAGAAGGAGAGTTCACCCATCATACTCATTTCAAACTCTTCCTGCATAACTTTGGCAAATTCTACACAAAGTGTGTTGTTAGTAGAACCAAAAATAATATCATCAACATAAATTTGAACCAATAAGAGAGTCCCATCATGGGATTTAATAAAAAGTGTGGTGTCAACTTTTTTCCTTTGAAAAATTATGAGAAACAAGAAAAGAGCTAAGACGCTCATACCAAGCACGTGGAGCTTGTTTGAGGCCATAAAGGGCTTTATGGAGTTTGAAGACGTGATTAGGAAATTGAAAATCTTCAAAACCGGGAGGTTGTTTAACATAAACTTCCTCTTTAATAATACCATTTAGAAAAGCACTTTTAACATCCATTTGAAATAGCTTAAAGTCATTAAAACAAGCAAAGGCACAAAGCATACGAATGGATTCAAGACGTGCAACCGGAGCATAGGTTTCGTCGTAGTCAATGCCTTCCTCTTGGTTATAGCCTTGAGCAACCAATCGGGCTTTGTTACGAGTCACTAACCCATCTTCATTAAGTTTGTTGCGAAACACCCATTTAGTTCCAATAATGGGATGATTGCTAGGTTTTGGGACAAGTTCCCAAATCTTGCTTCGCTCAAATTGATTTAGCTCCTCTTGCATAGCTATCATCTAAAATTCATCAAAAAAAGCATCATTAACATTTTTAGGCTCTATTTGAGAGATAAAAGCCACATTGGCACAAAGATCACGAGTGACGGATCTTGTGCTAACACTTGAGGAAGGATCCCCAATGATAAGCTCCTTAGGATGATTGGTGACAAATCTCCATTCTCTTGGGAGATCCTTTGAAGGAGGCTCGAGAGAAGGAGACTCTTTAGATGGGGTCACAACTTCATTGTTAGATGAAGAGGGACGATCCTCAATAGAGGAGTTCTCCAACCCAAACGAGATGTCATCAATATCCTCGGAAGAGGAGAATGTAGAAGAGTTGAGTTCATTAAAAGAGACATTGATTGACTCTTCGACAACAAGACTTCTTTTGTTAAAAACACAAAAACCTTTACTATGAGTAGAGTATCCAAGAAATATTCCTTCATAGGCTTTTTCTTCAAACTTGCCTAGGTTATCCTTGGTATTCAAAATAAAACAATTGCAACCAAAAACTTTGAAATATTCAATAGAAAGAATTTTGTTGAACCAAAGCTCATAAGGAGTCTTCTTAGTAATAGGTCTAATTAAGACTCTATTAATAACATGACACGCCGTATTAACGGCTTCCGCCCAAAAATATTGGGGGAGCTTATATTGGTTTAACATAACCCGGGCCATATCGCTAAGGGTTCTATTCTTTCTCTCCACAACACCATTTTGTTGAGGAGTACGAGGACAAGCAAAATCATGTCCAAAACTATTCTTTTCACAAAATCTTTTGAAATCAACATTATCAAATTCTCCTCCATAATCACTCCTAATTTTGTTGATAGAAAAACCTTTCTCATTTTGAACACATTTACAAAAAGCAACAAATTCACGAAAAGTATCACTTTTGCAAGCAAGAAAAATAACTCAAGTAAATCTCAAAAAATCATCAACTAAAACAAAAGCATAAAGTTTGCCACCAAGGCTAGCTACTCTACTAGGCCCGAAAAGATCCATATGAATGAGTTGAAGGGGTCTAGTGGTACTCACAGAGTTGATGGATTTGAAGGATGACCTGGTCAACTTACTTTTCTCGCATTCTTCACATACCATATCCTTTTTGAAAGGGATACTAGGAAGTCCTCGTACCAGCTTCTTGGAGGCGAGGCGAGAGATGGTATCCATGTTGGCGTGTCCAAGCCTCATGTGCCAAAGCCAACTCTCATCGTTCTTTGCAACTAGGCACCTGTCATTGTTAGTACCTTCAACAAGATAAAGAACATAAATATTGTTTTCTCTAATGCCTTCATACACAATGGTTCCATTGGAGCTATTAGTAATGTAGCATTTGAGTTTAACAAACTTGATATCATAGCCATTATCGGTAAGATGGCTAATACTAAGGAGATTATGCTTGAGATTAGTAACAAGACATACATTATTAATACAAGGATAAGGAGGAGAACCGATATTACCATTTCTAATAATATAACCTTTAAGATTGTTACCGAAGGAGACGTGTCCTTCTTTCTTCATCGATAGCGTTGTAAAAAGTGAAGCATCACCGGTCATGTGCCGTGAACAACCGCTATCGAGAATCCACTTGCTTCTAGCATGAGAAGGATTCGTCACCTACAACATAAGTTGAAGATGAACATTTTGGTACCCATGATCTTATGGGTCCATGAGTGTTAGTCTTAGGAACCCACTTAAGAACTCTGATGTCAACTTGTTTTCTTGTATAACAAAAGTTTGAAGTGTGACCGACCAAACCATAATAATTGCACATCAAAGAAGATTTAGAAGAAGAAGTGTGAGTGTTGTGCATATGTGAGTTTCTAGTGTGAGAAGTTCTACCATAAGTGTTATGATGATAGTAAAAAGCATGATGAGAGGTGTTCTTCTTAACAAAAGGTCCTTTTCTTGTGTTAGAAAAGGAGTTGTGTGTAGTGTTCATGTAATGGTTATGTCTAGCATTGTGATGAGTGTAAGGGTATCTTGGAGCATGCATGTGAGTGGTATTCTTATTACCTAAATTCTTACTTCGTGTAAGAAGATCATTATACTTAATAGAAGTGGAATATTCTCTTCTATTAGCATCTTGACATTTGCGCATGGCAAATTCATAAGAGCTTCTCATGGATTGAATCTCATCATCCTTTTTCTTGATGGTGTAAAGAGATTCTTAAAATTTGAGTCGCAAAGACTCTATTTCATCCGTGTCAGAAATAGAAGATTTTCCCTTCACATCAATAATGATACTAGAGAGCCTCTCTACTTCAAGTTGAAGAGCCTCAACCTCCTTAAGAGATTTCTTGTATTTATTCCGAACACCTTTGTGTTCTTCATGTAACTCAAGAATGGCTTTCTCCAAATCATCACAGGTAAGAGTGTTTAAGGAAAAATCATCAAGTACCTCATCGGTTGCCATGAGACAGACGTTGGCATTGTGTTTGCACTCCTTGTCGTTGTCGGAGTCGCTCGCGTCGCTTTCACACCAAATGCTAGTGTTGGCGAACTTTTTGGAGGACGAGCTTCCCTTGCTAGGCTTCTCGTACTTGCTTGAGTCTTTTCGTATCATCGGACAATCCCTCTTGATGTGTCCGGGTCTTCTGCATTGATAACACGCCGGGTCTTCTTCATTGTCCCGTCTAGAGCGGTTGGCCTTGTTGAACTTTAAGAACTTCCGAAAGTGCTTAACTGTGAGAGCTATTTCTTCATCATCGTCCGACTCATTGTCGTCGGAGCTATCCTTGGAGTAGGACCATGATGCTTTGAGAGCAAGAGTCTTCTCCTTCTCTTTGGTCTTCTCCTTCTCCTTCTCTTGAATGGAGGATTCCTCTTGATCCTTCATGTCAAGCTCGTGAGTCATTAGCTTACCCATGAGGGTCTCTAGGTTCATGACGGTTAGATCGTTCCCCTCAATGATTACGGTAGCTTTAGGACTCCAAGCTTTCGTCAATCCTCTAAGAATCTTCCTTATCTTTTCATGAGCGGGATATTCCTTTTCAAGAGAAGAGAGAGGGTTAATGATGTCACCAAAACGAGTAAACATGCTAGCAATAGATTCATCATGCTTCATTTTAAAAGACTCATATTCTTGCGTGAGTCTACTGATCTTGGATTCCTTCACTTGTGAAGTTCCCTCGTGTGTGACTTCAAGTAACTTCCAAATCTCATTAGAAGTCTTGCAAGTAGAGATTCGGTTGAATTCACTACTGTCGAGAGCACAGTAAAGAGCATTCATTGCCTTGGCATCTCGACAAGCAAGCTTCTTCATGTTTTCAGCAAGTGTCTTTCGAAGGGTGTCAGAAGCAATATCCTCAATAGCTCTGGAAGGAGTAGGAAGGCCATTTATCACGCAATCCTATAAATCGAAATCTATAGACTTTAGATAAATGCCCATCCTAATCTTCCAGTAGTTATAGTTGGTACCATCAAATAGGGGAGGCCTATTTGTGGAGTGTCCCTCATTGTGAAACGTGTTGATGCTAGGGTTAGAGGTCATGGATCACTCAAGGGTATAAATTCAAATCAAGAGAACGAAGCTCTGATACCAATTGAAGAACCCTAGAGGGGGGGGGGGGGGGGTGAATAGGGTAATTAAAAATAACTACAACAATTGATGCAATAAAGACAATTGAAAGTAAAGAGTTAAAAGATCAAACGCAAACGCAAGGATGTATCCTGGTATCCTCTTTTGAGGCAGTCCAGTCCCGGAACTCTCTCCGGCTTTAATCCACTATTTAACCAAATAGTACACACGAGTTTGGATCCGAAGAACTTGCCAACTTCAACACGAGTTTGGATCCAAAGACTCGCCAACTTCTACACACGAGTTTTCTTACGAAGGCTCGCCAACTTCAAACAAAAGAGAATGAGAACTTGTTGATCTTCTAACACGTGAAGATCGAAATGTACAACTCTTTAATACTCTAGCACTTTGGGAGAGGATGACAATGAAAAGCTTGGAAGAGTATTAATGGTGGAGCTCTTGGTTGTTGGAAAATTTATGGAAGAATTGGTGAGGAAGCTCAAGAGAGAGAGAGCTTTCTTTTATAAGAGAACCAAGAGTTGGTGGCATTTAATGCTCTGAATACAGACAGACCGGCATGCCGTCGGTATGCAGCGGCATACCGTCCAAATAGTAACGGTCATATTAATGACCGTTTGAGAGCATTAAATGCGGCCATTAATGCTAGTCAGAGCAATTCGAAAACCAAATATTTGAAACCCGGTATACCGTCGGTATGCCGGAGCATGCCGCCGGTATGCCGACAATTGTCACAGCAAGTTTTGAGTTGCTAAAAACGGTATACCGCCGGTATGCCAGAGCATGCCGTCGGTATGCCGACAATTTATCACAGCAACTTTTGGGTTGCTAAAAACGGTATACCGTCGGTATGCCGGAGCATGCCGTCGGTATGCCGACAATTTGTTCCAGCAACTTTCTGGACAAGAAAAGCGTTATACCGTCGGTATGCCGAAGCATGCCGTCGGTATGCCGACTATTTGTCGCAGCAACTTTCTGTATGCTAAAAATGGTATACCGCCGGTATGCCGGAGCATACCGCCGGTATGCCGCTCTGTAGCTATTTGATTTTAGACTTGTTCTTTTTACTGTCATCCGTCCTTAGGTGTTTACAGATATACCTAGACCAATACAGACTCGAAGACTCTAAGCAGGAAGACGCCGTCTTATGCAGGGAACGCCGGTAACTGCTACAGTCTTCAAGGAAGAAGGAGAATGCTCTTGAACGGAAGAACTCCATGTAGTAGATCTTCTGAGAATATTTGAATCTGAAGAACAGAAGACTAAACTACGAAGATGCTGTTAATTACTCAAAATAAAATGTGCCAACAGAAGCTTGGTAGAGATCAAGATCTAGGAATTTTATTTTGAGAATCCATCTCCCTTTTGGTATGAGCTTTATAAACCCTTCCATTCCATTTTATTAGTGTAACTACATTCATTTAGGACCCCATTTGCATTACGGTACCATTAGAGAGGAGTTGAGGCTCTCCTCTTCCTATTTGAAGGTTTTTTCCCCTTTCATTTTGATACAACTTGGGGGAAATCGAATTTGTGACCACCAAGTGTTCGATACGTGTCTCCAAAGGAACATTCGTCTCCTTTTTTAGTCGAGATTGGGTGTATGTGTCCTAAATAGGGTACGTGGTATTGTGTTATGGTATTTCATGATATACATGGTTAGATTTGGGTATATACTTGTGTTTCTTTTGTCCAAAATAATCCAAATTTGTCATAATATTTATCCACATTTTTAGTAGCCATAAAAATATAGAAATGTCATAATTCCTAGCTCAAAACTCCGATTAATCTTTCATTTTTTTATAAAATAACCATATCGAAGTTAGCTTTCAAAATATATATATTAATAGGCCAAATTCGTTCTATAACTTTCTGTAAAACTGTTTGAGTATCAGTTGTCCTAAAGACGAACATGTTTCGGTGTTTTCACGATTTTGAAAGTTTTCGGACACGAAAATGCGACCCGTTTGAAGTTTTGGAAAGCTAATATGAAAGGCTATGCCATACTTTAATTCTATAATTTAGTGAATAGGTCTAATAGGTGCAGTATTGATTTTAAATAGAAAACTGACTATATGACACATGTATTTTATGTATCCTATGAGCCTATGTAGTATGGATATTAAGTAAATGTAGGTATCATAGGTTGTCAAAAATATATATGATATAGTACACACACACACACACACACACACACACACAGACACACACACACACACATATATATATATATATATATATATATTATTGTTAGGTAATATGTGTTAGTTAGTATGTGTTAATATTGATACAAATGGTTAAAAAGTAAGCCAAATATAGATAAGTTAGGTATTAGAGTTGTGGGCAAGGTACTAGTGTAATACTTGGGTACCATAAGCATATTGGTATCGTGACACTCAAGTATCATGGATAAGGATAAGTGAGTATTGGAACTTGAGTAAGGTATCTTATTTGGTATCAAGTATTAGTATTAGAGTTAGTTGGATAAATATATGGAAGGATAAGGTATTGGTCAAGATACTAAGATATTGGGTATTAGAACTCGATAATAGATAATATCAAGATGTCAAGTGCTTAGAGTAGAATGATTGTGTCCATGTGTGTGTGAGTGGTTAGATATATGTTAGAATACCTTAAGTTAGTATCTAGAGTGTGGTTAGCATTATATGTTAGACAGATGGTTTGATATAATAGTTAGAGTTTGTTAGTTAGATGTATATCTATGTTAGAGTTAGATATCTTAGGATATAGATATCTAAGTTAGATATGTTAGAGTGAAGATATTTGGTATCTTGAGATACAAAGTAGTATCTTAGGATACTAAGGTAATGTGAGATATCTTAGGATATTGGTTTACCTTCACCAAGGTAATGGGGTTTACCTTATTACAAGGTAAGGTATTAGTTACATTCAAGGTAATGGGTTCACCTTCAAGGTAATAGAAATTACCTAAGGTAAGGGTAAGGTAATAGCAAGGTATTAGTAGGATACTAGGATAGATGGTTAGAGACTAGTCTAAGGTTTATTTAGGATCTATTATCCTAGGTTAGTAGGTTATTTACTAGCCTAAGGTAAATATTACTAGGGTAAGGATATTACCTAGTATCCAAGGTATTGGGATACCTTGGTAGGTAATGGTTAGAATTGGGGTATTACATAGATGGATAGGATATTAGGATATATGCTAGAGTTGGTATCCTAGATTATAGGATATTATCCCATGGGTAGTGTATAGAGTATATCTATATATATGTTGAGTTGGTTATCTACCATTTTAGGAGAGAAGGTTATAATGTATATGTATATATTAGAGTATCTTAGGATAGTTAGTATCTTTAGATGAGTTAGATAGTAACTTTGGATATCTAAGATAGTATCCTAGATAGATATGTTAGTATCTTGGATAGGTAATTAGATACCCTATGTATCCTAGACTAGAAGTTAGTATCTATGTTAGAGTGAGTATCCTATGTAAGTTGGTATCTTGGTTAGATGACTTGGGATAGCTAGTAGATGTTAGAGAGTGGGTATGATAGTATCTTGAGGGTATCAAAAGAGTAGGATATTATGATATGGTTAGAGTGGTATCTTGAGATACCCAAGTAATATCTTGGGATATCTTAGATTTACCTTTTTCCTTAAGGTAATAGTTTACCTTCAAGGCAAGGTATTGGGTTTACCTAGGTAACTAAGGTTAGATATCTAAGTTATTGGTTAGCTAGCAGTTTGGAGGTATATATGGAACTCCAATCTTTCCCCTTTCGAAGATATCTAAGTATGAGTATTGGGTATTAAGGTATATTTACCTAGATTAAGGTATTTGACTTCCAACCAAGGTTTGGTATTGGAAGACTAATAGGACCTAGGTATATGGTATCTTGGTAGGTAATGATTAGAAATAGGATGCTTGACTTAAATTTGACCATGGTTGACTATTTTGACTCAAAGTCAACTGCAAGTCAACATTGGACCTAGATTGGACTAGGAGTTGATCAGAGTTGACCAGTTGACCAAAAGTCAACTATGAGTCAACTATTGATCCAGTTTGACCTAGAAAGGACTAAGAGTTGACCAGTTGACCAAAAGTCAACTGTAGGTCAACCCTTGATCTAGATTGACCAAGTTTGACTTTGTTTGACTTACCTTGACCTACTTTGACTTTGTTTGACTTACCATGACTTAGTATGACCTGTATGACCTAGTGTGACCTAGTGTGACTTAGTATAACTGAGTTTGACCTAAATTTGCAAAGCATACACTAGATTATCATGCCATACACTGTCAAACCCTAATTAACTCATATATATATCTCATCTTTAGGTCTGTGACATCACTCTGAGCATCGATTCCAATTGATAGCTCAGGACCACAGGCGAGTGCATTCTCTGATAGTTTTTATTGTCTTGATATATGCTATATACAATTCAGTTGTAGTATTTTACTTGATTTTTGACACGATGGTACACAGACTAGTATACGTCGGATCCTGTCATAAGATGTTGTTCTTGGACTTTTCTGGTAAATAGGTGCATTGTTCGATCTTATTTCCTGTACTTGTGTAGACACCGATTTGGAGTGGACTGGCCGCCTGCTTTTGAATCCTGTGTCATGACGTGTCATGTCCGAATCTATTATACTACTCCGGGATGGGGAGTTATTAGTGGTTATGTGATCAATATCTCTCATGTATTCATGTTACTACTTGTGCATAGCTCCACCTTCACCACATGTAGGGTGTAGCCTGACCTGATACTACTTGTGTATAGCTTTCCATTTTGGTCGACCTGATCTCCAGGTTTACCTGTGCTTGTTCTTGTGCATAGCCGGTCAAATGGAACAGCCTGATCCTAACCCAAGCTGATCACATAACGCTCTAATATCTCAAGGCACCGTTTATGATTACATTATACATCATATATTCCTATACTATTCTACATTCCAGTATTTCATACCCTGACATGATATCCAATTTTATATATCCTGTTTATATTCCAGTCTTGATATTTTATCTTGTATTCCATTATAATTGTCTCTTATAGAATTTGCCAATTCATATGGAACTGTTGTTAGCGTTTGTACTTGCTCATATCCTGACAGGATAACCCCATTGATGTTTACAGATGATATAGAGGCTGACTGCTCGACCTTCTATGGGTTTGGCATAGACAGTGAGTACTACATGGACATCCATGTGGAGTCGGTTCACATTGAGGACGCACTGCCTGCTTAGACTTAGACTAGTTAGGCTTGACTGGATTACGATCCAGCTAGTACTTGACACTTGTAGTATACTTTATACTTTGGGATCTTGTGTTATGTTTTGAACTCTAAACTTGTGTTATGATCTTGCATCTATTTCCAGTTTATCTTTCTATCACAACTTATCATATTTCGTGCTATCTTCCTTAGATGTCTTGTGATTGAGTTATGACTTTATATACCTTCGTGCGGAGATAACATATTCATATATTGTGTCTAGATGTTATATATTGTAGACGACCTATACAGCATTCTATCGTAGATTCTACGGCGTAGGCTGGACGTACCCACGTGCTCGTGTCCCTAATCAGGGTACGGGTTGTGACAAGTAGGGTTGAGAAGGTAGAAGAATTTTTAATCTAAAAACACGATCAAAACATTGAGCATGGAGATAGCATTTAACTAAAACATGCAATTTGCATAACTAAAAAAATAAAATCAATGGGTATAGTTTAGAAGATAAATGCGTACATGACATCCCAATCAGTGTCTAAATTTAATAATGCCTAACATCAAAATGTGACCTAAAAATAGGTAATACCTTTCTAAATTTCAAATTATGATCACTAACTCTATTTTTGAAAATTCTAATTAATGACTTAACCTTATCACAAACTTCAATTTTTTTTATTCAACATTGGTCAATTTTGCCTTAACAATACGATTTATTCAAATTAATATTTATCCTTAAAAAATTTCCTCCACCAAATTTTGAACTCCGAAATATATATATTTCTCCTAAAGTTAATTTTTGTCTTTCATAATCTCCTCAAAAATTGAAATTCAATAAATCTCTAATTTAAAATTTTCATTGTCATCACTTTAGTCGAAGCAAAATACAACTCATCTTAATAGAAAATTTACACCCATCAATAAACATAAAAATTTAACATTTAAGCACCCAAGAGTTTAAAATTTTCATCTCTCATATTGGAGTAACCTTGAAAACTAATAACATCATATCACCCTATTTATCATCACATAAAAATATTCCCTAATATTACATCTCCTAATGTTCACATACATCCTAATCTTGTATATACCTTATAATCGTAAAGTCATACTATCCAAATATACCATTAACTTCTTCTATGGGCTTTTCTAATCCAGCCCCATTCTAAATGAGGGGTGTCATGATCCGATTTCATCTTCGTACAAGGAAAACATTTAGGTAACAAGATTTGTTGGAATCAAATATAGATTAATGAGTAAATTAATTGGAAGAAAGAAATATATATGGTTGGGTTCAATAATCATAGAAGGGTTTGGCTAAGGAATGAGGGCTGCTAGTAACGAATGAATTAAAGAGTATTAGGATTAGAAAATGGAGATATAAATAATTAGAGACTCATAAGACATGGCTGTAACCCCCCTAAATTTTAGGGTTTATTTTAAATTTTCTGAATGAATTATTTCGATAAATATTTTATTATTTAATTGTTTTGATCATTAATGTTCCTTTCCATGACTTTGAATTCTGGAGCGTCAGGGATGCCAATCTTTGTAAACTCTCTTCATGGGTTTTGAAGTAGACAAGATTGTCTTCATTTTGATATATCATGTCCCACCTAAACTCGTTCTCTTCTGCTCTTTTTGTATTGCGCAACTTTGGGTCAACTTAGACCAATTAATCGTTGAATAATTATTCCCACTTTTATCTTTGATCATCGTTTGCACGTTACCGTAACTTTTAATTTAGGAGCACGAGACCAGTCATTTTCTCAGAACCAACTTCTCATGAATGATCTACTCGAGACGTTCTATACCTATGACCTTCGTGTCCCACTCAGACACTTCATTTTGTGCTTCATTTCCCTCGCACAACTTTCTGGTCAATTTAGGCCAATTAATTATCTACCGTAAAACCTGATTTAATTTCTAATTTAATTTTGGGACCCGACATCGAACCAACCTAGTCGATCCGAAGTATGGACATGGCCCACATGAAGCCTACTACCCACATGATACTTATGTTCCATTTATTTGAGTCACCACATGTTATTTATTTACCCATGATTATAAATACCCATTTAAATTCAATTATTTCACCCTGTCAGATTTTGACCCGACCCGGTTCGACCGAACCCGAACCCAAGCTCCATGTTGTTCTCTCATGACTGCCCAAATATTCCACACAATATTTCTCTTTTTTCTTATTTTAAATACCTCTTTCTCTCTCTACTTTACAAATATCCTATATATATATATATATATATATATATATATATATATATATATATATATATAACACTCTCTCTCTCTCCTATTACTCACACACCACCTCACCCCCTCCCCTCTCTCAACCAGCACACACCCCTCCCCAACCGACTTCTCTCTCTCCCTCTTTCAAATAATATATCTCTCTCTATTCTAACACACACTCTCTCTCTTATTTATAAACACACACATACACAATAATATATCACACTTTCCCTCTCTCCTACACAAGTACACGCACAACCCACTCTTAGCCGAGCCCCATGGCCGAGAGCTTCCTCTCTCCAGCCTCCTTCATTCTCCTCCTTCTTCTTCTTCCCCATTAACACCAACACCACTACTCGCCACCATCACCATTATCACCATCATCAACTCCATCTTCATCACCACTACCACTCTTACCATGCACCACCACCTTTACCATCATCTACACCCCCACCACCATACGCCACCACGACCATCGTCGGCGATAGCCGCGTGTGTGCGCTACGCAGCAGCGCAGCAAAGCAGCAGCAGCGACAGCAGCATGGCGGCGGCAACGGTCGCCATCGCAGCCGTGCGTGGCGCACCACCGCACGGCCACCGGCCACCGGCGACCCCGTTGGCCAGGCGAGCCTCGGAAGACCACCCCGGGGCCAACGCCTTCCTCCCCGGTGCGATGCATAGTCTATTTGTGGATTTACGTCGAAATCCCGTCGTGACGCGCGAGTTTTGAACTCGAAAATGGCGTTCCGTCGCAGCAACTTCGCACACGTTTTTCGAGAGGTCCGACCGTTGGATCGGCGAACTCTTTGCTCCGTCACTATCTTGGTATATCCATCTTCACTCTCCTCATGTTTCGTCCGTTAATTTCGTCGTTTGATACCTCAAAACTGGCTACCAAGTTGACACTTTTAATTGTATATTTTTTGGACAATTTTGTGGAGTCGACTTCGTCAGCTCGTAACTCCGTCGTCGCAGCTCCGGTTGCGCACTACAAGTTCCTGTGCGCAGATGGTATAACCCTCTTCCTGTCCCTTAAGTTTCGTTTCATTGTGAACACGTTTAGTTGGTCGAATTCGATGCCAAAGTTGGCCGTCCGAATTCTTTAATTTACACTTGTTAAATTCTATTTTTGAACCTGGGACACCGGATTCAATTTCTGACACCACCAATAGACTCGTGGCTTCGTTCTGGCACGTTTTTATATTAAGTTTGCTTGATTTTGAGAATATGGGCCCTGGCACACATTTTGGTGCAAAGCGGGTCCCACATTCCGAGTCAATGGGTCACTTTGAGATCGGCTTATCGGAATCCAATTCCAGATATAACGTTGAGTTCGTATTGTCATTCGGGACTCGTTGACATATAATTTGCTAAGATTTGAAGACATTTGCTCTGGCACGTATTTCGGTGCAAACCGGATTCCAAATGTCCGCGTCAACGTGTCATTTTGAGATCAGCTCATCGGAATCCAATTCCGGATATACCATTGAGTTCGTGTTGTCATTTTGGACTTGTTGACATGTACTTTGTTAAATTTTGTGGACTTTGGCTTCGACACGCATTTTCTTGCAAATCGGATACCAATATCCAGGTCAACGGACCATTTTGTGATCAGGTCATCGGAATTCCATTACGGACATACCGTTGGGTTCGTATCATCATTCTGGATTCATGGACATATAATTTATTAGATTTTGTAGACTTCTATTCTGACACATTTTTTGGTGCACAGTGTATCCAACGGCGGACATCATTTTGACCCGAAATTACCGTTTTGTCCAAGTATTCAAATTGGACTTATGGGTAGCCTATCCTAGCTAATTTGACCATTCTGGACACGTTGGTGATGTTTATTTTATCATCCGACGACATCTGTAGATTTTTCTTGTGTCATCCTTAATTTGTAATAATAATAATTATTATTAGTGTATATATTTATATGTTTGGATTTTGTAAAAAAATCTAAAATGACCTTTGTGTTTCTAAGGGTTCTAATGGTTGGTTATAGGCTTAGTGTCACCCCAAATTGATTTTCTATGCTAGGACATCCCTTAGCTAGTATCCAGTTAGGAGTTATGTCACACCACTAGTGTAATCTTAATCATAACTTAGATGCTGAGTTTGTATATCATTATTGACAGGACACCGGACATCTATATCTTCGTACTAGTATTCTTGCTTTGCTCGAGGCGAGTACCCCAACAAACTTTATTTACTGCATATGATAATGAATTGCGTATGAACCATGTTAATACAGTGATTTAAACGGAAAATCGTATCTTACATATTCTATATATCTAGCGTATGTTTCACATGCTTTAATTAAATTGCTCTCAATACCAACCATGTTTTAAAGTGCTTCCAGTACCTGCCATGCTTATACTGCTCCCAGTATCTTTTACATGTTTTATACCGTTCTCGTATCTTCCACATATTTTTACTGTTCTCGTATCTCCCATATGTTTTTACTGTTCTCGTATCTCTCACATGTTAGAGTATGGGTTATGGGGAAACTGATAGTTGAGTACATGATCATGCCCCCTCTACAGTACCGAACAAAGTTTCATTTTATATGTTACTGCGCCGTAGGCCTTACTCTCAAAGCTGTATTTGTGCGTATGTACATCTATCGCCTTTACATTTGTACGAAAGTATATTTTATTATGTGCCCCTGCATATTGTATACCTATTGACGATCACGTACCTGCTCCAGTTTTAAACTCTAGATATACATTTGTCATCATGACAAATATATTTCTGACATGATAGATTTGTGATATGATATGATTGTGATACGACATGAGATAGATCTGTGATATGACATAATTGTGATACGACATGAGATAGATCTGTGATATGACATGATTGTGATATGACATGAGATAGATGCCATGATTCTTATTTACTACATCTCTTTTCATTCCATGCTCACTATGTTTAGTTTGTAGAATCAGTACTTGCTTCCGTCCTGACAAGATAACGTTGTAGGTTCACTTTTCGAGAAGGAAATGCTATGTGATACATATTATGGCACTGATTTTGAGGACCTGGCCTTAGCTCCAGAAGAGGTCCCAGCGGGGAACCTTGCTTAGTTATCTTTCTTGTGTTTTGAGTCTTAGACTTTGGTTTGAACTTATATTTGATTAATGGACTTTGTCTCCAGTTAGATACCTTGGAAGTGTATTATTAAGTCTGTTCTTACTTTACTTTCGCTTATAGATGCTATGTTGTGATGAACCTTTAAATGTGATATTAGAACTGTTAGCAGCTTAGATCCTTTATTGTCTATTCTTAGAACAGCTTACTACGCTTTAACAAGTGTAGGCTGGACATGGCTCGGTCCAGCCCAACAATTTGGGTAATGGGTCATGACATGTTTTTAGTGGCGGCCCATGCAGGTCCAGAATTAAGTTGTTTGGTTACGTTATTGTACCAAGCATGCCTGCAATTAGGATCTTAGGACAACTAGATAACACTAGGGACAACAATTAGAACACATTGAGGATATCTAGGATTGCAACATAGGAAAACTCATCACTGCATAGGACCGTTAACTATATTTAGCCTCTTGTTTAAAATTCAATAGATTACAATTTTGACCAGGATAGTACCCTTGGGTGAGTCGGATTGGAATCGTTCACCAGTGCTTCTCCAATATACTGACTCCCTCATCTAGGTGCCGAAAATAATATGAACGCTCAGAGACGTAAGAGTCACAGAAGTATCTAGTAGATCCATCTTTTCGAACCATTTTGTGTTTTACTCACTACAAGAAAAATACCATGTTATAAAGCTTGAAAGGAAGCTGTTACAACGATTCATATATAAACGTTATAGAATTTCAGCAACACCACATAATATGACAGTTCTGAAGAATTTTTGGCCTATTATAACCATTTATATCGCTAAGCGTTATATATTATTCACACATATATGACATTATTACAGGCAATCGTTATAAAAGGTGGTAAAAAATTAAAATCCCGCTCGAACGCCCGCCCAAACCCGACCCCCAAATTTCAGGGTTTATTTTAAATTTTTTGAATGAATTATTTTGATAAATATTTTATAATTTAATTATTTTGATCATTAATGTTTCTTTCCGTGACTTTGAATTCTGGAGCGTCAGGGATGCCAATCTCTGTAAACACTCTTCATGGGTTTTAAAGTAGACAAGATTATCTTCGTTTTGATATATCATGTCACACCTAAACTCGTTCCCTTGTGCTCTTTTTGTATCGCTCAACTTCGGGTCAACTTAGACCAATTAATCGTTGAATAATTATTATCACTTTTATATTTGATCATCGTTAGCACATTACCGTTACTTTTAATTTAGGAGCACGAGACCAGTCATTTTCTTAGAACCAACTTCTCATGAATGATCTACTCGAGACGTTCTACACCCATGACCTTCGTGTCCCACTCCGACACTTCATTTTGTGCTTCATTTCCCTCGCACAACTTTCGGGTTAATTTAGGCCAATTAATTATCTACCGTAAAACCTGATTTAATTTCTAATTTAATTTCGGGACCCGACATCGATCCAACATAGTCGACCCGAAGTATGGACATGGTCCACATGAAGCCTACTACCCACATGATACTTATGTTCCATTTATTTGAGTCCCCACATGTTATTTATTTACCCATGATTATAAATACCCATTTAAATTCAATTATTTCACCCTGTTCGATTTTGACCCGACTCGGTTCGACCGAACCCGAACCCAAGCTCCATGTTGTCCTCTCATGACTGCCCAAATATCCCACACAATATTTCTCTTTTTCTTTATTTTAAATACCTCTTTCTCTTTCTACTTTACAAATATCCTATATATATATACACACACACACACACACACACATATATATATATATATATATATATATATATATATATATAAATAATATATATATATATATTATTTATATAAATATATATATATATATATATATATATATATATATATATATTTATATATATATATATATATATATATATATATATATATATATATATATATATATATATATATATATATATATATATATATATATATAACAAAAAAAAAAAAAAAAAAAAAAAAAAAATATATATATATATATATATATATATATATAACACTCTCTCTCCTATTACTCACACACCACCTCACCACTCCCCTCTAACTACCAGCACACACCCCTCCCCAACCGACTTCTCTCTCTCTCCCTCTTTCAAATAATGTCTCTCTCTCTCTATTCTAACACACACTCTCTCTTATTTATAAACACACACACACAATAATATATCACTCTTTCCCTCTCTCCTACACAAGTACACACACAGCCCACTCTCAGTCGAGCCCTATGGGCGAGAGCTTCCTCTCTCCAGCCTCTTCCATTCTCCTCCTTCTTCTTCTTTACCATTAACACCAACACCACTACTCACCACCATCACCATTATCACCATCAACTCTATCTTCATCACCACTACCACTCTCACCATGCACCACCACCTTCACCATCATCTACACCCCCACTACCATACGCCACTACGACCACCATCGACGACAGCCGCGCGCATGCGCTGTGCAGCAGCGCAGCAGTAGCGGTAGCAGCATGGCGGCGGCAATGACCGCTACCGCAGCTGCGTGTGGCTCGCCACCGCGCAGCCATCGGCCACCAGCGACCCCCCCTTGGTCAGGCGAGCCTTGGGCGACCACCGCGGGGCCAACGCCTTCCTTCACGGTGCGATGCATAGTCTATTTGTGCATTTATGTCGAAATCCCGTCGTGACGCGCGAGTTTTGAACTAAAAAATGGCGTTCCATCGCAGCGACTTTTTGCACATTTTTCGAGAGATCCGACCATTGGATCGGCGAACTCTTTGCTCCATCACAATCTTGGTATATCCATCTTCACTCTCCTCAAGTTTTGTCCGTTAATTTTGTCGTTTGATACCTCAAAACTGGCCACCAAGTTGACACTTTAAATTGTATAATTTTTGGACAATTTTGTGGAGCCGACTTCGTCAGCTCGTAACTCCACGATACAGCTCCGGTTGGCGCGCTACCAGTTCCTCTGCGCAGCTGGTATAACCCTCTTCCTGTCCCTTAAGTTTCGTTTCATTGTGAATACGTTCAGTTCGTCGAATTCGACGCCAAAGTTGGCCGTCCAAATTCTTTAATTTATACTTGTTAAATTCTATTTTTGAATCCGGGACTCTAGATTCAATTTCTGATACCACCAGTAGACTCGTGGCATCGTTCTGGCACATTTTCATATAAAGTTTGCTTGATTTGGAGAATGTGGGCCCTAGCACGCATTTCGATGCAAAACGGGTCCTACATTCCGAGTCAATGGGTCACTTTGAGATCGGCTCATCGGAATCCACTTCCGGATATACCGTTG
Source organism: Iris pallida (assembly GCA_029216955.1). Taxonomy (NCBI): domain Eukaryota; kingdom Viridiplantae; phylum Streptophyta; class Magnoliopsida; order Asparagales; family Iridaceae; genus Iris; species Iris pallida. The sequence continues at coordinate 671,228 of JANAVB010026197.1, forward strand.
AGTTCGTATCGTCATTCTGGACTCGTTGACATATAATTTGCTGATATACCGTTGAGTTCGTATCGTCATTCCGCGTCAACGTGTCATTTTGAGATCGGCTCATCGGAATTCAATTTCGGATATACCGTTGAGTTCGTGTTGTCATTCTAGACTCGTTGACATGTACTTTATTAGATTTTGTAGACTTTGGCTTCGACACATATTTTCGTGCAAATCAGATACCAATATCCAAGTCAACGGACCATTTTGTGATCAGGTCATTGGAATTCTATTTCGGACATACCGTTGGGTTCGTATCATCATTCTGGATTCGTGAACATATAATTTGCTAGTTTTCGTAGACTTCTATTCTGACACATTTTTCGGTGCAAAGTGTCCAACGACGGACATCATTCAACCCAAAATTACCGTTTTGCCCATGTATTCAAATTGGACTTATGGGTAGCCTATCCTAGCTAATTTGACCATTCTGGACACGTTGGTGATGTTTATTTTATCATCCGACGACATCAGTAGATTTTTCTTGTGTCATCCTTAATTTGTAATTATTATTATCATTATTAGTGTATATATTTATATGTTTGGATTTTGTAAAAAACTTTAAAATGATCTTTGTATTTCTAAGGGATCTAATGGCTGGTTATAGGCTTAATGTCACCCCAAATTGATTTTCTATGCTAGGACATCCCTTAGCTAGTATCAAGTTAGGAGTTATGTCACACCATTAGTGTAATCTTAATCATAACTTAGATGCTGAGTTTGTATATCATTATTGACAGGACACCGGATATCTATATCTTCGTACTAGTATTCTTGCTTTGCTCGAGGCGAGTACCCCTACAAACTTTATTTACTACATATGATAATGAATTGAGTATGAACCATGTTAATACAGTGATTTAAACAAAAAACTGTATCTTACAGGTTTCTATATATCTAGCGTATGTTTTACATGCTTTAATTAAATTGCTCTCAATACCTACCATATTTTAAAGTGCTCCCAGTACCTGCCATGCTTATACTGCTCCCAGTATCTTTCACATATTTTATACCATTCTCGTATCTCCCACATGTTTTTACTATTATCGTATCTCCCACATGTTTTTACTGTTCTCGTATCTCTCACATGTTAGAGTATGGGTTATGGGGAAACTGATAGTTGAGTACGTGATCATGCCCCCTCTACAGTACCGAGCAAAGTTTTATTTTATATGTTACTGTGCCGTAGGCCTTACTCTCAAAGCTGTATTTGTGCGTATGTACATCTATCGTCTTTACACTTGTACGAAAGTACATTTCATTATGTGCCCCTGCACATTGTACACCTATTGATGATCACGTACCTGCTCCAGTTTGAAACTCTAGATATACATATGTCATCATGACAAATGTATTCCTGACATGATAGATTTGTGATATGATATGATTGTGATACGACATGAGATAGATCTGTAATATGACATAATTGTGATACGACATGAGATAGATCTGTGATATGACATGATTGTGATATGACATGAGATAGATGCCATGATTCTTATTTACTACATCTCTTTTCATTCCATGCTCACTATATTTAGTTTGTAGAATCAGTACTTGCTCCCGTCCTGACAGGATAACGTTGTAGGTTCACTTTCCGAGGAGGAAATGCTATGTGATACATATTATGGCACTGATTTTGAGGACCTGGCCTTAGCTCCAGAAGAGGCCCCAGCGGGGAACCTTGCTTAGTTATCTTTCTTGTGTTTTGAGTCTTAGACTTTGGTTTGAACTTATATTTGATTACTGGACTTTGTCTCCAGTTAGATACCTTGGAAGTGTATTTTTAAGTCTGTGCTTATTTTACTTTCGCTTATAGATGTTGTGTTGTGATGAACCTTTAAATGTGATATTAGAACTGTTAGCAGCTTAGATCCTTTATTGTCTATTCTTAGAATAGCTTACTACGCTTTAACAAGCGTAGACTGGACATGGCTCAGCCCGGCCCAACAATTTGGGTAACGGGTCGTGACAATGGCTCCATGAGAGAAGATAGTCTCTTATGTTGGAGTACGATCAAAAAAATGATTCTAATCATCCTCAAGCTTCAAATGATCAGAAGGTCATGATAGTATATCTATAGTCGAGAGAAGGACGAGTAATTCAAGACGGGAATGTAGTCACATGGTTTGGTCGATGGCTAACTACACTTAAGTATATACAACTATTATATCCATAGGTGGTATGGCAAACTAAGGGGGATACTCTGGGTCTATCTTCCCTCAAGCACGAGCGTTTATTTTTCCAAAATATGTGAAGACGAAAAATAATAAAGAGTTCAAGGGAGATATGATCAAATGCAAATATAGGGTTCAAAGGCTATTGAATAGTTCAAAAGGCAGTTGTCAAGACAGTTGCGGTTGAGTTCCTATTTTGGTATATTCCTATTCGCAGGCTCATATCAGTACATTTACGTAACCAATACAAAACTTGTCTAGAGTACAAATATATTTGTCTAATTAGCTAAGTCAACTATATCTCAATCTACGTAGAATAATCATACGATGAGCGAACCAAGTGCACTAAGATTGATCAGACCTTATGTAACCACCACTTTTCTAGATTAGGGATATTTTGGTAATTGTGTGATTTTTGATTTTTGATTATTTTATAATATGTTAATTGGTGCTTTTGTGTTAGTAGTTTGGTTTAACCTTAGATAACCATGATTAGAGACTAACCCTGTCATTAGAGGCATAGTTATCATTTTAGATTAGAATTTAAGTTCTATTCTAAATTAGGAAACTTTTTAAGTCATTTTTAGGGTTTGAGTTATTTGCTTTTTGGGCTTTTGCTAAAAAGGCTTTTTATTAACTTAAGTTATAGTTGGGCCTTGTGACTAAACCCTAACCCTAATTCCAGCATGTATCCGGCCAATACAGCCCCCCTTATATAAACACATCATGTAGCCACCAAACCATTTTTGCAAAACCCTAATTTCTACCATCTTCAAAGTAGCCTCCATTCTCCAATTCTCATCCAAATTAGACCAAACGAATTACGTTGCGATCCTTGGAAGGAGGAGAAGTTGTTGGAGGCTTGCTAGCAAAGAATTGGAGGCGTTTGACCGTAGGATTTTGGGTGTCGAGGCGTTTTGGTGATTTTTGTATTGAGATTCCAACTCTTAATAGGAAAATGCTTCTAAACTCTTTTAAATTCTGATTTCTCTTCATAGAAGCATACATCTAGGTACCCTAGACCTGTAGATGTAGTTTGGTAAGATTTTATGTCCGTTTGATATATGTATCGGAGGCGTGTCGGTGTATTATAACATGTGTTCGATGAAATGTCTCTAAGAATTTAAGTTGTTATTTTTCAAAACTAATTTCATATTACTGTAGCCCTACATAAGGGAATTCCAAAACATATTTTATGGTTTATTTTGACACTGTTTTTGTGCCCAAATCAGACAAGGGGACGTAGCACGAGGCACGTGCACTGTCCTGCATCTCGAGTGCCATAACTCGATGGACACGACTCGGTCTAGGCTAAAAATAGGTGGACACATGGGGGCAACCTCTGCCAACATGCTCACAAAATTTCACGAGGTTTCGTTGAGCGTGCACGAAGTTATCGCACCTGTATGGATTTCGGGCTGCTATGCACACGCGAGTTTTTGGCGTGACATGGGTTTATAACTCGGACACGTGGACTCGAGGCAGGGTGTCCAACACCTAGCCCTATACCTAGGCTACCCATGGAGACACGAGCACGAGACACGTGGACGTGTGTGTCGTGTCCTAGGTGGGCCGACACGCATGCACGAGGCATGAGCGCGTGCAGCCCTCCCCGATATGTGTGTGGACACACGACACGGCAACTTGTGGACACAACTCAGGGTCCTAGACACGTACCCTGACACCCAAGCTACCCTCTGGCACGAGCATGAGGCTTCCCGTTGGACACGATGAGTCCTCCGTTGCTCGGTACGCGTGCACAAGCACTGCACACACAGATTTTGACACACTTTTGACACGCTATTTTAGACACGTTTGTGACACAGGTTTGACCCTGTGTGGACACGAGCATGGCACACCACATACCCCCTTCCTATTTACCAATTTTCACATAGCACAGTTTGGTATTTTGGTTGTTGATATGTTGATTAGGTTTGTGTATTGAATTTTCAGTTTGAATAGGATATTTGAATTCTTTGAGTTCTTATTGGATTTGGTACAGATTCCTGAGATAGATTGTGAGTTTAGGAACGGATTCCAGTTTAGTTGAGGGATTTGTTTGGGCTGGGTTCATATGTAATTAAGTTTTGTGTATATGTATAGTTCCTATTTATATCTCCATATATATATATATATATATATATATATATATATATATATATATAATTGTTTTTGTTTTGAGAGTTTCCTGGGATTGGGTCTCTAACCCCCTGCAGTACCCTTTCCCAGTTACACAAGTTCACACAAGTTCACACACACACACCCATCACTACTAGAATAAGTCATATTAGCGATACAATTAGCGACGTTTTAGAAAAACATCGCTACCTTTTAAGGAATTAGCGACGTAATTTACAAACGTCGCAAGACGTCACTATTACCGACGATCAGCGACGTTTTGCGACTTGGTTTTGTATAAAGAAACATACGTCACGGATAAGTCGATGAACGTCGCTAATATCACTAATATTAGCGATGTTTACCGACGTAACTAGTGTAACGTTGCTAATATCACTAATATTAGCGACGTTTACCGACGTATAGTTATGACGTCGCTAAATTGAAAATATAGGGCATTCGAGTTTTCATTCCCCCCCATTATTTCGATCGAATTTTTTCCGTACCCGTGCGCTCCCCATCGGCGACCAACCCCCTGGCCTTCGGCAACCTCCTCGTCCTTCGGCGACCCTCCTCCTCGGCCCCCGACCCTTCGCGACCCCGCTCGGTGACCCTGCTCCCCCTCGGCGACCCTGCTCCCACCGGCGACCCCCTCAGCGACATAGCTCTCCCTCGTCGACCCCGCTCACCATCGACGACCGCTCCCCTCCATCTCCAGCTCCCCACCGGCGACCCCCTACCCCCTCGACGACCCGCTCCTCCAGCCCCGACTGGGTAAACCCTAAACCTATTTCGGACATGATGTTGTGACACAGGACACAACACTTTGACACACACACACACTTTGACACAGAACACACTTTGACACTGAACCTATTTCGGATACGACACCATGAACATTTCGATATTTACTATTGTTTGCTTTGATATTTAGTTAGGGTATTATATAGTTACTGTTGAAAAGAAGGTAGATATTCAAATTCTTAGTTACAAACTACCAATGGGAGTTTTAGTCCCAACACAGTTGTTTTTGTTTCTTCCCTCAAATTTTTTTTTTTGTAATAGGTGGAATGAATGAACAGTTTATGTTGATCCTTGTGGTTGGAATAGGATTCAGCTTGGCACTCGTCTCTAAATAGACCCCTAGTGTAGCATTGTTTCTTAACATTTAAACTCTAAATTTCCTCCTATAAGAATATTATGTGCTAATAGAGTTCTTTCTTGTGTCGACTTAAAATTTCTCTGCAACTGTAGAACTCTATGATGATGTAGAATGTACAGTCAAAACATGACTTAAATTTTCTGCAAAGATTTGCAGCTTCAATATAACCTTATAACTTGTGATCCAAGTCTGACATTTTTTCACCCTTACCGTGTTTATGTTTTCTAAGTCAAGTTCGTGTTCTCTTACATGTTTGACATGTTTTGGATGGCCAATTAAAATTCATTTACCAACTTTAGCTATCCATATAATAAGGTATATAAGACTACTTACAAACGAAATGGTAGGAATTTAGAGTTTCATCTCTCCTTTTGATAAATTCAGAGTTTTATTTTGTTCATCTTATAGATACATCTACATGATTTGGTACTGCATACAAATAAAGTGGTAGAAATTTAGAGTTTTGTTCTGTTCATCTTGTAGATATATCTACGTGATTTGGTTGTTGAATTTTCCTTCTTTTCTTTCCTTTATTTTGGTATGCTACCCTAACACTCTACCTCTCCACATCTTTTACTATATAATACCATTGAAGTATTATATATTTATTGTTATAGACCAAGTTCTTGCAGTACTTAGTTGGTAGACTCATTGAATAGGTAGCAGTGGAGTTTATGTTAACCAATAGGGATTCAAGGGTGTAATGGACTTGTGGATGCTCAAGTTGAGTGTTAGGAATTTTCCATTCCTCTTAGGTCAGAGAGTATTACCTGACTCACTTGTTTAAGTAATTTTGTTAATAATTAGAGCCTAGTCAGTAGATTCAGTGGTTTTGTAAACACTAGAAATTGACTGGAGGTTTAAATTAGAAAGCTTCTAAAAACATTATTTCTTTATTTATTGGTGATCTAGAGACATCGTTAATCCCATAAGAGAGGCAAGTACTCATACTCGATCATCGCATGCATGCATTCATATTGCACTTGACTTGTTTGTACTTACTTCAACTTGCTTGCATTTGTGTCATGTCGTGTCGAGGAGGGAAGAACACCAAAGGGCATGTAGTCACCTAAGTCTTAGCGTATTGAGTATAGGCACGATATACCTTATACTATATTGGCGTCCTATACGACACGTTTGTTTACTTGATTGCTAGTATGTAGTACACTGTATGTCTTATTATAAGCATGACTGATAGCATACCGTTGCTACATACCTTACTCCTGTTAGTGTAGCGTATATGGTATGCCTTATTATAGGCATGAATGATAGCATACCATTGCACTATACTCTTGACTTGAGCCCTACATGTGGTAGGTAATGTGTGTGTGTGTGTGAAGAGTGTACATGAGATAGGTAATATCATAGGACTCCTAGTTACTATAAGAGTGTATAGAGTATCCTAGAAGTGTAGGTATAATTAAATACTTATGTGTCTATGCATCCATTTGGACAATATAAGCGAATAAGTGTATCTATCTTTGCAGAATTATCTTCAAATGGATATGAATTACTACTTACGGAATCGTTCGTGGATGTAGCTCCACCCGCCACGATGCTACGTGGCATATCTCCTGGGACGAGTAGTTCCAGGCCTGAGACTGCTTTCGAGAGTAGCGTTTCTCTTGCTGATACGACGATGGAGCCAGATGAGCAGATGGAGGAGGCTGTACCGACGATCGACCAGTATCAGGCAGATGATGCCTGCGCACCTTCGGAGGAGACGACGACGGAGATCTGGACCGATGGTACAAATTAAGTATTTTGGTTTATCATTTTTTCTGTGTTTATCATAAATTAACTTTTCTCATGAATATAATATGTCTGTATAGATATCGTCCCCCGACGGTACATAGACGCCTAGGCCAGGTCCTGAGACAAAATTATGGTGGTCCTTGGATAAACTACTCGGATGCTCCGGATGATAGGAAGGCCTACTGGTTTGCGCGCTTCAAGGTTAAAATAGATTTTCTTTTAACATGAATCATTTGATTTATGCATATTATATATAATTGATAAATATTTGGTTTGCGTACTCTTCTAGGATATGTTTTTCTATCTACCGTATCGGACCGAGTTGATCGAGGGGATGTTTCCTGCTATTGCTGCTAAACTCATCTGCGACGCTATTAATGATCAGAAGGCTCGCGATCGTGCCGGAAAGCCGATCCAAGGTTGGATCACCCCTGATCAGTAGGATGCGATGACGGCTCGATTCAACAAGCCAAGGTACAAGAAAAAGTTCGAGAAGGCCAAGGCGGCTAGGCAGAATGCCTCGAAGTGGTATGGTGGGTCGATTCCGATGACGAAACATTTCCGTCGTCTGGTATGTATTTTTCTCTTAGAAATATTATTTTAATGCAAATCCAATAAATTATTACTAAGATAATATATTTAATTACAGGTAAGGAAGGTTGGTAACACCGACATGGTGACCGTCTTTCTGGCCACCCATCGAAATGGCGAAGGCCTTATTGACGAGAGAGCCGAGCTTACCTATGTAAATATTACAATACTATTTGTTAATTATAATACTTCGTGTTAATTTTAATATAACTTAGTAAATATGCACACAAATAAATATTCATGTAGTTAGTAATAATAAGTACATTAATTAGAGATTAGAAATAATAGAGTACTATCCATACTTTCTAGGCCGAGTATCAGAGGCTTCGGGACTGGGCGACTGTTAGTGCACCTACTGCGGGAGAGGTCGGTACTTCCTCGCAACCCACTCAAGTTCCGTCGGCAGACGAGCTGTGGATGACCGCCGCTGGTGGCCTCCGTAGGGGTACGTACTACGGTACGGGATCCTATGGCGTCCTAATTGCGACCCAGTCCTCTAGGGCATCCCCTGCTAGTGTACATGGTCTACAGCCGTCCCAGGAGTCTGCCCGAGTCCACCAGATGATGGAGTCTCTCCGTGACGAGCTGCTACGACGGTTCAGGACTAGTCTCAGCACCAGTCGGATGAGCCTGCGCTTATAGCACGATTGGATGCGCTCAACCGCAGCATTATAGAGCTTAAGAATTTGATTGAACGGACAGAGCGCAGTGTCACTGATCTTAGAGCGTCGACAGAGCGCAGCGTATTGGATCTGCAGGAATCACAGATGACCATGGGCGAGAGGCTGAGATTGGTACAGAATTCGGTGGCTGATAGCAGTGGTAGAATGTTATCTACCATGGATTCATACCACCAGCGACTTGCAACGTTAGAGCGTTATCGTCCTCCGGGTGCGCCTTCATCGTCGTCGACTCCGCCGATGCCACTGCCTTCTTCATCGACACCGACTCCACCGACATCACTACCTCCTTCATCGGTATCGATTTCACAGAAGGACTATGAGCTTTTCTTAGCCCTTCGTCGCGACGCGCCCCCTTCTGCTCCAGATCCCTAGTAGTCCTAGTTAGGACTGTTTGTATTGAGTATTTGAGTACTTATTTGTGTTTCCTATTTGTTTGTGACACTTATTTGTTTGTGACACTTGTTTGTTGATTGCGTAGATACATTGGTCATTGGTTGTGTAGACCCATGACAATTTGGATATTGGTTTATATATGTTGTGTGGACTTTGATTATTTTATGTTGTTATTCGTTTCATTTGGATGTTAATTTACCGGTGTTGAGTGTTCCACCGAGGGGGTCGACGAACCCAGGGATATAATGTGCTTGTGTATTGTGTTTCAGTGTTATTTATTAAACTGCAGGGAGAAAATGATTCTGTGGAGAAAACTAAATACTGTAATTTATTTATTTTTATTTTTTTTCAAATTTACCGACGTTTACCGACGCTTTCCGACGTCAAAATGCGTCGGTAGACGTTGCTAAACTGGCATATATTGCCAGGATACCGACGTGTAGCGACATCATTTTCGTCGATATGCGTCAGTAAACGTCGGTACACGTCGATAACTTTCCCAAGATTTTACCTCATTTTCTCAGAATATACCGACGTATAGCGACATCACAAAACGTCGGTAATATTCTCCAGGATATACTGACGCAGAGCGACATCATAAATGTCGATAATTTTTCCAAGAAATACCGACGTATAGCGACATCATAAACGTCACTATTTCATCGACGAAACGACGGTAAACATGGGTATATTACCATCGTAATTTTGCGTCGGTAAACGTCGGTGTTGGCGACGATCAGCAACGTCTTTCCAAACAGCGACTAAGATTTCCGCGACAAGAGGAAGACGTCGCTAAATACGTCGCTAAATACGTCGCTAAATACGTTGCTAAAATAATTTAGTGACTTCTTTAGGCATTTTAGCGACGTCTTTAGTCGTCGCTAAAATGACTTATTCTGGTAGTGCATGATATATATAGATTTTCCTCTTCCTTATATATATGTATGTATGTATATAGTAGATATTATATATAGTAGTTGATTGGATATATATATATATATATATATATTTTTTTTTTTTTTTTTTTTTTATATATATATATATATATATATATGTATATATATATATATATATATATTTGATATTGATATAGGATATTAGCCTATGGTTAGTGAGTTAGTTTAGAATTGAACTATAGACCTAATTAGGCACAGTTTGACTAGCTAGTCGACCAAGTTGACCAAAGTCAACTGTGGGTCAAACTTGACCTAGAATTGACTCTAATAGGTCTAAATTGACATGTTAACTTAAGTTTGACCAAACCTTAGATTAATTGACTAGTTGACTTAGATTTGACCTAGTTTAACTAGAATGGTTGACTAGAGTTGACCAAGAGTTGATTTTGACCTAGAATGACCTATAATCATATCGATTGCATTGTAAACTTTATTTATTATATATTAAACACATTTTAACCTATATTCTTCTTAGCATACAAGTTATCTCTCTTCTTGTTCTTAGCATGGCAACATATGGATTCTCTTAGAAGCATACTCAATGATTTACAGTCTTGTTATTAACAATAGCATTCAATCAAAAATTCAGATTCTTATTAGGCGTAAGTGAATCAGCAAATGAGACTTCATCCACTCACCCAGATCAATCATCTTCTATTGCAGAGCCAGCAAGCCGGTCTTTTTGTCTATCTAGTGCCTTCGCGAAGCGGGACACTACATAATTGCCCACCGAAAAGAAGTTTCGTCCTCGAAACTTAAGGAGAAACTTACGATAACCTTAACAGCGATAGTCCTCATCCTTTGCCATCATCAATCCATGAAATCACAATTCAGATCATATCAAAACTCTTTGTTCAATAAATTTTCCAATCTCAATCAATCAAATCGATAAAACGTATGCCGACATCATTAAAATATTTACGGACTTATTGTATGGAACGTTCATCTCATTATTGATATCGAGTAGGCAAAGGAATTTCGATCAAGAAAACATCTTTGAATCAACATTTGGCCAGAGGATCGTGTTGCTATGATACCATTCTGTCACGCCCCGATCCCGCAGAGTCCTTTCGTCCTCGCTTCGGACTCTTTGAGACCGATCGTCCTCGCTAAGGCGTGATGCCGTGCAAGCCTAAGTTGTGCTTGCACAAGGCCAAGACCTGAAGCAAGACAAGATAGACAAGATTGACAATATGCAGCGGAACATATCGTAGATAATTGAAGCAGCAGCGAACATATTTCAGAATACAAGCATTGAACACAATGGTAACAAGAAATAATTCTCTTTGTTAATTTCATTTGAACAGATTACAAGCTCTCGATTCTCTCTGATACAATGTTATATTCTCTCAAAGTTTTACAGATTACAATGATTCTGTTCCCATATATTACATCCCTTTATATACAAAACCAACTCTTGTAACATATGTCATCTCTTGGCATCTCTTCTGATTTCTGGCTCTTGAGGATGAGGCTCGGGCTATCGCTTCAGACTATCCTTCTCGATGCATAGTGCACCTGCATGCAGACTGATGGTGGGTTAGTATATCAGCATACTGGTGATTGTGAACAAAGAGCTACATTTGTCTGAAACGATCACTGTTCATTTAGTGAAAAAACGTTTCTTGTGATGTGATCTTGCTACTTTTTACCTATGTACATTTCATGCATACAGAGTCAGTTTACATTCTTTGAAAACATCTTTGAAAAGCCATAATTCATTTCTTTTCATCTAAAGCATACATGGGACTATTAAATTAAAGTACGATGACTACTCATTTATGTGGAGTGTGCAGCGTGTTTCATGAGCATATTCATTTTATTTGAGACAACATCATTAGCATTCCTTTCTCTTGTTTAAGACATTCTTAGGGTCAGATTACGAGCATGATATTACATCTTTTCTTTAGTGGAACATAGCACTTCTTGGTAACATATTAATCTTTGCAAGCAATTCATATAGCAAACTCAAATAATACATGTGTATCACTTTTCAGTGATTCATACCATAGCCTACCGTCCATCCCTGCAACAGACAAAGATTAGCATAAACATTATAAAACCAACATTCTTATTTCATGTTCGTCTTAGCCTCATTAGCTCTTAGCAAAACATATGATAGACACATGCAGACTGATTGGCAGCTGTGACTCTCCGGTTCAGCTCTGCACCAATCCATACCTATCTATATGATGGTCCATGGAAAACCCCTGATTAGCTGCTGTGACTCTTGGATTCAGCTCGTCGCTAAGGACATTGATGCAACACCCGAGGTCCTTGCACCTCTAGGTGTCTAGACAATCTTTTCTAGGCCGATCGGCTTCCAGTGACCTGGAAACCGTCGAGAGATCTAGTGACCTTGTATACAAGTAGTCCGAGATCAATGTATGAATACAACATGTAGCAGATAAACTCTTTAAGGGACAACGAATCATCTTTTCCTATGTCAATCTTTGTAACAACAGAGCTATGACTCCGTCTTCTCTCTTTGTAACAACAGAGCTATGACTCTGCCTTCTTTCTTTTCTGTGATCTCAGAGCTGAAGCTCCTACATATTTGCAACATATATCTAGCAATCAGAGCATATTTGAGAGACAAGCAATCATTCATTTCTTTGAAACATGATAGCAGTTCTGTTCAGATTAAGCATAAATATTCTTTCTTTGCAAGCATATAAATTAAGGACATGTGAGCAATCTCTTTTCTCTTCTTATTAAATATGGCAATAGTTGTATCTTTTGAGACAATAACTCTAACTTGTTTAATATGGCAGGCATCTCGTTTGATTTAACATAGCAAACCTTCATTTCTTTTTATCAGGCAATAATCTTTCTTTACCATACAGGCATCACTTCGTTCTTATTAGTAGGCAACAATTCCTCTTAGCATACAAGTTATCTCTTTTCTTGTTCTTAGCATGGCAACATGTGGATTCTCTTAGAAGCATACTCAAAGATTTATAGTCTTGTTATTAACAATAGCATTCAATCAAAAATTTAGATTCTTATTAGGCGTAAGCGAATCAGCAAATGAGACTTCATCCACTCATCCAGATCAATCGTCTTCTGTTGCAAAGCCAGCAAGCCGATCTTTCTGTCTATCTAGTGCCTTCGCGAAGCAGAGCACTACATAATTACCCATCGAAAAGAAGTTTCGTCCTCAAAACTTAAGGAGAAGCTTACGATATCCTTAGCAGTGATAGTCCTCATCCTTTGCCATCATCATTCCATGAAATCACAATTCAGATCATATTAAAACTCTTTGTTCAATAAAGCTTTACAATCTTAATCAATCAAATCGATAAAACATATGCCGACATCATTAAAATATTTGCGGACTTATTATATGGAACGTTCATCTCATTATTGATATCGATTAGGCAAAGGAATTTCGATCAGGAGAACATCTTTGAATCAATATTTGGCCAGAGGATCGTGTTGCTCTGATACCATTCTGTCATGCCCCGATCCCACAGAATCCTTTTGTCCTCGCTTCGGACTCTTTCAGACCGATCGTCCTCGCTAAGGCGTGATGCCATGCAAGCCTAAGTTGCGCTTGCACAAGGCCAAGACCTGAAGCAAGACAAGATTGATAATACGCAGCGGAACATATCGCAGATAATTGAAGCAGTAGCGGACATATTTCAGAATACAAGCATTGAACACAATGGTAACAAGAAACAATTCTCTTTATTGATTTCATTTGAACATATTATAAGCTCTCGATTCTCTCTGATATAATGTTACATTGTCTCAAAACTTTACAGATTACAATGATCCTGTTCCCATACATTATATCCCTTTATATACAAAACCAACTCTTGCAATAGATGTCATCTCTTGGCATCTCTTCTGATTTCTGGCTCTTGAGGATGAGGCTCGGGCTATCGCTTCGGACTATCCTTCTCGATCCATAGTGCACCTGCATGTAGACTGATGGTGGGTCAGTATATCAACATACTGGTAATTGTGAACAAAGAGCTACATTTTTATGAAACGATCACTGTTCATTTAGTGAGAAAATGTTTCTTGTGATGTGATCTTGCTACTTTTTACATATATACATTTCATGCATACAGAGTTAGTTTACATTCTTTGAAAACATCTATGAAAAGGCACAATTCATTTCTTTTCATCTCAAGCATATAAGGGACTATTAAATTCAAGTACGATGACTACTCATTTCTGTGGAGTGAGCAGCATGTTTCATGAGCATATTCATTTTATTTGAGACAACATCATTAGCATTCCTTTCTCTTGTTCAAGACATTCTTAGGGTCAGATTACGAGCATGATATTACATCTTTTCTTTAGTGGAACATAGCACTTCTTGGTAACAGATTAATCTTTTCAAGCAATTCATATAGCAAACTGAAACAATACATGTGTATCACTTTTCAGTGATTCTTACCATAGCTGACCGTCCATCCCTGCACCAGACAAGGTTTAGCATAAACATTATAAAACCAACATTCTCATTTCCTGTTCGTCTCTGCATCATTAGCTCTTAGAAAAACATATGATAGACACATGCAGACCAATTGGCAGCTGTGACTCTCCGATTCAGCTCAGCACAAATCCACACCTATCTATATGATGGTCCTTGGGAAACCCATGATTAGCCTCTATGACTCTTGGGTTCAGCTCATCGCCAAGGACATTGATGCAACACCCGAGGTCCTTGCACCTCTAGGTGTCTAGACAATCTCTCCTAGGCCGATCAGCTTCAAGTACCCTGGAAACCATCGAGAGATCTAGTGACCTTGTATACAAGTTGTCCAAGACCAATGTATGAATACAACATCTAGCAGATAAACTCTTTGAGGGACAATGAATTATCTGTTTCTATGTCAATCTTTGTAACAACAGAGCTATGACTCTGTCTTCTCTTTTTGTAACAACAGAGCTATGACTTTGCCTGCTTTCTTTTATGTGATCTCAGAGCTGAAGCTCCTACATAATTATTTTCTTTTGCAACATATATCTAGCAATTAGAGCATATTTGAGAGACAAGCAATCATTTATTTCTTTGAAACAGGATAGCAGTTTTGTTCAGATTAAGCATAAACATTCTTTCTTTGCAAGCATACGAATTCAGGACATGTGAGCAATCTATTTTCTCTTCTTATTAAACATGGCAATAGTTCTCTCTTTTGAGATAATAACTCTAACTTATTTAACATGGCAGACATCTCGTTTGATTTAACATAGCAAACATTCATTTCTTTTATCAGGCAATAATCTTTCTTTATCATACAGGCATCAGTTCGTTCTTATTAGTAGGCAACAATTCTTCTTAGCATACAAGTTATCTCTTTTCTTGTTCTTAGCATGGCAACATGTGGATTCTCTTAGAAGCATACTCAGTGATTTACAGTCTTGTTATTAACAATAGCATTCAATCAAAAATTTAGATTCTTATTAGGCGTAAGCGAATCAGCAAATGAGACTTCATCCACTCACCCAGATCAATCATCTTCTGTTGCAGAGCCAGCAAGCCGATCTTTCTGTCTATCTAGTGCCTTCACGGAGCGTGGCACTACACATAGGAATTAAGGAATAGGCTTTAGATGAGAGGATACTCAATCACAACTAGGAAATTTCCATGGATTTAAATCTATTGACACTTGTTCAAATCTAATTAATCTATTTCATATCTGTCCTCTTTGATGATATCATCCTTGCTTCGTTATTGACCTCTTGTTTGGTTTGTCATTTCTGTCATTCTTCCCCATCTTGATATATGATTTCATTAGTACCTGTCAGGATATTCGTGTGATATGCTAGATAGAATAGTGACCCTGTTCGAGACTGTGAAATTACGACCAGTAGTGTCACGCCCCAGAACCAAAATACTGGAGAGCGGGGGCGGACATAGCCAACTACGTATAATGAAATGGAATCCATCTCACTATACGGTCACGGCTGTCTAGAAATATGAGGGTTTATCTACAAGCCATCAGTCTCTTAGGGTCAATAACAAGCCTAATGTCCCAATCTCGACAAGTAATGATAGTAGCAAGATATCAGATCACCAAATATACAATTGTAAGGCGTCCCAAATATTACATATCCGGATGATCAGGAAGCTAGTCGTACAAAATGTAAGGACTAGTAAGAGTTAAGTCATACATGATCAACCTCGAGTTGCCAATCATGTTTACAGCCCATAGGCAGACAGAAAGTAAAGTGCATCGAGCTAACAGGTGCTCGTCGGCTAAATGCCTCAAAAGAATAATGTACAATTACAGTAGAAGAACAAAAGAAACCCACTCGTTGCCAGGATTCCCTCTAGTGGTCACCATCTGGCTGGAAAGCAGGTAGATCCTCGGAAGCTGCTCTGAAATCTGGCCACACAAAACCAGCTGGGTCAACCCCAGAAAGAGCAAGTGCCACAAGGGGGCCACAAAATAAGAACAAAAGCCAGCAATTAGCACAAGAAAATCTAATATTAAAAATAGAATTTACGAAAACATGTCAGGATGATATACGACGAGATAACCATGGAACTATTTCGATAGCCAGGTTACAACCCGTAAACCAAACAAGGACCGGGGTTGTAACCCTTCACCTGAACAGAACTTGGTTTTCCACCATTTATCGGCAAGATAATAATGTAAGTAATCAAGACAGGAAGCAATCTTGTACTGGATCAAGACATGGCTAGACTGGTTACACCTCATTCAATCAATCATGGCCAAGCAGATACTACGGCTTACTACTTTAACTAACTAGGATTATCACAGGCCTAATTACAAACAAGTTGCAATAAGATTATTCCAAGTCCGGTTACCTGTTTGTTACTACCTGAGTGATCCCAGCAAGAAAAAGAAAAGATAGCAGGATATAGCTGTCACGCCCCAGAACCAAAATACTGGAGAGCGGGGGCAGACATAGCCAGCTACGTATAACGGAATGGAATCCACACCGCTATACGGTCACAGCTGTCTAGATATGTGAGGGTTTCACTACAATCCATCAGTCTCTTAAGGTCATAAAATAGCCTATTGTCTCAATCTCAACCAACTAATAATAATCATAAGATATCAGATCTCCAAATATACAATTGTAAGGCGTCCCAAACATTACATATCCAGATGATCATGAAGCTAGTCGTTACAAAATGTGAGGACTAGCAAGAGTTCAGTCATACATGATCAACCCCCGGGGCTTGTCAATCATGTTACAGCCCGTAGACAGACAGTAAGTAAGTACAATCGAGCTAACACTTGCTCGTCGGCTAAACGTCTCAAAAGAATAATTTACAATATTACAGTGGGAGAACAAAAGAAACCCACTCGATGCCTTGGTTACGCCTGGTGACCATCATCGGGCTGGAAAGCAGGGGGATCCTTTGGTGCTGCTCCGGTATCTGGCCATACAAAACCAGCTGGGTCAGACCCCAGAAAGAGCAAGTGCCACAAAGGAGGCTTCACTTAAGAACTAAAGCCAGCAAATTAGCACAATAATATAATTACATAATAAGAGACAGTAATTTAAGAAAAAGCATGATAGGTAATTATAAAAGACAATCTTGCATAGAATCACTAAAAGACAGGACATATGGAAAAGCATGCCAGGATGATATACGATAAGATAACCATGGAACTATTCAGATAGCTAGGTTACAACCCGTAAACCAAACAAGGACCGGGGTTGTAACCCTTCGTCTGAACGGAACTTGGTTTCTCTCACCATTTATCGGCAAGATAAATATAAGAAATCAGGTCAAGTAACAATCTGGAGTGACAATCATTATAGTGACAATCTGGAGTGACAATCATTATAGTAACAATCTGGAGTGACAATAATTCAATCATTCTGGTACAATCTTGCAATCAATCGATTCTAGACAATACCATACTGGACTAGACTCCATCCAATCAATCACGGCCAATCATTGCCTACGGCTTTCTACATTAACTAACTAGGGTTATCACAATCCTGGTTACTAGCAAGATGCAATGAGATGCTCCAAGTAGTCACAGGCCCTGCAGCTATCCAGGTTATCCAGGCAATCATTATAGTGACAATCTAGAGAGTATAATGCATTAGAGTGACAATAGAGTTCAATCATTTAAGTGACAATGGCAGGTGCCCCACATAACAGTGGACTGGAAATGTGCCCTACTCGTCGGCAGGCTACAAGTCCAAACATTTGCGGCCGAGATAACGGGATCGCCTGTAACTGGAGAACATCTCTTCATGTCTAATGAATTATACTAGTCATTAACCTTAGTCCATTTCAGTAGGTACTCCTGACCGTGGTACTCAGGAGTCCCCTCCTAGACATGATGTAAGACAGGACTGGATTATTTGTATAAGCATAATCGCCCACGGTGTCATGATTAATTAAACAGGTCATGTCATGTCAGGTAGCCGTCGCAACAGCTATTCAAGATATATCAGGTCAGGTTATCATGCCAAGTGCACTTTGTCAGGAGTGCGCCACGGCGGGCTACTATCATGTCATGTCAGGTTATTATGTCAGGAGTGCACCACTACGGGTCACTATCACGTCATGCTCAATTATCAATTCCAAACATATTAAGTAAATTCATGATTATCAAGTTCAGGACAAAAGGTGTAAGGATATAAAGTGGGCGTAAAATATCTAATAAAATATCAATATACAGGGCCATAGAAGATCCAGGGTAATCAGGCAATGCTCAGGAAGCATACGCTCAGTCAGCATACGCTCAGGTCATACGCTCAGGTCATACGCTCACAAAAGGCAGCGTATGCACTCCATACGACTCCTCGTCACACAAGTCAGCGTATGTAAGCCATACGCTCATAAAAGGCAGCGTATGGGGTCCATACGACTCCTTGTCACACAAGTCACCGTATGCAAGCCATACGCTCACAAAAGGCAGCGTATGGGGTCCATACGACTCCTTGTCATACAAGTCAGCGTATGCAAGCCATACGCTCACAAAAGACAGCATATGGGGTCCATACGACTCCTTGTCACACAAGTCAGCGTATGCAAGCCATACGCTCACAAAAGGCAGCGTATGGGGTCCATACGACTTCTTGTCACACAAGTCAGCGTATGCAAGCCATACGCTCACAAAAGGCAGCGTATGGGGACTACGCTGCACTAAAGAGCGCGCGCAACTCAGTGGCGCAAGCTAAAAAGCTCAAGCACTGCTCACTGTCTTCTCCAAAATAGCAAGAACTCCATGGTTTGAACCTAAAACTTCAAAAGTCCATAACTTGGTCAAAATAAGTCCAAATCCAACTTTTTAAAGGTCAAAATTGGGTAGAATAAAATTCTCTACAGCATGGAACCCTCAAAACTTGAAAACAAGAAAGTTTGATAGATCAAAACCACCAAAATCCGAAAATAATCAATTTCTAGATCTACGAAAATTAAAGCTTTAAAATAGAAAATGACAAGTTCTAATGTGTATTAGAAACATGAGGAGAAGCTAATGGAACAACAAAAAATGGGTTCTCTTGTGGAAGCAAGTTGCACTTGCCTAGACCTCTCTTTTCTCTTTTTGGTAGGTGAAGGGAGTAAATGGAAGAAGAAGATGAATAATGAAGAGAGAGAATGAAGAGGGCTAATAAATACAAATGGTGGTGGTAGGTAGGGGGTTCACCTTGGGTTCATCATGAACCAAGAGCAATCCCAAATTGAACCAAGCCGAACCAACCCAGGAATAAACCAAGCCCAAATAAACCAATGAATCATTAAAAGCAATTAAACTATCAATGACAATAAAACTAAGCCAATGCAAAATAAACCAAGACAACTAACCATGAATAAATAAAATATGGGTCCCAAAACACGTATACGTACACTAAATACGTATCACGAATTTGGGACATTACAATAGCAGACACACTGTAGTAAGATACATGTGTCCTAAGGTACCACACTCGACGGTGGGCTGGAAGTGCGCTCATCTCGACGGATAGCAACAAATCCTATGTATATATATATAAGGCCGGGACCAAAGGGGCAACAGGTAACTGGGGATTTCTCCATGAACTATTTGATCCATCTAGTCATTAATCTAGCCAGATTCAGTGTGAATCCCTGACCGTAGGAAACCAGGAATTTATGTCCTAGACATGATGCGAGATAAGACTGGTTGCTTACACAAGCACATTCAATACAATCACCCACGATGTCAAAAATTCACTTAGCATGTCAAATTAGCCGTCGCAACAGCGTTAAGTTATCAAGTCATGCTACAAGTCAGGAGTGCGTCGCCACGGGCCACTATCAAGTTATCAAGTCACAAGGATTAATTACAAGTTACAAGTTAGGTGTGCACCCCACTGGGTCACTAGCAAGGAGATCAGAGAATACCAAAAAATCTCGAGAACCGTACTAGTCATAAACAATTACTTGAAAACCGTGTTAGGCCGTGTCGAGTCAAGATAATCGTGCTGTGTTGAACAGATCTCAGGAAAACCCAATCCACAAAAGAGAAACCAAGTCGAGAAATAAAACCAATACTCCAAGAGCTAATGGGTTAAGCAAGGGGGTCAGAGTGCATGGGTCACGCAGCGTATGCGCAAGGGCGCGCACGTAGGAGGAAGCGTACGCGCAAGAGCGCGCTCGCAGGGGGCAGCGTATGCATAAGAGCACGCACGCAGGGGAGCAGCGTACGCACAGGAGCACGCACGCAGGGGAGCAGCGTACGCACAGGAGCACGCACGCAGGGGAGCTGCGTACGCGTAAAGGCACGCACGCAAGGGAGCTGCGTACGCACAAGGTACGCACGCAAGGGAGCTGCGTACGCGCAAAAGCACGCACGCAAGGGAGCTGCGTACGCGCAAAAGCACGCACGCAAGGGAGCTGCATACGCACAAAAGCACGCATGCAAGGGAGTTGCGTACGCGCAAAAGCATGTACGCAAGGAAAGGGTCTTCTTCTCCATGGCTGAGAAGAAGCTCCAATGGCTCCCAAAACTTCAAACATCACAACTTGGCCCTCCGAACTCCAAATCCAGATTTCCAAAGTTCCATCCGGGGTGAAATTGAACTCTCTTCCACATGGAAACATCAAAACCCATAAAAATCCAACTTAAATAGATCAAAACCATGTAAAATCGAAAATAGAAAAAACTTAGATCTAGAACAATGGAGACTCCAAATCATAAAATGCCAAGTTCTAATGTTGATCACCATGTCCTAAACTAGCAAATGGACAAATAAAATGGGGTTCTCATGTGGTAGCAAGGTGCACTTGCCTATGGGTTGGTGTTGTGTAGAGGAAGGAGAAGAGCGTTGTGTAGAGGAAGGAGAAGAAGAAATTAATGGAGGTTTATGTGGAGAGAGAAAAAGTTGGTGGAGTTTTAAAGAGGGTGGGATGTGGTGTGTTGAGGGTGGAGCAAAGGCTAAGGTGTACCAATACTCATTAAACCAAACCAACCCAACCCAAACCAATCCAATTAAAACCGAGCCATGACAAAACCCAAAATACGAGAAATACCAAAATTCCACAAGTTGAGAAAAAATAAAAATACATGCCAAAATCCAGATACGAGTATAAATACGAAATACGGGAAATACGGGAAATGAGGGTGACAAGTAGGACCATGATATGCATATTAATAGATAGAATTTTTTTGGACTTGATTGTTGGGGGTTTGACCTAGAAGGAGTACGACCATCTTAAATTTTGAGGAAATTTTTTTCTAAGGAGGTTAGATTTGTAAGCACCACTTTCCTAGATTAGGGGTATTTTGGTAATTGTGTGATTTTTGATTATTTTATAATATGTTAATTGGTGCTTTTGTGTTAGTAGTTTGGTTTAACCTTAGCTAACCATGATTAAAGAATAACCATGTCATTGGAGGCATAATTATCATTTTAGATTAGAATTTAAGTTCTATTCTAAATTAAGAAACTTTTTAAGTCATTTTTAGGATTTTGAGTTATTTGCTTTTTGGGCTTTTGCTAAAAAGGCTTCTTATTAACTAAAGTTGTAGTTGGGCCTTATGAATAAAGCCTAACCCTAATTCCAGCATGTGGCCGACCAACACAATCCCCCCTCTTATATAAATACATCATGTAGCCACCAAGCCATTTTTGCAAAACCCTAATTTCTACCTTCTTCAAAGTAGCCTCCATTCTCCAATTATCATCCAAATCAGACCAAACAAATTGTGTTGCGTTCCTTAGGAGGAGAAGAAGTTGCTGGAGGCTTGCTAGAAATGAATTGGAGGCATTTGACCATAGGATTTTGGGTGTCGAGGCGTTTTGGAGATTTGCATTGAGATTCCAACTCTCAATAGGTAAATGCTTGTAAACTCTTTTAAATTCTAATTTCTCTTCATAGAAGTAAGCATTTAGGTATCGTAGACCAGTAGATGTAGTTTGGTAAGATTTTATGTCCGTTTGATATATGTATCAGACGCGTGTCGGTGTATTATAACATGTGTTCGATAAAATATCTCTAAGAATTAAATGTTGTTATTTTCAAAACTAATTTCATATATTGTAGCCCTATATAAGGGGATTCCAAAAAATATTTTCTGAGTTTATTTTGACACTGTTTTCGTGTCCAAATCGTACACGGGGACGTAGCACGAGGCCCATGCACTGTCGCATGCACTGTCCTGCATCTCGAGTGCCATAACTCGGTGGACACGACTCCATCTGGGCTGAAAATTGTTGGACACGTGGGGACAAACTCTATCCACATGCTCACAAAATTTTACGTGGTTTCGTTGAGTGTGCACGAAGTTATCGCGCCCGCATAGATTTCGGGCTGTTGTGCACACACGAGTTTTTGGCCCTTACACGAGTTTATAACTTGGACACGAGGACACGTGGACTCGAGGCAGTGTGTCCAACACCTAGCCCTATATCTAGGTTACCCATGGACACGAGCACGTGACACGTGGATTTGTGTGTCGTATCCTAGGTGGGCCGACATGCGTGCACGAGGCCGCATGCGTACAGCCCTCCTCGATCGCGTGTGGACACGCGACACGATGACTCGTGGACACAACTCGGGCTCCTAGACACGTACCCTGACACCCTAGCTACCCTCTGGCACAAGCATGAGGCTTTCCGTTGGACACGGTGAGTCCTCTGTTGCTCGACACGCGTGCACGAGCACTGCACACACAGGTTTTGACACACTTTTGACACAGTATTTTGGACACATTTGTGACACAGTTTTGGACCTGTATGGACACGAGCATGGCATACCACATACCCCCTTCCCGTTTACCAGTTTTCACATAATATAGTTTGGTATTTTGGTTTTTTATATGTTGATTGGGTTTGCGTATTGAATTTTCGGTTAGAATAGGATATTTGAATTCTTTGAGTTCATCTTGGATTTGGTACAGATTCCTGAGATAGATTGTGAGTTTAGGAACGGATTCCAGTTTGGTTGAGGGATTTGTTTGGGTTGGGTTCATATGGAATTGAGTTTTGTGTATATGTATAGTTCCTATCTATATCTCCATATATATATATATATATATATATATATATATATATATATATATATATATATATATATATATATATATATAACTAGTATATAATTGTTTGAATTGTTTTGGTTGAGGGATTTGTTTAAAATATATATATATATATATATATATATATATATATATATATATATATATATATATATATATATATATTATATAACTAGTATATAATTGTTTGAATTGTTTTGGTTGAGGGATTTGTTTGGGTTGGGTTCATATGGAATTGAGTTTTGTGTATATGTATAGTTCCTATCTATATCTCCATATATATATCTCCATATATATATATATATATATATATATATATATATATATATATATATATATATATATGTATATTTTATATATATATATATATATATATATATATATATATATATATATATATATATATATATATATATATATATATATATAAAATATATATATATATAAAAAAAATATATATATATATATAAAATATATATATATATATATATATATATATAAAATATATATATATATATATATATATATATATATATATATATATATATATATATATATATATATATATATATATATTTGATATTGATATAGGATATTAGCCTATGGTTAGCGAGTTAGTTTAGAATTGACCTATAGGCCTAATTAGGCACATTTTGACTAGCTAGTTGACCAAGTTGAGCAAAGTCAACTGTGGGTCAAACTTGACCTATAATTGACTCTAATAGGTCTAAATTGACATGTTAACTTAAGTTTGACCAAACCCTAGACTATGACTAGTTGACTTAGGTTTGACCTAGTTTGACTAGAATGGTTGACTAGAGTTGACCAAGAGTTGACTTTGACCTAGAATGACCTAGAATCATGTAGATTGCATTGTAAACTTCATTTATTATATATTAGACACATTTTAACCTATATTGCTCTAAATATGAATCAGTTACTCCAGTTCAGACATCTGTATTCATCAGTCGTACATGGTATCAGGTGAGTACATTCTCTGATAGTTCTTCTATTTACTTGTTGATTACTGTATTTTAGTTCTAGTTAGTTCTATTTGATTTTCTGTTACAAACACAGATTGGTATTTCTGAATTCATGTATGCGACACATATACTTTACTTGTCTAGCCTTAATTACTAGAACCATCACTCGAATCACTACAAGCATCTTCATGTGTTGGCTGGACTAGTTCTCGATTTACGTGTCGGATTATGAATTCAATTATATTTGTTGGGCGAAGAAATACTTGAGTAGACATGTAAACATTTCTAAATACTCGAACCACCTCCCTGCGAACTGTAGGAACGAAATCGTAAAGCAGAATACTCTAGAGGGGGGGTGAATAGAGTAGGCAGCGGAATATTGCTAATTAAAAAACTAGTTAGCAGTTAGATCACACATATAATAATAATCACAAAATAAATAACTGTAATGGAAAAGAGTGATCAGAAGGCAAACACAAACACAGAGATTTATACTGGTTTTCCACTTGTGAGGACTAGTCCAGTCGGAAGAACTCTAGCTTCCAATTGAATCCACTATTGGAAAATTCTGCAAGTTTTCATACGAAGTCCTTGCAACATCTACAGACGCAAGCTTTGATAAGAAGAACTCGACCAACTTCAATTGTGAAGAGTGTATCTTCAATCAAGCCTCTGACTACAATCGCTCTGAAACTTCTAGACCATACCGCACTGGCAAATCGACTAGAGGATTATAATTGGCTTGGGATTTGAAAATGGAAGCTTTTTGAACTCTTTGGAAGAAACGTAAGCTTTAGAAGAGAGAAGATGAAAGTGAATGAGTATTTTGAAATGATCAGAATTTTTCTCTATTTATAGTTTTTCCAAAGACAGAACTCTGACAGAATTCGGGCAGAATTCGGACAAAACTCTTTGTAACCAACCGCAACTGAAGGGAGACCAAGTTCAAAATTAAACGTTCACATAACGTTCAACTTGGCCAAACTCTGGCCGAACTCTGGCCGAGTTCTGTCATGGTTTGCTCAGTTGATTTTGTGAAAAACAAAATAGTTTTATGGGAGGACTGAACTTTTAATTCACAATACAAACTCGCTCATACAAAGAGAGCCTAGGAACAAAACCTAGGAAAAGCAATCTAAGTACAATTATTTAGTTTTTCTGGGGGGTGACGGTAGAGGCTCGGGAGAATGCTATCAACTCTGCCTTACTCCTTGGACGATCGGACGTAGCTTCTGCTCTGGCGAGGAAATGCTCTCTGTGTGTGCGGGGGTTGCTGGTCTCTATACTCGGGCTCTGTGTGTATGACTTTGTGTGTTTGCAAGGGAACAACACCTTACTATTTATAGGAATTGTGATGAGCGGGGTGTGCAGTAATTATGCCTTGAAAAGTGGGCGATTGGGGATTGGTTAAGCTTACCTTGATCTGTTTGTTGGAAATCAATCTGGGCTGTTGAGTTGGTTGCAATAAATCTGTATTATTATGATTTGTTGGTTGCTAAATCTGAGTGGATAAGTCTTAGTTAATCTTCTGCCACGTGTTCCAACTGCCATTATGCTGCGAGCTGCATGAACGGGGCGTCCTGGCAGAGCCGCATGAGTGTAGCCTCACAACTGAGCCACATGCAGATGGCCTTACAACTGAGCCGCATGAGGATGGTCTCACAACCGAGCCGCATGGGGGTGACCCACACAACCGAGCCGTATGAGGATGGCCTCACAATCGAGCCGCATGAGGGTGGCCCCCACAACTGAGCCACATGAGGATGGCCTCTCAACTGAACCACATGGGGGTGACCCCCACAACCGAGCCGCATAAGGGTGGCCCCCCATCTGAACTGCATAAGGATGGCCCTCACAACTGAGCCGCATGAGGGTGGCCTCCCATCTGAACTGCATAAGGATGGCCCCCACAACTGAGCCGCATGAGGGTGGCCTCATGTCAGAGCCGCATGGAAGTCTTTGAAGCTATCCGCATAAAGAGCTTTGGAATTGGTAGATCGTGCCAGCTATAAAGATTTTTCTTGTCTCTCTAGGGGCACGTCAATATGTCAAAGTCATCATTTTACCTTTATGTCAGAGCTGTCAATCCTTTGTGTCAGAGCTGCTGTATTGCGTCAGAGCATTTAATGAGCCAGCTGCACAGAGTAGTTATGGCCAGCTTTAGAGGCCTATTTTTGAACCGCATAGGGCCACGTGGCTTTTCTCGAGCCGCATGGAGCTATAGGGGCCGTTCGAGCCGTATAAAGCTCTAAGGGTCTTTTGAGCCGCATGAGGCTCTAAGGGACTTTTTAGCCGCATGAAGCTCTAAAGGATGTTTGAGCCGCATAAAGCTCTAAGGGACTTTTGAGCCACATGAGACTCCCTCTGTTTTGAGCCGCATGGACTTTTTTGTTCTTTTTCATGCTTCTACAAGACCCCCTTCAAAGTTTTCAATTTGTAAAATTGAAATGCTTTGAATAATAAGCATGGTTATGTCCGCATAAGCTCTTCTTACCGCATAGACTCCTCTGGCTGCATAGGATGTTCTGGCCTCATGGACTGCTCTGGCCGCATGGACTGTTCTGACAGCATGAACTGCTCTGGCCGCATAGTGGTCTTGTGCCACGTAGGCGTCTCATTTAATTGCCTTTGATTTGCTTTGATTTAAAGCCGTCTTTTGGGATAGGATCCCAAGAGTCAGTTTTAAATATTTAGATTTTGTCTTGATGATTACGAGTAATCTTTTGCATACGGGTGATAGAAATCCAAGAGTCAGCCTTATCTTCTAGGCAGCGCGTAATGCGAAGCGTCCATCGATTCACTTGCCCCTCGTCAGCCTATAAATACGAGTACTTTTGGAAAAGAGATACTCTTTACTTTCTTTTCTCTTCAACTTTTCTTGCCTTTAGTCGTCGTCTTCTCTTCCTTCTCCGATCATCAATAGCTCCCAAAGCTTCCTCTAACGCTGCGGCGAAGGGTAAGGGAGCGGCTTCCTCATCGACTGAGGTGCCCACAGTTCATCCTGACGTTCACCTCGCCATTGATGGTAAGGATATTGGGAGAAATTGTATGAACTTAAAACCCTAACCATTATGGCTACGCTGCATATTTTATGCGTGGGCCTTCTTCATCTTTATTGAACTGTTAAAGTTCATTGTGATGAATCCGCATACTATGCTATATGTGCCGCATGTACATCTCATGTCCAAGCCGTATGGGGGTATGCCTCATGTCCGAGCCGCATGAGAGTCGTCTTGTGGCCGCATAAGCACTTTGCAAACTGGGCCGCAAGGAGACCCATTGAACAGTGCCGCATAAGCTTCCTCTGAACTGTGCCACATAAGCTCACTTTAATCAGGGCCACATAAGCTCCTTCTGAACAATGCCGCATGAAGTTCCAACAAACAGAACCGCATAAGCTCCCTCGAACTGTGTCGCATGAGACCCCACCAAATCAGAGCCGCATAAGCTCTTTTAAACTGGGCCGCATGAGCACCCGCTAAACACAGTCGCATAAGCTCACTTGAAATAGGCCGCATGAGGCCTAGCTAAACAGAGTCGCATAAGCTCACTTTAATTGGGCCACATGAGCACCCGCGTAATAGAGCCGCATAAGCTCGAAAACACTAAGCAGTTTTCCCTGGCCATCTTCTAACTTGTTTCTTTTGTCCTTTTTCAGTGATCTACCAGTCAATCCTGCGGGAGAACCTTTGGTAGGTCGAGCCTAATCTATTGTGGGCGTTAGGTTCGACCATATAGTTGAGTATGTGGTGAACCAGCTTCCTAAAGACGAACCTGTGGAGAGGCCGAGAGACATAAAAAACAAGTCCTTCTTCTTTATCTCGGGGATGATGAACTCAGGGATGCTGGGGGACAAACACCTGAAACCTGTGTTCCCCTTCGGGGATGCCCTGACTGTGAAGAACTCCTATGTTCTGGACATATCTGAGAGTTGGGGTTTTACTTCTGACGGGATGGCGATCCATATCCCTCAGATGGAATGTCACTTCCCACTGTCGTGGTTCAATATGTTGCCCATGGACAGGAAGATGGAGGATTCCTTGACTCCGACCCGGAATGGGATATTTGTGGGCAAGATTCACTATAATAATAACTTGAGGTCAGTGTACGCGAGCAGGGTACCGGTCAGCCGCTACGTGATAGGGTTGGCCCCGAGCAACTTTTTGAGTGTACAGGATCCCAATTTCAAGTTCTCTCAAGCTGACACTTTCCTGAACCAGCTTAATGGGAAGGGGTCCTATCCTGTTGGCCGGTTGTCACTACCGAGTTGGATACACCCCCTCCCTTCGTGGACCAACCTATCTACATGGATCGTGCAAAAATACGAGACTCTTCTGCGCGAGATTGGACTCTACCATGCTATCCGGGGCACCTGTTATGGCTTGCCCATAAACAAGAAATTGTTCATGGCTCTACTGGAGATGTACAACTGCCGTATAGGAACTTTCTTTACACCCGTAGGGGAGATGGGGCTTGCTCTGCACGAGATGCATGATGTCTCCAAGCTGCCTTGGGGAGATGAAGTATTTAAGGTGTATACCCCGACGAACGAAGAGTTCGAGGATTTGGAGAAGAAGTTCTCGGGCTTTGTTGCCGTCTAACAGGAATTGCAGTGTCATCACAGCACGTGCCAACAGTTGTCGAAGAAAAAGAACGACACCTCGGAAGGAAACCTTCCGCATACAAAGGCCTAGCTCACTTATCTTTTTAATCTCGGCACCTCAGGCCGGGTTTCTCCTCGAAATCCTCGAACTTGGGAGGAGGTGCAGGACCAAGTGTCGACCGCCAAGAGGGTAAGAACCATCGACGACAGATTCGGGAGTCGGTCTAACTCTTTTGTTTATTTTTATCAAGACACTCAGCCATTGTCCGAGAAGGCTCTTTTGGTAGGCTTTCTGATGGTATAGCTAGGAACTGCGTGGTCTCAGGAGGGGCTGGTTCTATTGAGAGGATCAGCCGTAATTTTATCCTCTCTACTGTGAAGCTGGTCTTTGGGGTTAGACTAGCTCTTCTTTCGGCCATGGTGTGCAGCATACACCGTGGCCTTCGCATTTTCTTGTCCAAGGTCATCGCCCATGACACGACGAAGGACTTTGAATGCATTGAATTGCCCTATCATTATCTGATGGGGTGGCTACTGATGCATTGCCGGTCTTTGATGAGGCCTGGCCTCGAAGATGGCGTAACTGCTGATGATGCTTTCATCTTCCAGTATTGTCGCATGCCTTGGAATTACGAGACTATGCGTGCCTGTCGGATGGCACTGGCGAGGGTGGACAGATATACTTTTTTCGTGTCTGTTCCTCAATTTACTGCTGAGGAAGTAAGGGTCGTACATCTTGATGGTATTGGGCCTCCCCACTTCTTATCCGGCAAGATGCTCCTTTGGCTGTACTACATTCATCCTTCCCACCTGGTATACCACAACTGTAATACTGTCTATTCGGAGCCTTACTTGTCCAGTAGGTTCTTCCGCTAGTTTGGGTATAGCCAGCTGTTCTTGGACAGTCCCAGCTCTTGCCTGGGTTTTGAAGGTAGCATCCTTGACGGTATCAGAGCCTGGCACTATTATAATACGGTTCACACCCGTACCAGCTTCTCAGTTCCTGATGCTGGGGAGTCAGGAGAGATCTTGTATTTGGCGGCTCTATACCATGTCATGGCGAACAAGCCTCCTGTCGATTTTGACCCAGGTACCAGCTTCATTGTTGGTACTGGCTTGGAGGAGAAGCCCAAGGGGTCCAAGATGAGGAAGAAGAAGGAGAACATGGTTGCTGTGTCGGACTCGGAGTCTGCTGACACGGATGAAGAGGATGACGAGCATGCTCCCGATAACTCTCTTCCTCCAGCAGAAGATGTGGTGGCGGATCAGCCGCCTATCGTGCCTGGTCCTTCATACAAGTGAAGTAGGCGTGAGCCCACCGTTAGCGGCATAACTTACTCTGTGAAACGGGCTGCGTTTAAACCTCGCGGGCTGCTCATTAAGGAGAGAGGCGAGGATGACGCCGTTTCGGAGGTGAATTGAATTACAACCATCTCCTACTTTAGTTCTTCTTTTTTCTGAACTATGACCTAATCATTTTTCTTTTCTCTGTAGGCGTCAGAAGAAGAGGACTTTTTAGGGCCGGCTGCTGCCTCTGAAGTCGACCCGGCTCTAACTACTCTAGTTAGAGATATGAGTGCCGGGATTATTGCCGCAGGGATTCTTCCAGCGACGACTGAGGTTCCTCCAGTTGTTGACGTCCCAACCCAGGGCAACGTGGTCTCTACTGAACCCGTCCCGAGACTGCTGAATTTCAGTCGGGTGACGCTGATCCAGTTGTATCTCCTTCCGGGGCGGCTGGGGTAGAGGAACCAGTTGTATTTGCTTCGGATGTCACTGGTGAAGAGGCTGCGGCGGCTGTAAGCGAACCTCAGCCTTAGTAACTTCCCCCTAGTAAGATAAGCCAAGTCTTGACTAGTGAGGCGGTTATTTGCTCTATCATCATATCCTTCGGGTTAAGCTGATTGATGGTTGCTTCGGACATACAGGTCCTGCTTCTTCACTGCCAACGACGGACATTATCGGGGGAGAGTTCGCCAGAGGGGATCTGGTGGAAGAGAATATGCCTCCTCCTCCTCCAGCTTACATTGAGAGGCCTCCTGCTGGATAGATTTCAGGAGAGCAAGCGGCAGAACAGCCAGAGCAGGGAGAACTGGTCCCTGTACCCTCCTCTGTTCATGTGGCTCCGGAGATCGACCTTTTCGCCCTGCCGAGTCTCCAGATCCTTCGGGCTACGGAGGAGGAATTAGCCGCTATTCAAGCATCTTTTTGCTCAGAACTTGTTTCCGTTGTGGCAGGGTCATCAAGTTCTGATGCATCTTCTTCGACACTGCCAGCTACTCTTCCTTTGACGCCATCTTCTTCAGAAGTCCTAGATGAATCGTCAAAGGATGTGGTTGACAGTATCTACCGCCACCTGAAGCGAGGGGTTGAGGCTGTCGTGGAGAGGGGACTTCTTTTGCCTTGGCCTGTCAATGCGCCTGTGGCCAAATTGAACTCCTTAGAACCCTCCCCGGTGGGGCAGGGATAGTTGAGCTCCTGGAGCCCAAATTGCTAGAGGCGGATCAGCTTGTGGCCAGTTTCAAGTACTGCGGCAAGTTGATCTGTCTTCAGCAATAGATCAGGAGCGGGCCTTCCTTATCACTGCCATGGAGAAGGTAAGGGCTGCACGAGAAGCGTCCAAGCCAATTATAATGAAGGACCTCTGCGATCTCTTCCTACAGTATGATCAGTTGAGCCGCAGGGGAGAGGATTGCATTGCTCGGGAAGCGGTCGCCTCTCGTGGGATAATTGATACGAGAGAGCAAATCTTCGAGTTTCAGAGGAAATTAACTTTCTTGGAATCTGAACTCGAGGCCACCCGCACGGATAAGGAGCTAATTGTTTAGGAGGCCGACAAGGTCACCCGTACTTCTACTGGTTTGGAGCATGCTCTAAAGAGGCTTGAAGATGGCTGGCAGGCCCATGCACATCTGGAGGATACGAAACGATTGACTCAGGAGGCCGAGCGTCGGGCCAAGCAGTGGTTTGAGCGGTCGACAGCCGTGCTGAGGGACCGTCTCGGAGAATTATGTGTTGCCGAACCGTAGTCGACCTTTTTTCCTTTCTTTCTTTGTTATTTTCCTTCATTTTAATAGGGATGCGGTCCCCGAACATGTAGTACTTTTGTTTTTCAATAAATGACTATGTTTACACCATCCATCATCTATTGTGCTTGTACCGTATTTTTGGTATTATGATGTTTGCCCCACTGGAGGACTTTTTATGGACCTATTACCCTTGGCATACCTTGGTTTTTGGTATGGATAACAAGTTTGATAGAGATACCTAGAACGATTTTACGGTGAGACGTAGAATTTCTTGGTATTGGGCGAAAGAATGCCATGGAATAGCTGGGCTCCAAAGGCTGTGATAATGAAAAAAGAGGCGCATGCATTAGGGGACCTAGTACAACATTTGTGGTCAACTGCAGACATTTGTGGTCAATTGTGGATATTTGTGGTCAACTGTGGACATTTGTGGGCCTATTATCCCTGGCGTATCCTGGTTTTGGGTACGGATAATAAGTCGATAGAAAACCAACATACTTACTCAGAGGCAATGAGGACGTGGTAAATATGAGGATTTCTTCAATGGAGTCTTCCTACTCAGAGGTAATGAGGACGTGGCAGGAGTGGACACCATGAAGGGTACATAGAACAACTCAGAGGTAATATGGACGTAGAAGTTCTACGTGAGGGGTGGTTTGTTTTTGATGGAAGTGAAACAACTCAGAGGAGACATCGGCGTGGTTGTTTCAGGAAATTTGTGGATCTGTTACCCTGTTTATGTACTGAAAGTGCGAGTACTAGATACGAGGAAGATGCTCTTTTGGGAAGGAAGTTCAGAGGTATGATCATACATGACTTACTACCTAGAAGATACGATATAGATTCATTTGGGATGACCAGAGTGTAAGTCTAGCAGTACCTAAAGCACATAACTTAACAGTCCAGTAGATTTGGAGGATGTCGTTTAGACATAATACTTCTTTAGGAACTTGCCATTGACGGGCAACATGAGCAAGTCGCTATTTTGTTTTGTGAGACGGTAAGCACCAATGGAGAATACAGCCTCGATGACAAATGGGCCTTCCCACTTTGGCTAGAATTTGCCGGCGATTTTTTAAGTCATAACCATCGGCCTCCGAACTGCCAGAATGAGATCGCCCACTTGGAATGTTCTGAGTTTAACCTTTTTGTTGAAGGCTCCAGAGATGTGTGCTTGATACAGCTCGATTCGTTGTTGAGCTAACAGGCACTTCTCATCTAAGGCCTCCAACTCTTGTAGCCGGCGACGGTAATTATCTTCTGTCGTCAATCGATAGGTGAGGGCGACACGGAGCGAGGGGATTTGAGTCTCCAGTGGGAGGACTGCCTCACTCCCATACACCATAGAGAATGGTGTGTTCCCGATGGCCGTCCGGACTGTAGTACGGTACGTCCACAAGCATTCGCCAAGCTTTTCATTCCAGTCGCGTTTGTTGGAAGACACAAACTTCTTGAGCAGCTTGATTATAGTTTTATTGAACGCTTCTGCCAACCCATTCGCCGTCGGATTGTACGGTGTTGAGGCAACATTCTAGATCCGATGTTTATCGCAAAAATGATAGAAGGCATCTCTTGCAAACTGGGGACCATTATCGTGGATGATCCTTTGAGGCAGTCCGAAGCGATAGATGACGTAATGCTTGAGGAAGCTGATCACGTTTGATGTCTTCACCTCTGCAAGTAGGACAACTTCTGTCCATTTGGATAAGTAATCTGTAATTGCCAGTATGAAACGGTATCCTCTGGACGAAGGAGGAGTGATTGGGCCAATGATGTCCATTCCCCACGCCTCAAATAGCCAGGATGCCACCGTCGGGTATAGGAATTCGGATGGTTGATGTATAAAATCTGCGTGAACCTGACAGGCTTTGCACTTTCTTACATAGCCTATCGCGTCTGCCACCATCGTAGGCCAGTAGTAGCCTATCCGACGAAGGCGGTCTTACAATTTCGGGCCAGGCTGATGGGCCCCGCAGATGCCGTCATATGCTTCACGTACAGCTTCTTTGGCTTCTGTATTGGACAAACACCGAAGCAGTAGTCCATCGTAAAATTGCCGATACAACATCTTTGCCTCAGTATTGTAAAAGAATCTAAGCAAACGTCTTCTAATAGAGGTGGCTTCTTTCGGGTTCTCCGGTAAGATGCCATAGCTGCAAAGTCAATAAATGGGAGCCTCCAATCATGTGTCTCGTCGACCATCAGGGAAAAATAGCCCTCAGCAAATTAGACGTTGTTCTTGGGACAGACCAACTTATGGCCTTTTACGTCCACCAAATGATGAGTATATTTTGGGACCGCTAGGGAAGCGGCCAGTCCTGCTAAGGCATCGGCTTCAATGTTCTGGAGTCTCCGAACATGTTCTATGAAGAACCCTTTCAGAGACGTAATGATGGCGATTGCTACCTGATGATAGGGGATCATGTCTTCATGACGAACTTCATATGAACCCCGGATCTGATTGACGATTAACTGTGAATCGCCATATGCCTCTAGGTACTCTACTCCCGGTTCTTTTACGAGTCGGAGGCCGATAAACAAGGTGTTTTACTTGGCCACGTTGTTCGAACAGGGTTTTGTAAGGGAATATGCCCGGTTGATCAACAAGCTAGAGGGAGAAATCAGTACCACTCGGAACCCAACGCCAATGTTCCCCTTGGGTCCGGTTCTTGAAGCACCGTCGAAGAACATTCGCCAGACGGAATCATCAGAAGCCATGTTTGAATTGGCAACTGTCGTCGGGAATCTCTTCATATATTCTGGTTGACTCCGAACTTGGATGGGCTGCTAAAAAGTTCGCCAGAGCTTGACCTTTAACAGCCTTTTGCGGAATGAAGATCATGTCGTAAGGAGACAATAATATCGCCCAGGTAGCGAAGCGAGAGCTGAGTGCACCCGGCTTGGTCATGAGAACCCTGAGGGGGTTAACTATTGATATGACATGGATGGTTTGTCCTGTAACATAGTGTCGCATCTTTTGGATGGCAAACACCAGAGCAAGACATTCTTTCTCCACAGTGGTGTATCTATGCTCAGGCCCAATCATCATTCGACTGAGGTAATAGATAGCTTGTTCATGCCCTGCGTTATTGTTCTGTGCTAGCAGAGCACCGAGGGAATGCTCCATCGCTCGCACGTAAAGCAAGAACGGCTTTCCAGCAACCGAGGCCACCAGAACTGGAGAATTTGACAGATATTCTTTGATGTTGTTGAATGCGCGTTGGCACTCTTCATCCCATACGAATGAGATGCCCTTCTTCATGAGGTGGGTGAATGGTTGATATCGCCCGGAGAGGTTAGAGATGAACCTCTTGATGTAAGCTAGCCTCCCTTGAAGGCCTCGGAGTTCACGGAGATTTCTCGGGGGACCCATCTCCATGATTGCCTTCGTCTTCTCTGGATCTATATGAATTCCCAGGGAATTAATGGTAAAACCTAAGAATTTTCCACTAGATACACCCAAGAAAGATTTGGTAGGATTCATCTTTAAGTTGTGCGCTCGCATCAGGTCGAATACCATCCTCAGATCTTGCAGATGGTTTTCCTTAGAACGACTTTTGACAGTGATGTCATCAATATAACACTCCACGGTCTTACGCAGTTGATCTCTGAAGATTACACTCATAGATCTTTGATATGTGGCACCGACATTCTTTAAACCGAAGGGCATGACGGTGTAACAGTACACGCCAATCGGTGTTCGAAATGATGTTTGCTTCTCGTCATCAGAAAACATCTTGATTTGGTTGTATCCTGAGAAGCCATCCATGAATGACATGCACTTAAATCCACATATGTTGTCGATCATGATGTCCGTGATGGGAAGAGGGAACTCATATTTAGGACATGCTTCGTTTAGATTTTGGAAGTCGATGCAAATTCGACTCTTCCCATTCTTCTTGAGGACTGGCACTATGTTGGCGATCTAATCTGGATGTTGCTCCTCCCGGATAAAGCCGCTGGCTATCAGTTTGTTGGCATCAGCTTTGATGGAGTTCATGATGTCTGGACGGAACCGTTGTTGCTGTTGCTTGACCGGCTTTGCGTCTGGATGAATGTTGAGTTTATGAAGTGCAACCTCGGGGTTTAGCCCTGGCATGTCTTCATAGCACCAGGCGAATATGTCAATGTACTCTCTAACGAGTTGCAAAAGCGCCTCCCACTTTTCGTCTGTCAGGTTTTTGCTGACGAAGATTGGCTTTGGAGAGGACTCATCGCCAAGGTCAACTTACATAACCTCATCTTCAGTGGGAGGTTCACGAAGTTGGAAGCATTTCTTCCATTGTGCATCTAGTTGCTGAACCCAAGGTTCTAACTCGAGAAGTTCGGGTACTTCTTCATCTTCTTTATAGGAGTTAGCAAAGGCCATATTGACAGACCAGACTTGTCTGAATACGTCTCCGATGCTGGTATATGAATCAGAAGTAGGAGATCCAGTTGAATGTGAATGCCATTCACACTCCTTATCCGAGCTTTCGGGCGTTGTTGCAGGAGTAACATAGCCTAGGACATGTCTGGTCTTGTTATAGTAATCCCAAGGTTTTCCAGCCGGGACTGGTAATTGCCAAGGTAGTCGTCGTCCGGTGTCGTAGTTCAATCCTGGTGTAGACTCCATGTCGTACCCCCGTTTTTGTATAAGATACTTGGAACGGAAGCTATAGAGATAAAGCGGTAGTCTTCCAGTGTCGAATTTGAGATCGACTTTTTCTGGCATGAAGGACTATGGATCATTCTTTTGACCGAAGACGATTGGATGATCGTCTCGCTCGACTATGAAGCAGGCGCCTTCTACAGGAGTGATTTAATTCGTGGCATAGATATTTGTCACTTGAGTGTGTAGGTTGGTGCCTATATCGTGTTCCATAGCGTACATTATTCGAAGCTTATTAAGCTCGAGATAGTTTAAAGATGGTCCTTTATTGATAAAGTACGGTATCTTTTTTGGTAGAATTACATCATCTGCGGAAGGAATATTAGTATGAGCAGCCACATACTTGGCCAGCTCTAGCTCGTCTTCAACTACCCCTGTATCAATAAAGATTGAGAGGACGACCTGGGTAGTTTGATCATTAGCGGCTCCACTGGTGGCACCGAACGTAGAGTTGTTGGCTCACTGGCGACCCCCGTCTTAGTACTGAGCTACCGATTTATTCCCGGCTCTTGTTCAGCCAACCTTTGCATTGAAGATTAGGAAGATGACCTAGGCAGCTTGATCATCAAGGGCTCCCTTGAGGGCGTTGGATGTGGAGTCGTAGGTGCGCTAGCGGCCCCTGGCTCAGTGCTTGGCTGTCGATTTGTCTTAGGCAGACGAATGACCATTGGCTTGACGGAGGGATTAACCTCTTCTGTTTGTTGTTTGCCTGCCTTTGGTAATTTGATCGTCAGTGGCTCCGTATTGGGCCTCGCCCCTTGGCCAGACCTTGGCAGTCGGATTGTCATCTGCTCTTTTTGTGCAGTGAGCACAGGAAAACTACGCAAAGTGGCCGTAAGAGGCACAGTCCTGCCTGGTTTGTAGGGTTGGAGATGGATTCTCAAGGGTTCCTCCGACCCTACAATTGCCTATGTCTGCTGTTGAGCATCATCCTTTATCAGGTGCCTCTTTGAGTTCTCGTACAAGCAGAAATCCGAAAAGTAGGATTCGACCCCTTTGAAGGGATCGATGTCAGCAAATTCTATTCTGACGAAGCCATGCTTGTCGACGTACTTGAAGCACTGGTACAATACGGAGAGAACGATCATGTAATCGTGTATCCACGGATGCCCCAGAAGAATATTGTAGGTGGTGTCTGCGTCGATGACATAACAGGTTACTTCCGACTGAAGGTCGCCGATTTGGTACTTCAAGCGAATCTTTTCGATGGGATAGCTTCTTCCGGAATTGAAGCCGCTGATGGCGGTGCTTGTAGGAGTCAGCCGATGCATAGGGATGCACAGATGGTGAAGCAAGCTCTTCGAAATAATGGTTATCGAAGAGCCGGGATCAATGTGCATCCGAGCCCCCTTGACGTCACCGACGTATCTAGTGTAATACAGAGGGCGGTCGTGCAAGTTGGTTTTGATAAGTATGTCATGCGGAGTGAACACGATATTGGGCATTGCACCAGTACAAGCACTGTCTTGGGCATCTGCTGGCGAGCTTTCTCCTGTGAGCTTGACTTGAGCCAGATAAGCATCAGCATTTTGAAGTACGTCACTCAGGGCGATGAGAACATCCTTGGAGAGCCTCAAGAGCTCGTATATTGATAACTTGGCAGGTGTGTTGGCCAATTGTGCCAAGATGTCAAAGTTGTAGGGCCTCTCCAGCCCATGAAGTGCCTCTTTTCGGAGTGGCTTGTCAAAGCATGTCTCCTTCGACCTAGGCTTGTCGGTCGTCGAAGGATGAGAAGGTCCTGGAGCATCAGTAGCCGCCGGCTAATGATCTTCAGCCGAGTTACCCGGTGTAGGTTGGGATTGTGCACCAGACCGGGTGACGACGGCTGTAGCTTCTTCAATATCTGTCGAGATTGTGCGTCAGGACTTGACTTTCCCATCCTTCTTCTTGCCGGTAGAGGGTGATGCGGGCTGAGTCACTTTAGGTACCAGGTCTGGATGGACCCACATGACCTCCCTTCATGATGTGGTGAGGGGCACTAGACTAGTAGCCTGGTCTTGGGGAGGTAAAAGATTGGCGACCTCTATCTTTGCCCGGAGGACGGGTACTCCTCCATCTTGAGTCTTCATCGAAGGGAAGCTGCCGAATTGGACAGACACCATGTTGGCCGCCACAGTTACCTCCTCGAAGTCAATGGCCAGAGCCTTAGAGTCAATCAGGTTCGGATGTACCGCTTCAATTGGAAGCAGTTTTGAGTAGCATGATGGACGTAGCGGTGGTAGTGGCAGTACATTGGGCTCTCCATCTCTGCAGGATGAGGTTCACACCTTGGAGGAGGGAGCTAAATTCGATCTCCTTGTATGAGCATGTCAAGGATGGGCTTGACATGGTATCTTCGAAGGAGTAAGTCATTTACGGCCACTGCTTCTTTGCCGGTTTTGCTTCGGGCTTCGGGGCTGTATCGGCCACCATAGCCTGTTTGCCCTTGTTGTCTCGGTTGTTGGAGGAATTATCACCGTTGTTGTCATTGGCATTAGGACATTTGCCCTTGTCCTCTCCTTCCGAGATATGCAACCCCAGTTGGCGAGCTTTCTTCAACTTGTCTTCTCGCCAGTGGCACTGATGATGAAAGTCTTCTAGTCCTTGAACTAACTTTCGCCCATCCCGAGGCTGATTGTGGGAAGCAGCCTCTTTTGGCAGATTTTAATCATAGAAGAATCTGGATTGCCAGAGGGCAATTTTATCGCGGTTTGGCGAAACCGCTCGATGTAGTTCTTTGTCAGCTCCTTCTCATCTTGAACAACGTCCATGAGGGTAGACATTGTCACCTCTTGTCCTACCTCGTAGAACCTTTCAAGGAACATATTTTTGAAGCTGGCGAAGGAATGGATGCAGTTATCTGGAAGATTACGGTACCAATCAAATGCTACCCCCTCCAATGCCACGATAAACAACCGCGTGAGGATGGCGTCGTCATGAGGCAGATGGTCGGTTGTGACTTCAAAGTAGGTGATGTACCGGCTCACAAACGTCTTCCCATCATATGGATTGATGTTAAATGGCTTATATCTTGGTGGGAAGGGGACATCTCTTCATGCAGCAGGATACGGTTGTCGTATCCTGAGGTCTTGGGAGGTTTCTCGGGCGTGAAGCATAGCCCGGAGCTCCTGGACCTCTCGTCTTGCCTCCCTGGCCTGATCTGCAAAGGTAGGAGCTGACATTCCAGGAGGATTGTCGCCCGGGTTTGGCACAGTTGTGTTTGAGTCCGCATTGACCGCGGGTCCCAAGCTTGTTTGGCCAGGCGTCCTTCGTTGCAGAGCCGGTAGGGCCGTTTTGATCTCGTCCACGGACTTGACCAAGGTATGAAGTATGGCCTCCAGAGTGTCGATGCGTTGGCGATCACTGGGACCATCTTGGTCATTGTTCGTCATGAACATCGTCCTCAAATGAGAAGGAATGGAAGGAACGGTGGAGGACATGCCCTCTGAATCATACCCTTGCACTGAGAAATCGTCGGGGTATGTAAGAATGTTTTCCTCCGGTTTGGACTCAGAGGAAGTGCTACCCCCTGCATAGGACGCTGCTTCATCTTGGGACCTGTGGACGTCCTCAGGGATGTCCGGATCCACTGCATCTGTGGAGGGAATTGTTTTCCCTGGTGCATCTTTTTGGAACACCGGATTGTTGTGGACGTTCAGAGGGGTGCTACCCCCAGCTTCGGCTACCCCCAGAGATATAGATGACGAATCTCCAAGTGTTGAAGATTTTGTCTTAGAGCGGGTGCCCTGATAAACTCCTCCAGTGGTGGTTGTGGACAATCGCCTAGATGAGAGTTTCCTAGCCGTGCTAGTAGAGATCGGCGGG
This sequence comes from Iris pallida, assembly GCA_029216955.1. Classification (NCBI taxonomy): domain Eukaryota; kingdom Viridiplantae; phylum Streptophyta; class Magnoliopsida; order Asparagales; family Iridaceae; genus Iris; species Iris pallida. The sequence continues at coordinate 711,632 of JANAVB010026197.1, forward strand.
CTGGAAACATTTATCTTCTTCTCCGCCTTACCGGTAGGGATCTTTCGAGCAGAATTGCAGGAGGCGACATGAAGCACCTCGTCTCTTGAGCTTTGTTGCAGGACCGGTCCTGGCTGCTGCAGTCATTGGAAGACGGACTACCGGTCCTCTTGTACTGTCGCCTTGTTGCAGCAGTTGACAATGACTTGAGTGCAGTGATGTCCATGAAAGGACTCTCTGCACACCAATTTCTCTTCTTTTTCCTTGCGCTTGTGAAGAATCACATCACGCAAGTCGCTCATTTTGTGGGTCCGGGAGTCCCGAGCACACGAGTGTGTTGGCACCATGTTTGCTTCCAGATTGGGAGACGGTTGGGAACCACTCTGTCCGTTTGCTGTCGGGTACTGGACACGGTCGGTTCTGTACAACTTGCCATCAGAGGCCCGCCTAACAGTAAGCGAAGCTCTCTGATGGTCAGAGGTTGGGACAGCTGACTGAGCTTGACGAGCCTGCGCTGCCCTAGACTTCCTCCCTCTAGCACCCAAGGGCGCATAGTAAGAAGAGTCCAAATTGTGCCGCACAGAGTCTGGCACATCCTTATAAAAGCATCTGAGGTCAAGGCCGCATGACAGGCGGTCGAAGATCGAACCCGAGTCGCATGGAGCAGATGGTCTGCGGCTGGGATTGGTGGCCGTATGAGCATTCACACGGCTGGCATTTGTGGCCGCATCAGCATTCATGCGGCTAGCATTTGTGGCCGCATAATAATTCATACGGTTGGATTTTCTCCAGCAGAGTCGCCATCGTGTTTGCCATTGATTATAAAAGAACAGAACAGTTTTATGGGAGAACTGAACTTTTAATTCACAATACAAACTCGCTCGTACAAAGATAGCCTAGGAACAAAACCTAGAAAAAGTAATCCAAGTACAATTGTTTAGTTTTCTAGAGGGTGACGGTAGAGGCTCGGGAGAGTGCTATCAACTCTACCTTACTCCTTGGACGATCGGACGTAGATTCTGCTCTGGCGAGAAAATGCTCTCTGTGTGTATGGGGGTTGCTGGTCTCTATGCTCGGGCTCTGTGTGTATGACTATGTGTGTTTACAAGGGAACAACACCTTGCTATTTATAGGAATTATGATGAGCGGGGTGTGCAGCAATTGCGCCTTAAAAAGTGGGCGGTTGGGGATTGGTTAAGATTAACCTTGATCTGTTTGTTGGAAATCAATCTGGGCTGTTGAGTTGGTTGCAATAAATCTGCATTGTTATGATTTGTTGGTTGCTAAATTCGAATGGATAAGTCTTAGTCAATCTTCTGCCACGTGTCCCAACTGCCATTAGGCTACAAGCTGCATGAACATGACATCATGGCAGAGCCGCATGAGTGTGGCCTCACAACTGAGCCGCATGAGGATGGCCTCACAACTGAGCCGCATGAGGATGGCCTCACAACCGAGCCGCATGAGGGTGGCCCCCCCAATTGAGCCGCATGAGGATGGCCTCTCAACTGAGCCGCATGGAGGTGACCCCCACAACCGAGCCGCATAAGGGTGGCCCCCCATCTGAACCGCATAAGGATGGCCCTCACAACTGAGCCGCATGAGGGTGGCCTCCTATCTGAACCGCATAAGGATGGCCCCCACAACCGAGCCGCATGAGGGTGGCCTCATGTCAGAGCCGCATGGAAGTCTATGAATCGATCCGCATAAAGAGCTTTGGAATTGGTGGATCGTACTAGCTATAAAGATTTTTTTTGTCTCTCTAGGGGCACGTCATTATGTCAGAGTCATCATTTTATCGTTATGTCAGAGCTGTCAATCCTTTGTGTCAGAGCTGTCGTATTGCGTCAGAGCATTTATTGAGCCAGCTGCACATAGTAGTTATAGCCAACTGTAGAGGCCTATTTTTGAACCGCATAGGGCCACGTGGTTTTTCCCAAGCCGTATGGAACTATCGGGGCCTTTCGAGCCACATGAAGCTTTAAGGGTCTTTTGACCCGCATGAGGCTCTAAGGGACTTTTGAGCCGCATGAAGCTCTAAAGGATGTTTGAGCCGCATGAAGCTCTAAGGGACTTTTGAACCGCATGAGACTCCCTCTGTTTTGAGCTGTATGGACTTTTCTATTCTTTTCCATGCTTCTACATCAGTCTCTTCCGTGACATCTACCCATCATCTGAATGATAGTCTTAGGGGCAGAAAAAGGAATCCCCTTAAGAATGTGTTATAAAGTAGAAAGCTCGAGTGCAGTGACATCATCTTTTGAAGTAGATTTTGTAAGTAGAGTGGAATAGATGATGCGATGTAATTCGTAGTTAAATAAGTTCAAGTTATTGGCCTTGAACTTTCCAAGACGAGCACGTGCGGGCACACAAAGCTCATTCCTGAAACCAACGTGAGTCGTACCCTCGGGGAAATCGAAGTTAGTGATGTCATCCAGCGGGGCACCTTCGTTTGGAAGACCAAGGATTTCTGCTAGTGATTCATCATTGAACTCGATATCTATCCCGCCGACACGAGTTCTCGCGGTAAAAGTGTCTAACACAAAATTACAGTAAAACAGTCTAATGGCATTAGTAGCTATAGGTAATTATAAAGTCGCAAAGTGATGTAACCCTAATGCCTCAAAGTAAGGACGGTGGTCAAGAAATACAGTCTATTTGATCGAAGATCCGGTACATATAGTACGCATAATGAAGTTGGCATACCAAAGTAATGTTTGATTGGGAGTTTTGAAATAAAACTCATCCGATGCACCGTCATCTGATTGGATCGAAAAAAAGATGGAATTTGTATGCGGATCAGAAGACGATGCCTCTTCACTGGCATGGGTCGTCTTCCTCTTGAAAGGATTGAATCCTTTAGGCATTCTATCCCAAAAACTAGAAACCCTAATAATTTGAAAGTTGATGAGAGAAGGAATTATACCTTCTGAGAATCAAGTATTCTGCAGAGGACGCAATTCTCCGCACGAATCCAAATTTTGGACGAAGATCTCCTCGTAGATTGGAAGAAGGAAGGTAGATAAGAATTAGGGTTTTTGAGCGACTGCTGCGACTGTGATGTGGTTTTGGAAGGAATGAAGAAGATGGGGGCCTCGGGTTCTGACTGAAATATATATACACCCAGCCGAACTCTGGCCGAATTCGGACCGAACTTGGGCCGAATTCGCCAAGGGTTCTCCTGGCTATATAAAAAAAGTAATTTGTGGGCTACATCTTTTTCATCAATTCATTTCAAATATTTAATTCAAAGTTTAGTAATTTTAAATATCAAATAATATAATTAATATTATTTTATAAATTAATATACTTTACTCATCATCTGTTTCAGATTAGCTGTAGGAGTACTGTCCCAGCTAACGGAGGTTCACCAGAGAACTCTTAAATACCGCTTCGCTTCGACCGTAGTCGTGGTGATAGACAGACTCTTTTTAGGTTTGTTTCGAAAACAGTTTTTGAGTATTGAATAAATTAATTAATAAAACAAAATTAATTAATATTATTGACGTCTAAAATTTCTAATTCTCGACGTAAATAGTTGAAAAGATCTTTCGCTAGAGGTTTTGTGAGTATGTCAGCCAATTGATTCTGTGTGCCTATGTATACAAGGTCTATATCTCCATTTTGTTGATGATCTCTAAGAAAATGATGTCGAATCTCGATATGCTTAGTACGAGAATGACATACTGGATTCTTAGTCAAATTAATAGAACTAGTGTTATCACGAAAAATGGGTATATGTGTGAAATGCAATCCATAGTCTTCTAAAGTTTGCTTCATCCATAAAATTTGTGCACAACAACGTACTGCGGCGATATACTCAGCCTCGGTTGTTGATAATGTGACAGAATTTTACATTTTGCTAAACCAAGAGACTAGAGCTTTTCCTAGAAAATGACATGTGCCGCTGGTACTTTTTTGATCTACTTTACATCCGGTAAAATCAGCATCATAATAACCGATTAGGTCAAATGACGTGGTTTTAGGATACCATAAGCCGACAGAAGAAGTGCCTTTAAGGTACCGGAAGATACGCTTAACTGCGCACAGATGTGATTCCTTAGGATTGGCTTGAAAATGTGCACACAAGCAAATACTAAACATAATGTCTGGTCGATTAGCAGTTAAATATAGTAAGCTACCGATCATACCTCGATACTTACGTATGTCGACGGATTTGCCTTGTTCATTAATATCAAGCTTGGTTGAAGTTTCCATTGGAGTGCTAAGTGGCTTGACTGCTTCCAGGTCGAACTTCTTTAATAGATCCCTTGTATACTTTGCTTGATTTATGAACCTCCTATTGTTGGTTTGTTTGATTTACAGTCCGAGAAAGAATTTTAGCTCTTCCATCATGCTCATCTCAAACTCATTCTGCATACACTTTGAAATTTTTTGACAAAGAGATTCATCAGTAGATCCAAAAATAATATCATCTATATAGACTTGAATCAAAAGAATGTTGTTATTCAAAGATTTTATAAATAATGTAGTGTCAACCTTTCCCTTTGAAAAATTATTGTCAAGTAGAAAACAACTTAGACGATCGTACCAAGCACGAGGGACTTGTTTCAAACCGTATAAGGCTTTCTTTAACTTGAAAAATAATCAGGATATTTCAAATCAGTAAAACGAGAAGGTTGAGCTACATAAACTTCTTTTATAAAACTATTTAAAAATGCGCTTTTGACATCTATTTGAAAAAAGTTGAAATTATGAAAATATGCAAATGGATTCTAATCTCACAACTGGGGCATAAGTCTCATCGTAGTCGATACCTTCTTCTTGATTGTATCCTTGAGCTACGAGTCGAGCCTTATTACGAGTCACTAAACCATTCTCGTTCAGTTTGTTTCGAAATACCCAACGGGTGCCAATGACCGGATGATCAATTGGCTTGGGAACAAGTTTCCGAACTTGATTCCGTTCAAATTGGTTTAATTCCTCTTGCATAGCATCTAACCAAAAATTATCACTACATGCTTCTTTAATATTTTTTGGTTCAAGCTGTGAAATAAAGGAAACAAAAGAAGTTATATCTTTACTAGATGAACGAGTACTTACACCCTTGGTAATCTCACAAATTACCAAGTCCTTTAGATGATCTGCCAAGAATCTCATCTCGTTTGGCGTATCCTCAGGATTGTTGGTTCCGGCTTCTTTGTTTGAAGGTTCTGCATCTTTGTATGAAGGTTTTGCAGTGGCTGTACTTGGTGTGATTACGTCTTCATTGTCGTCATCGTCTAAGTGTTGATGTAGCTCATCAAACTTGACATTAATTGATTCTTCGATGATCATGGTTCTTTTGTTGAAGACTCTGTACCCTTTGCTTTTTGCTGCATAACCTAAAAATATACCTTCATCGGCCTTTTTATCAAATTTACTCAGATTGTCTTTAGTATTAAGAATAAAGCATTTACAACCAAAAATCTTAAAATATAAAATAGTGGGTGTTCTATCAAACTATAGTTCATAGGGAGTCTTCTCCAATATAGGTCGAATTAGAACCCTATTGAGAATATAGCACGCTGTATTGACAACTTCAGTCCAAAAGTATCTGGGTAGACTAAACTGGTTTAACATTACTCTAGCCATTTCAGATAGAGTCATGTTCTTACGTTTCACAACTCCATTTTGTTGTGGAGTCCTATGGCAAAGGAATTCATGCAAATAACCGTGTGTGTCACAAAATTTTTTGAACTCTGCATTCTCAAATTCGCCACCATGATCAGTACGAATGCGAGAAATCATGAACCCTTTTTCATTATGTACTTTCTTGCAAAAAGTGACGAATTCTGATAATGTATCGTTCTTGCGTGCAAGAAAATATACCCATGTATATCTAGAAAAATCATCTATAATGACAAATGCATATAACTTACCACCTAGACTAGCAATTCTACTTGGTCTAAATAAGTCCATATGCAACAATTATAGAGTTCTAGTGGTACTTACAACGTTCTTGGATTTAAATGCGGATCGGGTAGCTTTGTTCTTTTCACATTCACTACATATCGTATCCTTCTTGAAAGATATGTCCGGTAAGTCGCGTACCAAATTCTTTATAGATAGTTTTGAAATTATGTCCATGTTTGCATGACCGAGTCTCATATGCCATAGTTGACTCTCAATGCTTTTGGCCATCAAACATCTACCTGTTTTGTTAGCATCTTCTAACAGATAGAAAACATATATGTTGTCTTCCCTGATACCTTCAAAGATAGTACTACCTGTTGAACTATCAACTATAGTACATTTGTCTTTGACGAAGTTAATACCATAACCGTGATCAGCTAAATGGCTTATGCGGAGAAGATTATGTTTTAACTCGGTAACAAGACAGACATCTTTAATCACAGGATAGGGAGCCTTACCAATTTCACCGATACCGATTATGTACCCTCTTAAATTATTACCGAAGGAGATGTATCCTTCTTTATTCTTCTTCGACAGTGTTGCAAATAATGAAGCATCACCGGTCATGTGCCGTGAGCAACCGCTGTCGAGGATCCATTTGCTTCTAGCATATGAAGGGCGTCCCACCTACAAACAATTTGCAGATGAAACTCTTGGTACCCGTTTCTTGTAGGGTCCTGACTGGTTAGTTTTTGGTATCCATCCATAAACATTTAAATCTACTAACTTTCTCATTCTACTTGCAGAAGATATATGACCAATGAGGCCACAATAATAACATTTTGCATGTTGAGTTTTGAAAGTTGTGTGAGGTGCATGATTGGTAGGTTTTGGTTTTCTAGTATAGAAGAATGCATGCTTATTAGTCTTCTTGGGCATAGGTTTGGTATGGTTTGGTCTGACAGTGTTTGGTTTGGGCGTGTTCCGATGATTCGGTAATTGACACGTATTAGAATAGGAAGCAGCAACTTCATGCCATTTTCCTAAACTAATTTCCAATTTTTTGGAGGTGTCATATAATCTAGTGTAGTCAGATGTAAGTGTTTCTATTCTGACTTGTGCATACTGGAGACTCTTTCTCTCCTTAGATAGGTCTTCCTTTAGCTGGAGGATAGTTTGGTCTTTTTCTTCGGATAACTTAATAGTCTCGTATAACAACAACTTAATAGATGAAAGCTCACCAGACTCAATTGAAGAGTCATTATTTCTTACATGATCTAGTTGGTCGGTAAGTCTTCCTATTTCACCTTTGTACTCTTTGAGTACCTTCTTAGAGGTTTCATATTTACTATACAGTTTTCTGTAATCATTTAACAGGTCACTGAAAGCCTCTCCTAGTTGCTCAAAGATAAAATCATCATAAGGATCAAATAGAGGATTAGTGATTACCTGATCGCAAGCCATCAAGCAGACATTTGCAGCATCATCTGATTGTTCGTCTTCTGAATCGCTGGCTTCGCTTTCATGCCATATGCTTGTGTTGGCGTACTTCCTTGATACAGACTTCTTCAGGTAGCCTTTGTCATATTTGCTGCTTTTTCTTGTTGATGATGATGCTGTTGGACAATCTTTCTTCATGTGTCCTTTCTTCTTGTATCCGTAGCAAACAGGATCTTCCTCGTTGTTGTTGTTGTTGCTATCTTTTGTTCTCCTGTTAAATCTTATAAACTTCTTGAATTTTCTTACTAGAAGAGCTTGATCTTCAAAGTCAGAGTCGTTGTTGTCAGAATCATCTTCGACAGTTCTTCTATGTTGAGCCTTGAGAGCGATCGACTTTTCTGACTTCTCCTTTGGTATAGCATCTTCAAAGTCTTGAAGTTCTAACTCGTGAGTGAGTAGCTTACCCATGAGTGTTTCTAGAGACATTGTTGAGAGGTCGTTTCCTTCAATGATTGTTGTAGCCTTTGGAATCCAGTTCTTTGTGAGAGCTCGTAGAAGTTTGCGAATCTTTTCATGGTTATTGTATTCCTTGCCTAATAAAGACAAAGGATTTACAATATCTAAGAATCTCGTAAACATCTGAGTGACTAATTCACTTGGCTTCATTTTGAACGCCTCGTACTCCTGAGTAAGTCTGCTGATCTTTGACTCCTTGACTTGTGTTGTTCCTTCATGTGTTACTTCGAGAAGTTTTCACACTTCATTTGATGTTGTGCAGGTAGACATCTTGTTGAATTCAGTTCTGTCTAAAGCATAAAATAAAGCGTTAATAGCACGTGCGTCAAGGCTGGCTTTTTCTTTTCATCCTCTGTATATTTGTCATGGGGTTTTTCAACTAAAACTCCATCAACATTAATACGAGGAGGATTTTTGTAGCCATCAATAACTACAGACCATAAGTTAAAATCAATAGATTTTAGGAAGAAACTCATACGTGTTTTCCAATAAGTGCAGTTTGTGCCGTCAAACAGTAAAGGTTTGTTTGTGGCTTGGCCTTCACTTGTGAATTTCATAGTTGCTATATGTAATACTGTGATCTATATAACAATTGAAGAATAACAGAATATAGCTACGATTTTACCTTGCCTTACTTGTATAACCGCTCTGATACAAATTATAGGAACGAAATCGTAAAGCAGAATACTCTAAAGGGGGGTGAATAGAGTAGACAGCGGAATATTGCTTATTAAAAAACTAGTTAGCAGTTAGATCACAGATATAATAATAATCACAAAATAAATAACTGTAATAAAAAAAGAGTGATCAGAAGGCAAACGTAAACACAGAGATTTATACTAGTTTTTCTCTTTTGAGAACTAGTCCAGTCGGAAGAACTCTAGCTTTCAGTTGAATCTACTATTAGAAAATTCTGCAAGTTTTCATACGAAGTCCTTGCAACTTCTACAGATGCGAGCTTTGATATGAAGAACTCGACCAACTTCAATTGTGAAGAGTGTATCTTCAATCAAGCCTCTGATTACAACCGCTCTGAAACTTCTAGACCGTACCGCACTGACAAATCGACTATAGGATTATAACTGGCTTGGAAATTGAAAATGGAAGCTTTTTGCACTCTTTGGAAGAAACGTAAGCTTTAGAAGAGAGAAGATGAAAGTGAATGAGTGTTTTGAAATGATCAGAATTCCTCTCTATTTATAGTTTTTCCAAAGACAGAACTCTGACAGAATTCGGGCAGAATTCGGACAGAAGTCTTTGTAACCAACCGCAACTGAAGGGAGACCAAGTTCAAAATCAAACGTTCACATAACGTTCAACTTGGCCGAACTCTGGCCGAGTTCTGTCAGGGTTTGGTCAATTAATTTTGTGAAAAATAATTTTTGTCTTTTTCAAAATCCTTCAGAAGCTTTTTGTAAAATAGATATTTTTCAAAAATATAGGTCATTTTAGAAAGATAGGTCAGTTTTGAAAAACGATTTCGGATAGCCTATTTGCTAGTATGACTTGGTGTGCAATGTATTCATAGACTCAATAAAAATGAAAATTACATTGCTTTAAGGAAATACAAACTTGAGTGGCAAACAGCTTTGGTCTTGAACTGAGTAGATATCTAATCTTTGATCAGTGTCCAAAACGTCGTAAGTAAACATCTGAATTGATTCGTATATCGAGACAGAGTTTGATCAATTATTAAAATCAGGTTTGACCATGACCAATGAGCCAACATGAACTATATTCGAATGATAGCCATCCCTCACCTGATCAGTGTGCGATGTGCCAGATTTACCCCTAGCCGTTTATATGTCGATCTCAGTATTTTAAAACACACTTGGAGTATTGTCTAGAATAATCATTAGAACTATCATATCAGGATCATCACAAGGATCATTACTGGTATCACCTTACTTGAACCACGCTACTTGAAACATTGATTGGGATCACACTCGTCTCATGTTGTACTAGACTCATATTGGGATCACACTTGTCTATATTATACTGTCTGGACCTATATCACCTCTATTCTAGTTCAGCAAGATTTTTATTTACAGTCTCCATTGCCATGATCTTCTGATTAGTTATATTATTTTTCTTGTACTTTAACTGTTGCTCTACATCATTAAATGTCTAAACTTTCATGCTTCATCAATATAACTGTATATAACTGTTAATAGTCTTTGTCATTTACTTCGAATTTCTAGATGAGTTGTGCTTGTTCCAATCCTGACTGGATACGTTAAAAATATTGTAGATTTTTGCCCCGAGGACACTTGCCCTACTTACTATGGACTAGGAGATAGCTTAACTACTTTGGGCCCGACTCTCAGAAGTGATCGGGAGACTAGATAGTAGACTTGTTTAGATTTCATATTTAGAACTTGAATGTAATAAGTTGATATTGACTTGTATTGGAGTTTGTTGAGATATTACTATTTAGTAGTTTATATTTTGTTGTTGTTTAGCCTTTTAGTTATAGACTTCTGTGTTGTCTTATCGTGCTTAGACTGTGATTGAGTTATACTATATCTTTATTTGCCCTCCATTCGGAGTTAGGACCCATGACAAGTATATTATATATTTGTGTGAGTTGTTAGATAGGGACCTAATACAACATTCTACTGCCGATTCTGCGACGTAGACTGGGTGCTGTTACGCACTTGTACCCGTATACCGGGTGCGAGTCATGATACCTTAATACATCGATTCTAATTAGATAATATGTTAGTAGGCGTCCCCAATAAAACATATCTCCTAAACAAGCTCGATAAATGAATAAGCTTGCGAAACTAGGCTATAATAGTAACATCAGTTAAAATAGTCCAAAAATATAAGTACGTGAGATTATAATGAGAGAAAGTATAAATAGTTCAAGTTCATCAAAAATCTAAGACTCGTCTGGTACTTGTGCCTCTGCAGTTGTCTTACTATCTTTTTGTCTATGGTTTTGGTCGACCAAATGGGGTATGGACCTCTAAAACTTTATAGTCTAGGTAAACCTATCTGCCAATACTAGCATATATTCAGTGTCATTCAACTATACCTCATTAATGGGTCATAAGGACAATGAGATGCAAGGTTGTGAGGCATGCTACCCAACTTACAAGAGTTCAACTAATAGTATAATTGAACAATGGAGCATATATACCTAGTATGAGTCATCTTCCTAACCTTTATTAAGTACGAGAAATAAGATTCACGGTAGAAAAGGGATCAAGTAAGAAATAAATCAAGGCAGTCAAACGAGAGTTCGACAATGGAATCAAGGAATAAGATTAAGCATGTGGATGAGGTTCTAGAGTCTAATCCTATATGCAGGCTTGCTTGTTACAGTGATGTAACCAAATAATATATTCGTTGACCTACATGGTGTTGGTCCATTGGTCATGGTCGAACCGGATTTTAATAATTGATCTAACCCTGCCTCAATATAAGGGCTGCTTGGACGAACTGCGACAGCCTATGCTACTACTGTTCAAGACTTGGAGCTATATTTGTTGTCGCATTTGTATTTCAATATTTAATGTACTTTTGCATTTTATTGAGTCTAGGAATACAATGTAAACAACATCGTACTAGCAAATAGGCTACCCAAGAAACGTTTTTAAAATATCCTTTTATTTTGAAAACAAGCCCACTCACAAAAGTCCAAACTACTTTCTAATTGCTTGAAAGTTCGAAAGCCCAAAAAAACTGAGTTGTAAAACCCAAAATCAACCCATTCTGGACCAGCAAAATTATGGGCAAATTTGTCCTGAATTTGACCTGAGTTCGGCTACATGAACGTTGCTTTTTAAACTTGGTATTTTTGCAGTTGCCGATGCAACGACTATATGCGGAGATTCTATCATAGAATTATGTCCGAATTCTTTCTTTAAAAATCCTATAAATAGAGAAGAAAATATACCATTTCAACATACCAATTCACTTTCATATCTCTTCTCTCTAAGCTTACTACGATCTTCCAAGCCCTTCTAAGCTTTCAATTTCAAATCCCAAACCAGTTACAATCCTCTAGTCATTTTTCCAGTACGGTATGGTATAGAAGTTCAGAGTGAGCGTAGTCAAGAGGCTTGACAGAAGTGAGACACTTCACAATTGAAGTTGGTCGAGTACTTTGGATCAAAGCTTGCATTTGTAGAAGCTACAAGGACTTCAGATAAAAACTTACGATTTTTTTATAGTGGATTTCAGCTAGGAGCTAGAGGTCTCTCAACTGGATTAGTCCTCACAAGAGGGAGACTAGTATACATCGTTGTCTTTGCGTTTGCTCTTTGCACTTTATTTTTACTTACTCATAACTGTGATATATTTCTGTGATCTTGCTGCTAATTTTTTTAATAGCTAATATTCTACTGCCTACTCTATTCACCCCCTTTAGAGTATATCGATTTGTATTTCGTTCCTACAATTGATATCAGAGCAAGTTATACAGCTAAAGCGAGATAATATTGTTATTATTTTTCTTTATATATAACTGTTGTTACATAGATCACTATATCATATAAGGCTAGTGTGAAATTCACAACTGAATACGAAGCCACAAACAGATCCCCACTGTCTGGTGGCACCAACTACACTTACTGGAAAACACGCATGAGTTTCTTTTTGAAATCTCTAGATTTTGACTTATGGTCAATTGTAGTTGACGGCTATAAAAATTCTTCATATATTCTTACTGATAGAAATTTGGTTGAAAAAGCATATGATAAGTATACAGATTCTGAAAAGAAAGAGGCCAGTCTTGATGCACGTGTTATTAATGCTTTATTTTGTGCTTTAGACAGAATTGAATTCAACAAGGTGTCTACATGCACAACATCTAATAAGGTATGGAAAATTCTTGAAGTCACTCATGAAGGCACGGCGTAAGTCATGGAATCCAAGATCAGTAGACTTACTCAAGAGTACGACGCGTTCAAGATGAAGCTGAACGAGTCCGTTACGCAATTGTTCACAAGATTTCTAGATATTGTAAATCTTCTGTCCTCCCTAGGCAAGGAATACAATAACCATAAGAAGATTCACAAGGTGTTGAAAGCTCTCACAAAGTACTAAATTTTGAAGGCTACAACGATCGTTGAAGGAAACGACCTCACTACCATGTCTCTTGAAACGCTCATGGGAAAGCTACTTACTCACAAGCTAGAACTTCAAGACTTTGAAGACACCTGTCACCCCCATTTTTTCCGTATTTCGTATCAATACTCGTAATCGGATTTTGGCAAGTATTTTTATTTTCTGGACTTGTGGAATTTTGGGTTTTCTCATAAAATGGGTTTTGACTTGGCTTGGTTTCATTTCGTGGAGAAAGATTGGTTTGGTTTGGTTTAACATGCATTTGGAACACCTTAGCTAACCTCCACCCTCAACACAATATATCCTCCACCACTAAATTCCACCTAACTTTTCTCTCTCCTCTTTACTTTCATTTATTTTTCCTTCATCTTCTTCTTCCTTCCTCCATACAATACCTCCATCCATAGGCAAGTACACCTTGCCAATAAATAAGCACCACATTTTATTTGTCCATTAGCTAGATTAGGCCATGGTGATCAATATTAGAACTTGGCATTTTGTCATTTTGGAGCTTCTATTTTTCTAGATCTAGGTTTTAACCATTTTCAAAAATTCTTGGTTTTGATCTATCAAACTTTGATTTTTGCTTGTTTTGATGCTTCCATGTGGAAGAGAATTCAATTTTACCCAAGTTAGACCTTTGAAAATCCATATTTTGTTTTGATTTGGCCAAGATATGAAGATTGAATTTTTGGTGTTCTTGATGCTTCCTCTCGGCCTGGAGAAAAAGACCTCAGTCTGCGCTCTTTAGCGCAGTACTGAACCGTGCAACATTTCCTCGTGCCGCGCTCTTTAGCGCTGGTTGCTGACTGTGCAGCCCTGGCCGCTGCCCGATTGTGCGCGCGCCTCTGCGCCATCGGCTCATGCGCACTTGGCCCCCCGTGCCATCGGCTTATGCGCACTTCGCCCCCTGCGCCTGTTTGCCATAAAATAGAAAAGAACAGAACAATTATCGGAGGATCGGACTTTTACTTCACGTTACAAACTCGCTCGTACAAAGAAAGCCTAGGGACGAAAACCTAGGTACAGCAGTCTAAGTACAATTGTTTATTTTAGATTCTGGGGGGTGACGATAGAGGCTCGGGAAGGCGACGGTAGCCCTGCCTTACTCCTTGGACGATCGATATACAGCCTTGGCTCCTGTGAAGAGATGGTTGGCGTTGATGAAGAAATGCTCTTCTTGCTCTCCTCGTATTGCTCTTCTGACTTCTCTCTTTCTCTGTGTATTTTCTCTCTGATTATTAGGGGGAAGCTCTTTCTATCTATCTCCTTCTGATCGTGTATATTTTTACAAGGGAATGGCACCTTGCTATTTATAATAGTTGGGGCATCATTAGGGTTTGGATGATTACCCATTCTCAAAGTGACGGCGGCCTGATGTATAATCAATCTGGACCATTAGTTTAAGGCGTGAAGGATCTGGGCCATAAATGGGGATAGTATTGAATCCTGTGAATGATTAATACTGATTGCTTTAAATCTTCATGATTGGTTGTGTCAAGCTTGGATCTCTCACCACGTGTCCCATTGGCTTGATCATGAATGATATGACCTGATCTCATTAATTATGAGGATAACGTTAAATATGGTCATTGGGATCTGGTAAATCTCTGATTGATCTGCATCCCATAATCATCTTTGCTACCAGTTGTTAAGTCGTGGGGGCCATTGAATCTCTGCCACGTGTCTTAATAGTGGATCCTGTCAGAACTGCATGATATCCATGAACCGCATTGTAGAAGCATGGAAAATATTGGAATAAAAGCATAGATAGCCCATGCGGCTTTGGGTAGCAAGCCTATGCGGCTCATAACTGGAGTTGCCCCATGCGGCCCGAAAGAAGACCCTCAGACTCATGCGGTTCGGGGATATATGCGGATTCAGCAGGAACATGCGGCTCAATTGACGCCACGTGTGATCCCCCACAGCTGGCTACGGGAGTAATGGCCTCATTTAATGCTCTGGCACGACTCGACGGCTGCGACGTCTCTGACATAAAGCGTCATAATGGCTCTGCCATAATGACAGACTCCTCGGGGAAAGAAGACAATCTCTGACCCGATCTGTCAGAAATCCTAGATTGCCACGTGGCAAAAGTCTCATGCGGCTCGGGTAGAGAACAGCTTCATGCGGCTCAGCGAGGAATCACTCTAATATGATTAACAGGAATCCGCCATATGCGGTCCACCCATTAGCCCGGTCTATGCGGCTCAATACCATGTTAACCCTGCGGCTCGCAGAGACTACGCATATGCGGCTCACGGAAAGTTCGTCCCCTGCGGCTCGCAGAGACTACGCATATGCGGCTCACGAAAAGTTCGTCCCCTGCGGCTCGATGAGGCATTGACTCATGCGGCTCATGAGGAGTATCTCCCTGCGGTTCAAGTGTTGGCCATCCTATGCGGCCCTGGCAGGACCTTCAATTAAAACACGTGGCATTGAAGATTCAACCGAATCCCAACAAGAATATTTGATACCATTATCATAATTACCGAGATCAGGGCATATCATTTATCATCAAGCCAATAGGACACGTGGCGAGCAATCAAATATTGGCATAATCAATCACGAGGATTTAAAGCGGTCAGCATTAACTGCTCATGAGATTTGGTGCTATCAGCATTAGTGGCCGAGATTCATTATGATCAGGATCAAGGGCTCAGATAGAATGAAGGAAGCACCGACATTCCAAACAGATAATCATCAGCAAACCCTAATGATCACACCCCACTCTTATAAATAGCCAGCATCATTCCCTTGAAAAAAAAAAAAGAAAAAGAGGAGGAGAAAAAGGAGAGAAAAGAGAGAGAGGTCGGCAACAAAAGAATAAAAAAACTAAGAAGAGAGAGATCTACACAGAGAGAGCTCCCCCTTTTCTTGATAATCACAGAGAGAGAGAGAAGCCAGGAGAGCAACCCGAGGAGAGTAAGAAGAGCCTTTCTTCGTCAACGCCGAGCAGATCTTCCCCGAGCCAAGGCTGCATACCGATCGTCCAAGGAGTAAGGCAGAGCGGCCGTCGCTTTTCCGAGCCTCTATCGTCACCCCCCAGAATCAAAAATAAACAATCGTACTTAGTCTGCTGTACCTAGGTTTTCGTCCCTATGCTTTCTTTGTACGAGCGAGTTTGTATTATGAGTCTAAGTTCAGTCCTCCGATAATTGTTCTGTTCTTTTACAATCAATGGCAAACACGATGGCGACTCTGCTGGGGACTAACTTCTCCACGGCTGAGGAGTTGGTGACGCAATCGGATGTAGCCAAACTTGGCTCCACACAACAGAAGATGGTCGTCCGCTTCGACCAACAGGCGTTCGAAGAGATGCTCTCTGAAGGCAGCGCTGGCCCTGTCCAGAAACGCACCCTCACCACGAAGGCTCGTAAAGAGTGGAGGCCAAAGTCATTTGCTCCTCCCCAAGCCCTCGATGGGATACCCTCGGTCGCTCAAAACGGCGAGAAAGATTCTCCTGCGGCCCCAATTCAGATCGCAGATACCTCTGCTGTCCCCAAGTCCGGCAGAAGAAAACACTATGATGCTGGACTTGCAGGGGCAAAGAGGGTCTCTGCTCAACCTGAACCGCAGAGAGGTATTAGCCGCAGAAAGAAAATCCATGCGGCCACAACCGTCAACCACATAAAGAAAACTCACGCGGCCACTTCTGTCAGCCGCATAACTTATGCAGCTACAGTTCCCAACCGCATGGATGAGATTCATGCGACTAGTAAAGTCAACCGCTTGTAGAAAACCCATGCGGCCACAGATGCCAACCGCATGCGGACAGCCTGCACGGCCGTGACTCCTAACCGCATAAGAACTTGTCCCACAACAGAAGACAGTTGCATGCAGATAGCCTGTACGACACCCAACGCTAGCCGCATAGCGTCTCTACCGCGCTTCTCTCGATCAGTTTTCGACCGACTCTCATGCGGTCCTAACTCTGATCACTTTCTGGATGAAAATCCAGACTCTGTGATACCTAATGTGGACTCTTCCTATTACGCACCCACAAGTGCTAAAAAGAAAAAGTCTAGGGCAGCGCGGGCTCATCAAGTCCAGACAGCTGCCCCAACCTCTGACTATCGGGGCGTCCCGCTGAGTATCACGCGGGCCTCTGACGGGAAGTTGTATAAAACCACTCGAGTCCAGCCCCCGGCGGCAAACGGACAAAGTGGTTCCTCTGACCTGCGTGAAGCTATCCTCCACAAACGCAAGGAAAGAGAAGGAGCCTCAGCGTGCAGAGAGTCCTCACAGGGACGTCACTGCACCCAGATTATCGTCAACTGCTGTTGCAACAACACGGCAGTAACGGAAGACCGGCCATCCGTCTTCCAAAGATTACAACATCCGAGCTCGGAAGACGAGGCACCTCCCGTTGCCTCCTGCAATTCCGTGCATAAAGTCCCCGTGGAGGGGAGAGGGAAGAAGACAAGCATCTCCAGTCCAAAGATATCGGCCACTACAGCTAAGAAATTGTCGGCTAAACGGTTGCCATCCACTGGAGTATACCAACACACCCGTTCGAAGACAAAATCTGCTGCAACAGGAGGCTCATCGTCCCCGACCCTGGGGGTCGTAGGAGCTGGGGGTAGTACTCCTCCGAACATCCACAATAATCTAATGTTTCAAGGAGACGAACCCCGAGAAATAACCCTCCCATCGGGTACAACCGATGCTGATATCCCCGAGGATATCCATGATTCTCTAGACGAAGCAAGCTCCGAAGCTGGGAATAGTGTTCCTTCCGAGTCCGAACCTGAAGAGAACATCCCCACATATCCAGATGATTTCTCGACGCATGGGTACGACTCGGAGGGTACATCCTCCACCACTCCCTCCGTCACTCCTCATGTGAAGATGGTATTCATGACAGACAGCAATCAAGGGGGTTCCAGCGATCGCCAACGCATTGACACGTTGGAGGCCATATTGCATGCCTTGGTCAAGTCTGTAGACGAAATCAAAGCGGCACTGCCTACTCCCCAGGGAGTGACACCTGGCCAGACAAGCACCGGTCCCGCGAACAACATAGATTCAAATTCAGCGGCACCAAACCCGGGCAATAATGCTCCCGAGATAACGGCCCCTACCGCGACAGATGAGGCCCGAGAAGTAAGGAGAGAGGTTCAGGAGCTTCGAGCGATGTTCCACGCCCGAGAAAATTCTCAAGACCTCAGAATACGGCAACCATACCCAGCTGAATGGAGGGATGTGCCCTTTCTCCCAAGATATAAGCCGTTCAATATCAACCCATATGATGGTAAGACTTCAGCAAGCCGGTACATCACTTACTTTGAGGTCACTACCGACCATCTGCCCCATGAGGACGCCATCCTCACACGGTTATTCATTGGGGCACTGGAAGGAGTCACCTTTGATTGGTACCGCAACCTGCCAGATAATTGCATCCACTCCTTCGCTGGCTTCAAGCGCTTGTTCTTGGAGAGGTTCTATGAGGTAGGGCAGGACGTCACGATGTCTACCCTCATGGATGTCGTCCAAGGAGAGAAAGAGCTGACAAGGAATTACATTGAGCGGTTTCGTCAAACCGCAATGAAGCTACCATCTGGCAACCCGGACTCTTCTTTGATTGAAATTTGCCAAAAGAGACTACTCCCAACAATTAGTCTCTGGATGGGCGAAAGTCAATTCAAGGACTGGAAGGCCTTTATCATCAGCGCTACAAGTGCCGAGGAATGATTGAAGAAAGCTCGCCAACTGGGGTTGCATATCTCAGAGGGAGAGAACAAGGGGAAGCGTCCCAACGCCAGCAACGACAATGGGGGTAGCCCCTCCAACAACCGGGACAACAAAGGCAAGCAGGCCATGGTGACCGATACAGCCCAGAAGCTCGAGCCACAGCCAGCAGACAAACAATGGCCTCAAATCACTTATTCTTTCGAAGACGGCCACGTCAAGCCTATCTTGGACATGCTTATACAAGGAGATAGAATTCAGCTTCCTCCACCAAGGCGGGAACCTCGGCTTGCTGATTTGGAAAATCCGAAGTTCTGCCATTACCACCGCTACGTCCACCATGCTACACACGACTGCTACCAACTGAAACGGTATATCCAGAACCTCATCGATTCGAACGCTCTGGCTATCGACTTCGAGGAGGTAACCGTAGCAACCAACATGGTGTCCGTACAATTTGGCAATTTCCCTCCAACAGAGACTCAAGACGGTGTCATGCCCATCCCTCTGGCAACAATGGAAATCACTAACCTTCCGCCTGCCCGTGATCAAACTCCCGGCCTAATACCCCTCACCACATCACGAGGGAAGATCATGTGGGTCCATCCGGACCTAGTCCATGAGGTGACTCAGCCTACTTTACCCTCTAAAAAGAAAAGCGGAAAGGTCAGATCATGTCGCACCGCCTCGGCAGAGGAGGAGGAAGTCTCAGCCGTCACTACCCGATCTGGAGCACAAGCCCAACCAGTGGCCGAGAATTCGACTAATGATCAGCAGCCCACAAACGCTGATACTCCGGGACCGGCTCAGCCTTCGACGACCGACAAGCCTAGGCCGAAGGAGACTCGCTTCGACAAATCTCTCCGAAAGGAGACACCTCAGGGGCTGGAGAGGCCCTATAACTTCGACATCTTGGCACAATTGGCTAACACACCGGCCAAATTGTCCTTATACGAACTCCTGAGACTCTCAAAAGATGTCCGCACAGCTCTAAGTGAGGTGCTCTAAAATGCCGACGCATACTTGGCTCAGGTCAACCTCACGGGAGATAATCAGCCTACAGATCTCCAAGATAGTGCGTGTACAGGTGCGATGCCCAATATCGTATTCTCTCCGCAGGATATGCTCATCAAAACTAACCGGCACGATCGCCCATTGTACTACACTGGATACATCGGCGACGTAAAGGTAGACCGAATGCACATTGACCCCGGGTCCTCCATAAGCATCATTCCGAAGGGTCTGCTACATCATCTTCGCATTCCAATGCATCGCCTGACGCCTACAAGCACCGCCATTAGCGGTTTCAATTCAGGCAGGAGCTACCCAATAGGGAAGATTCGCTTGAAATGTCAGATTGGCGATCTCCAATCAGAAGTCACCTGCTACGTCATAGATGCCGACACTTCTTACAATATCCTTTTGGGGCGGCCTTGGATACACGATTACATGATCGTGCCTTCCACGCTACACCAGTGCTTCAAATATGTCGATAAACACGGCTTCGTGAGGACAGAGTTTGCTGATATCGATCCCTTCAAGGGGGTCGAGTCTTATTACTCAGACTCCTGTCTTTACGAAAAATCGAAGAAGCATCTGGTCGAAGAGGAGGTGCAAGCTCACACCAAGACGACCACAAAATCAGAAGAACCCCTGACAATCCATCTCCAGGCTCGCAAACCGGGCAGTTCTGCACCCCTTACGGCTACTCTGCGTAAGGACGCAATCAGTCTATCGGCGCAAGAAGAGCAGATAAGGATCCGGCTGTCGAGGTCTGGCCAAGTGTCGAGACCCACAACAGGACCTTTTACCATTAGACTACCGAGAGTCGGTCAGCTCCAAGCAGAGAAACTCAATCCCTCCGACAGACCGCTCACGATACGTCTTCCTAAAAAGGGCCGTCACCCCGACGCGAGGTCTGACACTTCCAGCAAACCAGCCACTTCTCGCCCCACGACAGATGCCAAGCTGGGGGTTGCTAGTCCACCAACAACTCCACGACCTGCTCCTCCGGTCGAGCCCCTAAAGATCAAGCTGACTAGGTCGCTCTCCCAGTCTTCATTTATACAGGGGGTGGCCGAAGAAGAACCAGAATTAGCCAAGTATGTGGCTGCCCACTCCGATACCCCTTCTGCGGATGATGTAATCCCTCTCGAGAAGATACCTTATTTTATCAATAAAGGGCTATCTTTGAATTACATCGAACTCAACAAGCTATGTACAATGTATGCTATGGACCACGGTATAGGTACTCACCTACATACAAAGGTGACAAATGTGTACACCGCTATCCAACTTACTCCAGTAGAAGACGCTTACCGAATAATCGAAGGAGGGGACCACCCAATCATCTTCGGCCGGACGAACAACCCGCATCCCCTCGCCATGGAAGAAGTCGACTTCGGGTCAGCTAACGGAAGACTGCCTCTGTATCTCTATAGCCCTCAATCCAAATATCTCATGCAGAAACAGGGGTATGATCTAGAGACAACGCCAGGACTGAACTACGGCACTGGACGACGATTACCTTTGAAGACGCCAGTCCCGACCGGCAAACCACGGAACTACTATAACAAAATCCGATGCGGTTTAGGGTATGTAACACCAACTACGACCCTTGAAAGCTCAGATGAAGAATGCGACTGGCAGTCACACTCAATCGGGTCACCAACTTCCGACTCAGACACAAGCATTGGGGACGTATTCAGACAAGTCCTATCAGTCAACATGGCATTTGCCGACGCTTACGAAGAAGACGAGGACATCCCTGAAATTCTCGAGCTTGAGCCGTGGGCCCAACAGTTAGACGCACAATGGGAAAACCGGTTCGAGCTAAGAGAACCTCCTACGGAGGACGAAGTTATGCAGGTCAACCTCGGCACCGAATCCTCTCCGAAGCCAATCTTCGTCAGTAAAAGCCTAACAGACAAGGAACGAGAATCACTGCTGGAACTCATCCGAGAATACATTGACGTATTTGCATGGAGTTACGAAGACATGCCGGGATTAGATCCCGACATTGCTCTCCATAAACTCAATATACGGCCGGATACAAAGCCAGTCAAGCAGCAGCAACGACGCTTCCGCCCGGGCGTCATGGACGCGATCGAAGCCGAAGTCAACAAACTGATAGCCAGCGGCTTCATCCGTGAGGAGCAACACCCTGACTGGGTCGCCAATATAGTCCCGGTCCTTAAGAAGAACGGGAAGATCCGAATCTGCATCGACTTCCGCAATCTAAATGAGGCATGTCCGAAAGACGAATTTCCCCTCCCGATCACGGACATCATGATTGACAACACATGCGGCTTCGAACGTATGTCATTCATGGATGGATTCTCAGGATACAATCAAATCAAGATGTCCCCCGACGATGAGAAGCACACATCATTTAGAACCCCGATCGGCACATACTGTTACACAGTCATGCCATTCGGCCTAAAGAACGCTGGTGCCACATATCAGCGGGCTATGAGTATCATTTTCAGAGAACATTTACGCAAAACAGTGGAATGCTACGTCGACGACATCGCTGTCAAGAGTCACCGTAAGGAGGATCATCTGCAAGATCTGAGAACGGTGTTCGACCTGATGCGAGCCCACAACCTGAAGATGAACCCTACAAAGTCGTTCTTGGGCGTATCCAGCAGGAAGTTCTTAGGTTTCATCATCACTGCACGGGGTATCCATGTAGACCCTGAGAAAACCAAGGCAATAATGGAGATGGGTCCCCCGAAAAATCTCCGCGAACTTAGAGGCCTCCAAGGGAGGCTAGCCTATATCAGAAGGTTCATTTCCAATCTCTCCGGACGATGCCGGCCGTTCACACACCTCATGAAGAAGGGAGTCTCATTCGTATGGGATGAAGAATGCCAACGCGCTTTCGACGACATCAAAAATATTTGTCAAATCCTCCAGTCCTGGTGGCCCCGGTCCCTGGAAAACCATTCTTGCTCTATGTACGAGCAATGGAACACTCCCTCGGTGCCCTGCTGGCACAAAATAACGACGCAGGACACGAACAGGCCATATACTACCTCAGCCGAATGATGGTCGGGCCCGAACACCGATACACTGCCGTGGAGAAAGAATGCCTCGCCTTAGTGTTCGCTATTCAAAAGACGCGGCACTATGTTACAGGACAAACCATATATGTGATCTCACGGGTAAATCCCCTCAGGGTCCTCATGACTAAACCAGGGGCGCTCAGCTCTCGCCTCGCTACCTGGGCAATACTGCTATCCCCATATCATATGATCTTCGTCCCACAGAAGGCTGTCAAGGGTCAAGCCCTAGCAGACTTTTTGGCAGCCCACCCAGGATCGGAGTCATCCAGAATCTATGAAGAGATCCCAGACGAGGTCGCCGATTCGAATACAGCCACTCACGATGACATATGGCGAATGTTCTTCGATGGCGCCTCAAGAACCGGACCCAAGGAAAATATCGTCGTCGGGGTCGGAGTGGTATTGATCTCTCCTACCGGGCTAGTGATCAATCGCGCCTACTCTCTCACGGAACCCTGTTCCAACATTGTGGCCGAGTACAACGCTTTGGTCATTGGCCTCCAACTCGCAAAGGAGCTGGGTGTAGAATATCTCGAAGCATACGGCGATTCATAATTAATCGTCAATCAGATTCGGGGGTCGTACGAAGTCCGCCATAAAGACATGATCCCCTACCACCAAATAGCAATCAACATTATCTCCTCATTCGAGGGATTCTTCATCGAACACGTCCCCAGACTTCAAAATATCGAAGCCGATGCCCTAGCAGGCCTTGCCGCTTCCTTAGCAGTGCCGAACCAAGCTCATCATTCGGTTGACGTAATAGGCCACGAACTGGTCTGTCCCAAGAACAACGTTCAAGCCATGGCAAGTTATTCCGCCCAGACGGTCGATGACACACCGGACTGGAGACAACCATTCATCGACTTCGTCGTATACGACATCCTCCCAGAGAATCCAAAGGAAGCTACCTCTATCAGACGGCGCTCTCTCAGATTCTTCTACGATACAGAGACGAAAATGTTGTATCGCCGCTCCTACGACGGATTATTGCTCCGGTGCTTGTCGAATGCAGAAGCCAAAGAAGCTGTACGAGAAGCTCACGATGGTGTCTGTGGGGCCCATCAGCCTGGCCCTAAGCTACAGGACCGCCTTCGCCGTATGGGCTACTACTGGCCCACGATGGTGGCAGACGCAATAGATTATGCCAGAAAATGCAAGGCTTGCCAAGTCCACGCAGACTTCATTCACCAACCCTCCGAGTTTCTACATCCAACGGTGGCATCCTGGCCAATCGAAGCATGGGGAATGGATATCATTGGCCCAATCACCCCACCTTCCTTCCGAGGATATCGCTTCATACTTGCGATCACCGATTACTTCTCCAAATGGTCGAAAGCCGTCCCACTCACAGAAGTTAAGACTTCAAACGTGATCAGCTTCCTTAGGCATCACGTCATCTACCGCTTCGGACTACTGCGGAGGATCATCCATGATAATGGTCCACAGTTTATAAGCCATGTATTCTACCGATTCTGCGATAAGCACCGCATTCAGAATGTCGCTTCGACACCATATAACCCAGCAGCAAACGGGTTGGCAGAGGCATTCAATAAAACAATCATCAAACTCCTCAAGAAGTTTGTCTCCTCCAACAAACACGACTGGAACGAGAAGCTCGGCGAATGCTTATGGGCTTATCGCACCACAGTTCGAACAGCTACTGGGAATACACCATTCTCTTTAGTATACGGGAGTGAGGCAGTCCTCCCACAGGAAACTCAGATTCCCTCACTCCGCGTCGCCCTCACTTATCAATTGACAACGAATGATAACTATCGACGTCGATTACAAGAGTTGGAGGCCTTAGACGAAAAGCGCCTACTAGCCCAGCAAAGGATCGAGCTATACCAAGCACGTATCTCAGGAGCCTTCAACAAGAAGGTCAAAATCAGAACATTCCAAGTGGGCGATCTCGTTCTGGCAGTTCGGAGACCAATGGTCATGACTCACAAAACCGCAGGCAAGTTCCAGCCAAAATGGGAAGGTCCATTTGTCATCGAGACCGTGTTCTCCAACGGCGCCTACCGCCTCGCCAAGCAGAATGGGGACTTGCTTATGTTGCCCGTCAACGGCAAGTTTCTGAAGAAATACTATGCTTAGACAACATTCTCCAAATTATCGAGTCATGTACCCTCTTAGTACCCCTGAACTCACACCCACCATTTTCTAAATTATCGAGTCATGTATCCATTGATACCACTGAACCCACATCCACAACATTTCAGATTACTGAGCCGTGCACCCGCTGGTGCCACCGAACTCTCATTTCCTCAATATTCTAGAAAATCCAAATTATGTACTTACGTTCCGGTCACTCTCTCAGATAGTAAGTCACGTATAATCATACCTCTGAACTTTCTTTCTGAAAGAGATCCTCCCTCATGATCCACTACCCGTGCCCCCAGTGCAAAAAAAAGGGGTAATCGATCCGCTAATCTCCGAAACGACCATGTCCTCATTACCTCTGAGTCGTTTTTTTTACCTCCACCAAAAACAAACCGCCCCCTCGCATAGAACTTCCATGTCCTCCTACCTCTGAGTAATTCTATGCACCCCTTCTTCATTGGGCCCACTCCTGCCATGTCCTCATTACCTCTGAGTGGGAAGGCTCCGTCGAAGAAATCACCATATTTGCCATGTCCACATTACCTCTGAGCAAGTATGTTGGTTCCCTTTCAACCTATTGTCTGTACCCACAACCGGGGTGCGACAAGGATAATAGGTCCACAAATGTCCTCTGTTGACCACAAATGTCCTCTGTTGACCACAAATGTCCTCTGTTGACCACAAATGTCCTCTGTTGACCACAAACGTCCTCTGTTGACCACAAACGTCCTCTGTTGACCACAAATGTCCTCTGTTGACCACAAATGTCCTCTGTTGACCACAAACGTCCTCTGTTGACCACTATTGATTATAAAAAAGTCTTCTGTGAAGTCTCCCCCTACCATGTTCTCATTACCTCTGAGTAGGAAGATTCCACGGTAAAACCCTCATGTTTGCTACGCCCTCGTAACCTCGGAGCAAATATGACTGGCTTCCTTCCAACTTGTTATCCGTACCTAAAACCAAGGTACACCTAGGGTAACAGGTCCACAAATATCCCTTGCTAAGCTTCTTGGCATAAATCCACCATCTTACCATGCCCCGGGAGCCCAGCTGCTCTACGGCATTCCTTCCCCCAGTACCGAGAACATCCATGACCATTTTGTCATGGCTGTCCCGGACATCCTGATCAAACTTGTTATCCGTACCTAAAACCAAGGTACGCCTAGGGTAACAGGTCCACAAATAATCCCCCAGCAAGTCCGATTCCATGAACACCGATACAAGAAAGAAAAGATGAGTTAAAACATGCTCATTTATCCAAAAATCAAAGGGCTACATCATTGGGGATCACATCCCTTGCAAATAAAATATACACATATGAAAAAAAAAGAGAAAAAAGAAGAAGAGGCAGAAGAAGACAGAGGGCGGATCACTGTTCCGGGGCACATAACACCGTGAGACGGTCCTTTATCAAGGCGACCGACCGCTCAAACCTCTGTTTGGCTCGACGCTCAGCTTCCTGGTTCAACACCGCCGGGTCCTCCAGATGAACGTGGGCCTGCCAGTTGTCCTCGAACTTCTTAAAAGATCGCTCCAGGTTGGCAGAAGTTCGAGAAATCCGCTCGGCCTCCCGAGCAATCGACTCCTGTTCTGCATGAGCAGCCTCCCGCTCTGACTCAAAGAAGGCTAACTCCTTCTGGAGTGCGAGAATCCGCTCCTTCGTGTCAGCTATTCCACGAGAGGCAGACTCTTCCCGGGCCCTACAAGCCTGACTCCGACGACCCAGCCGGTCATAGGAGGCGGAAAACTTGTCAAGATCCCCCTGCACAGCCGGCCCGGCAGTTTCTCGAGCGAGCTTGATCCTGTCCCGAGCCGCAACCAGGAAGCCCCGCTCTCGTTCGATCGCGGCAGGCAAACCAGCCTGCCGTACTGCCAGCAGTTGGGTCACAAGCTGGTCAGCCTCTGTCAGCTTAGGCTCCAGGAACGCTGCTAACCCCAGCCCGCCAGGAAGACCCTTCAGAGTGTCAATTTGACCCCGAGCTCCCCGTAGAGACAGAGAAAAAGGGACCCCCCGGTCCACGGCAGCATTTATACCCCTCCCTAAGTGGCGATAAAAGCTGTCAACCACATCCTGCGTCACCTCGTCCACAGCCTCCGAGGAAACCGGTGTCAGCGGGAGTGTGGCTGGTAGCACGGAAGAAGACGCGACGGAGTCTGCCGCTCCTGTCACCAGAGAAACCAATTCCGCACGGAAAGACGCTTGAACAGCGGCCAACTCCTCTTCAGCAGCCCGCAGGATTTGGATGCTCGACAAGGTCGAGAAGTCGACTTTCGGAGCCGTGTCAAC
The DNA here is from genome assembly GCA_029216955.1 of Iris pallida. Lineage (NCBI taxonomy): Eukaryota > Viridiplantae > Streptophyta > Magnoliopsida > Asparagales > Iridaceae > Iris > Iris pallida. The sequence goes on from JANAVB010026197.1 coordinate 738,656, forward strand.
AGCGGAAGACGAGGCGGAAACCATTGCCAACTCCCTTCCCGTCTGCCCGGAGACGGCAGGAGGCTCTTCAACATGAGAGAGAGGAGAAGAAACATTCCTTTCGTCCGGATAATGGCCAACCGAACTCTCCCTGGAAATATCCACGACGGGAGGTAAAAGGTCAGGACCTGCAGGGCCAAGGCAACCATAAATCGACTTGACCCGAAGGATATGTTGATAGAGCAAATAAGCCCCCTCGGTAGTCAATATGTGGCTCAGCTTACCAGTGGAAGAATGTGGAGGCTGAAGTTTGTCTACAGCCATCACAACCTCTTCACCAACAGCCTCCGAGTCAGGAATAAAAGACTCATCTGCCCTTGCATCCTCGGAAGGGGATGCACCGAGGATGGTGTTATCTCGTTGAAATTCAGAAATCCCGTCACCCCGGGCTGGAGCCTCAGCAGCTTGGGAGTCCTTAGTCGCCGCTGAGAGAGCCCCCGCAGAGAGGACCGCGGCACACATGTCGCCAATCAAAACGGCAAGGGCCGGATCAACTACTGGAGCAGCGGATGGTCCAGGAGAGCCTGGTTCGTCAGACACCTATAAAAAGAAATGACCAAGTCATGTCCCCGAGAGGAAAGAAGACTACAATAAAGATAGAACTCCGGCTTGGACTTACCTCCGGAACATCGTCTACACCCTCACCTTTCTCCGTAATAAGCAGCCTACGGGGACCGACAGCCACTCTCTTTACAGAAAACGTTACTTCTCCGCCGGTAGGCTCATGCCTGCCTCGCTTACGCGAAGGACCAGGCATGGCGGGCGATAGATCTACCCGTACCTCCTCCGACGTAGACGGTAACGGGTCCACTGCTTCGTCAAATACGGCCGACGGTTGTTCCATCGCCATCTCAGCCGCCATAACTGGAGGCTGACCCGCCATTATCCTATCACCCGAAGAAAAGGAGTCTTCGCTGTCCCGGTCATTATTTTCCTCAATTGTGTCAAAGGATTCGAAATCGGGCGAGGGAACCCTATTCGCCCTTTTCTTCTTTGCTTTCGACGTCATAGCCTTCTCCGCTAGGCGAGTGCCCACAATGAAGCTAGTCCTCAAGTCAAAATCGAGGGGAGAAGGATTCACCGTGACATGATACAGGGCCGCCATATGCAGGATTTCATCCGTCACATTTACGGCAGGGACCAAGAAGCTAGTCCGAGTATGATAGGTGTCATAGTAGCTCCATGCTCTGATACCGTCAAGAATGCTACCTTCAAATCCCAGGTGAGAACTGGGGCACCCGAGGAATAGCTGACTATACCCAAATTGACGGGCAAACCTACTAGGCAAGTAGGGCTCCAAATACACAGTGATGCGATTCCAGTAAACTAGATGCGCCGGGCGAATGTTGTGCAGCCAAAAACGCATCTTTTCAGGCAAGAAATGAGGAGGTCCGACCCCATCAACATGAACACTCCTCACCTCTTGATCAGTGAAATGAGGAACGGATACGAAGAAATTGTACCCATCCACCCTCGCCAGTATCTTCCGACATGCCGGCATGGTACTACATTCCCAAGGCTGGTGGTGATACTTGAAAAGAAACGCGTCATCACCTGTAACGCCTTCTCCCGTCCCGGGTCTCATCAAGGATTGATAATGCAGCAATAGCCATCCCAGTAAGTAATGGTAAGGCAATTCTACACGTTCAAAATCCATTGCCACGTCACGAGCAATGACCTTGGACGAGAAGACACGAAGACCATGTTGAATACTACACACCATGGCAGGAAGGAGGGCCAGCCTGACCCCAAAGGCCAACTTCACGGCAGGAAGAATGAAGTGGCGACTGATCCTCTCAATAGAGCCTGCCCCTCCTGAGACCACGCAATTGCGCAGCCACACCATTAAAAATCCGGCCAAGAGTGCCTTCTCGGACAACCGTCGGGTGCCATAACGAAAGTAGCTAAAGGAGTCAATCTGGCTCCCGAACCTGTCACTGTGAGACCTCGACCTCCGGGCAGTCGACATCAAGACCTCCACTTCTTTAGGAGTTAAACGATCTCGGGAAGTAACTCGGCCAGCCGCGCTAAATTTGAAAAGGTATGCAACCCAAGATTTAGTATGGGGAGAGTCCCCCTCCGAGCTATCATTTTTTTGGATAGTCGTCCGGTGACAGATGCTATGATGGCATAATAATTCTTGATACACGGTGACGAAACCGGGGAATCGCTGATCCAAATTTTGGAGCTCCTCATTCGTCGGCGTATACACTTCGAAGGGTTCATCCCCCCAGGGGAGCTTGGAGACAGCATACATCTCGTGAAGAGCGAGCCCTAATTCTCCAACAGGGGTAAAAAAGGTCCCCGTTCGATGATTGTACATCTCCAGAAGGGCCATAAACAGGGGCTTATTAACGGGCAATCCGTGGCTGGTACCCCGTATAGCTTCATAAAGGTTGACTCCCCGCAAAAACTCTTCATACTTCCGTAGGATCCATAAAAACAGATTAGCCCACGGAGGAATGGGGTGTACCCAGCTCGGCAGGACCAACCTACCAATAGGATAGGACCCTTTGCAAGCTAGCTGACTCAGGAAGGTATCAGCCTGGAAGAATGAAAAATTAGGACCCGGGGTGTTGATGAAGGTACCTGGAACTAACCCCATCACGGACCGACTGGCTGGATCTTTGACTGCGCGCACTGACCTAGTGGCTCTGTTATAACGGATATTACCAACAAACATCCCCGGTCTGGTTGGAGTGAGGGTGTCCGGCATCTGCCTATCCAGAACGATCATATTGAACCACTCAAAAGGGAAATGGCGCTTCATAATAGGGATGTGAATCGGCATCCCATCCAGGTCAAAATCCTAACTCTCCGAAACATCCAACACTCGGGAGTTTTCTATAACCAACGCATCCCCAAAGAGGAAGACCGGTTTCAGATACTGCCCGTCAGACTGCCCAGAGCTTATCATATCAACAAGGAATTGAAAGGATTGAACCCTGATGACATTTAGCCGTTCTAAAGGTTCATCAACAAGTAGCTGTTCGGACACTTGACGAACTAAGTCATCCCGATGAACGCCCGAGGCTAACTGACGCGAGCCTACCATAAGTTCCCCAGCAGGGTTCACGGGCAGAGTCACTGAAGACAGGCAAAAGAAACAAGCTCAGAAGACAAACAAAGAAGACAGAAGTATTAGAAAAGATTACTGAAGTCTATGCGGCTAAGGATACCACAGCCTCATGCGGCTCATCAGCAGATAGGTTCATGCGGCTCTGCGCGTCATAGCCCCATGCGGCTCTGAATTAACCAAATCCGTACGACTCAAATTCAGAAGGGTTTATAAACTCATACGGCTAAGCCCGACTCATATAAACCACTGCGGCTACAAACCATCAAGTTCATACGGTTCAAAAGTGAGCGACGCTTATGCAGCTCAAGTCGAAAACACACATGCGGCACTGATCGAATATGACAAACTCATGCGGCCATAATGGGCGAAGTGCCTATGCGGCCACACCAATACATCTCGTACATGTGGCTTGTGCATAAAGTATGCAACAGAGCCATGGCAGCAGTTAAGGTTTTTCGGAGTGACCCCCTTACCAGCGATGGGCGGGTGAACATCAGGATGGATAATGCCTACAGCAGCTGACGGAGGAGCGACCACATTCGTCGCTGCAGTCGCCGCCGCAGCAACTGCCTTGCCCTTCGCGGCCTTCGATGCAGCAGATCTCTTAGGAGCCATGGTCGATAGATGAAGGAGGACGACGAAGAGCAAAACTGACAACAGGAAATCCAAGCAAAGAAAGGAGATAAAGAAATCCCCAAGAGCTGAAAGACTCCTATTTATAGGCGATCCATGAAGTAGAAAGACGCCTCGGATTACGTGCCGCCTCCAAAAATAAAGGCGAGAATGCTTCGATCAAAGCAAAAAACCGACCCTTGGGATCCTCCCCCAAAAGACGACGTTAAATCAAATCGAAAGCAATTAATGAAGATTTGCTCACGAGGTCAGGACGCGTGGCAAAGAGCCTATGCGGCCAGAAGGATCTATGCGGCCGAGATGCTAATACGGCCAGGAAGCTCAGGTAAACAGAACATCCTATGCGGCATAAACGGGGCCATGCTTCTTATTCAAAGTGTTTCAATTTTACAAATTGAAAACTTTGAAGGGGGTCCTGTAGAAGCATGGAAAATATTAGAATAAAAGCATAGATTGCCCATGCGGCTTTGGGTAGCAAGCCTATGCGGCTCATAACTGGAGTTGCCCCATGCGGCCCGAAAGAAGACGCTCAGACTCATGCGGTTCGGGGATATATACGGATTCAGCAGGAACATACGGCTCAATTGACGCCACGTGTGATCCCCCCACAGCTGGCTACGGGAGTAATGGCCTCATTTAATGCTCTGGCACGACTCGACGGCTGCGACGTCTCTGACATAAAGCGTCATAATGGCTCTGCCATAAAGACAGACTCCTCGGGGAAAGAAGACAATCTCTGACCCGATCTGTCAGAAATCCTAGATTGCCACGTGGCAAAAGTCTCATGCGGCTCGGGTAGAGAACAGCTTCATGCGGCTCAGCGAGGAATCACTCTAATATGATTAACAGGAATCCGCCATATGCGGTCCACCCATTAGCCCGGTCTATGCGGCTCAATACCATGTTAACCCTGCGGCTCGCAGAGACTACGCATATGCGGCTCAAGGAAAGTTCGTCCCCTGCGGCTCGCAGAGACTACGCATATGCGGCTCACGAAAAGTTCGTCCCCTGCGACTCGATGAGGCATTGACTCATGCGGCTCATGAGGAGTATCTCCCTGCGGTTCAAGTGTTGGCCATCCTATGCGGCCCTGGCAGGACCTTCAATTAAAACACGTGGCATTAAAGATTCAACCGAATCCTAACAAGAATATTTGATACCATTATCATAATTACCGAGATCAGGGCATATCATTTATCATCAAGCCAATAGGACACGTGGCGAGAAATCAAATATTGGCATAATCAATCACGAGGATTTAAAGCGGTCAGCATTAACTGCTGATGAGATTTGGTGCTATCAGCATTAGTGGCCGAGATTCATTATGATCAGGATCAAGGGCTCAGATAGAATGAAGGAAGCACCGACATTCCAAACAGATAATCATCAGCAAACCCTAATGATCACACCCCACTCTTATAAATAGCCAGCATCATTCCCTTGAAAAAAAAAAAGAAAAAGAGGAGGAGAAAAAGGGGAGAAAAGAGAGAGAGGTCGGCAACAAAAGAATAAAAAAAACTAAGAAGAGAGAGATCTACACAGAGAGAGCTCCCCCTTTTCTTGATAATCACAGAGAGAGAGAGAAGCCAGGAGAGCAACCCGAGGAGAGTAAGAAGAGCCTTTCTTCGTCAACGCCGAGCAGATCTTCCCCGAGCCAAGGCTGCATACCGATCGTCCAAGGAGTAAGGCAGAGCGGCCATCGCTTTCCCGAGCCTCTATCGTCACCCCCCAGAATCAAAAATAAACAATCGTACTTAGTCTACTATACCTAGGTTTTCGTCCCTAGGCTTTTTTTGTACGAGCGAGTTTGTATTGTGAGTCTAAGTTCAGTCCTCCGATAATTGTTCTGTTCTTTTACAATCAATGGCAAACACGCATGAGGCAGCATCTCGGTGAGCCGCATAGGTACAGTACTTACGAGCCGCATGGGATGGCTTCTTGGTGAGCCGCAGGAAGATGATTCTTGCCAGCCGCATGGGATGGCTTCTTGGTGAGCCACAGGAAGATGATTCTTGCCAGCCGCATGAAGCTGTTCTTTAATTAAGCCGTATGGGAGTAGCCACGTGGCAATCTCGGATCGTGTCAGAGATTTTCTCCTGTTCCCAAAGAGTCTGTCATTATGACAGGACCATTATGACACTTCATGTCAGAGCCGTCAGCTGTCAAATTATGGTAGAGTATTAAATAGAGCTATTACTCGATGGCCAGCTGTGTGAAGGGGTCCCATGGGGACACGTGGTGTTGATCGAGGCGCATATCTCTGTTGGTCGTATGTGAGCCGCATGTACCTCTGAACCGCATACGGCTGGGTGTGCTCTTTGAATCGTATAAGACTGTCCCTATGTAAGCCGCATGGACTCTCCTGCTCCGAGCCGCATAGATCATCATTCTGATATTTTCCATGCTTCTAGAAGACCCCCTTCAAAGTTTTCAATTTGTAAAATTGAAATACTTTGAATAAGAAGCATGACCTTTGTTGACCGCATAGATGATTCAGCCGCATGGATTTCTCTGGCCGCATGAGCTTGTTAGGCCGCATAGACTTTTTGCCACGTGTCCCAACCACGTATGCAAATCTTCTGCATTAAATGCCCTTGATTTGCCGCCTCTTGAGGGAGGATCCTAAGGGTCAGTTTTGTTTTGACCGAAGCATTTTTCCTTTATTCTTTTAGGCGGTGCATGGATCGAGGCGTTTGTTTGATTTTTTGAGCCTCCTTTGCCTATAAATAGGAGTAATTTCATTCTTTGAGGGTTTCTTTACCTTCTCTCTTTTGCTCGAACTCCTTGTTGCCGACTTCCTCTTCGTCTTCTCTCATCAACGATTACCAATGGCTCCCAAGAAGACTACCGCTGCTACGGGCAAGAAGGCCGCGTCGTCGTCTGCGGTAGCGAAGGGCAAGAAGGCCGCGTCTTCATCGACGGCGACGAAAGTGGCAGCTCCTCCGCCAGCTGACATGCCTATTTTTTACCCCGACGTTCACCCGCCTATTGCTGGTAGGACCATCAACATGAACTGTCACGGCTATGCCGCATATTTTATGCGCGAGCCTGTATTTCCAAGTATGCTGCGTGTCCGACTCATGTTCGAGTCGCATGGGATATGACCTAGGTCTGAGCCGCATGAAAGTTGTTGTTTGCAGCCGCATAACTACTTCATCCTCAGGGCCGCATAAGCTCATTTGGACTGGACCGTATGAGCTTTTTCAAACTAAGCCGCATAAGCCTATTTCGGACTGAACCGCATAAGATCATTTGAACTAAACCGCATAAGCTCATCCGCATTGAACCGTATATGCTCCTTTCGAACCGAACCGCATAAGCTTATTCGGACTGACCCATATGAACTCTTTCAAACTGAGCCGCATGAGGCTATACTGAGCTAAGCCGCATAAGCATCACGTAGTTTGTGTTTTGGCTATCTTTTTGACTTGTTTCTTTTGTTTTTCTTCAGTGAATCTGCCAGTAAATCCTGCGGGGGAAATTCTGGTTGGCTCGAATCAGTTCGCCTTGGGCATACGTCGGGATGATTTAGTTCGTCAAGTATCTGAGCAGCTCCTTGTTAATAAACCTTTGGAGCGACTAAATGCTATCAGGGTTCAATCTTTCCAATTCCTTAGTGACATGATGAGTTCCGGAAGCCTGATAGAAAGCATCTGAGACCAGTTTTCCTCTTTGGGGATGCGTTGATCATAGAAAACTCCCGAGTGCTAGATGTTTCCGAGAGTTAGGATTTTGACCTGGAAGGGATGCCGATTCACATCCCCATTATGAAGCGTCATTTCCCTTTTGCGTGGTTCAACATGATCATTTTGGACAGGCAGATGCCAGACCCCCTCACTCCAACCAGATCGGGGATATTTGTTGGTAACATCCGTTACAACAAAACCACTGGGTCAGTGCGCGCGATCAAGGATCCGGCCAGTCGATCCGTGATGGGGTTAGTTCCGGGTACCTTCATCAACACACCCGGTCCTAACTTCTCATTCTCTCAGGCTGATACCTTCCTGAGCCAGCTTGCTCGTAAAGGGTCCTATCCTGTTGGCAGATTGGTACTGCCGAGCTGGTTATACCCTATTCCCCCGTGGGCTAATCTGACCTCGTGGATTCTACGGAACTACGGGGAATTTTTACGGGAAGTCAATCTTTATGATGCTATCCGGGGTACCAGCCACGGGTTGCCCGTTAATAAGCCATTGTTCATGGCCCTTCTGGAGATGTAAAATCATCGGACAGGGACTTTCTTCACCTCTGTAGGAGAATTGGGGCTTGCTCTTCACGAGATGTATGCTGTCTCCAAGCTCCCCTGGGAAGACGATCCCTTTGAAGCGTACACTCCGACGAATGAGGAGTTCCAGGATTTAGATCGACGATTCCCCGGTTTCGTCGCTGTGTATCAAGAACTATTGTGTCATCATAGCACCTGTCACCGAATGGCTATCCAGAAAAATGACAGCTCGGAAGGGGACGCTCTCCATACCAAATCTTGGGTCTCATACCTTTTCAAATTCAGCACTGCTGGCCGAGTTACTTCCCAGGATCGTCAAACTCCTAGGAAAGTAGAGGACTTGGTGTCGACTGCTAGGAGGTCGAAGTCTAAAAGTGACAAATTTGGGAGCCAGATTGACCCCTTCAGGCATTTTTATTATAGTACCCGGCGGCTGTCAGAGAAGGCACTCTTGGCCGGGTTTTTAATGGTGTGGCTGTGCAATTGTGTGGTCTCAGGAGGGGCAGGTTCTATTGAGAGGATCAGTCGCCACTTCATTCTTCCTGCCGTAAAGTTGGCCTTTGGGGTCAGGCTGGCTCTTCTTCCCGCTATGGTGTACAGTATTCAGCATGGTCTCCGTGCCTTCTCGTCCAAGGTCATCGCTCGTGACGTGGCAGTAGACTTTGAACATATAGAACTGCCTTATCATTACTTGCTGGGATGGCTGTTGTTGAATTATCAGTCTTTGATGAGGCCTGGGACGGGGGATGGCGTTACGAACGACGACGCTTTTCTTTTCAGGTATCACCATCAGCCTTGGGAATGTAGTACCATGCCGACGTGTCGGAGGATGTTGGCGAGGGTGGACGGATATAATTTTTTCGTGTCCGTTCCTCGTTTCACCGACCAAGAAGTGAGGAGTGTCCATGTTGATGGTGTTGGACCTCCTCATTTCTTACCTGAAAAGATGCGTTTCTGGCTGCGTAACATTCGCCCGGCGCATTTAGTTTACCGCAATCGCAATACTGTGTACTTAGAGCCCTACTTGCCCAATAGGTTTGCCCGTCAATTTGGGTATAGTCAGCTATTCCTCGGGCATCCCAGTTCCCACCTGGGATTTGAAGGTAGCATTCTCGATGGTATTAGGGCATGGAGCTACTATGACACTTGTCATACTCGAACTAGCTTCTCGGTTCCTGCCGCAAACGTGATAGGAGAAATCTTGCATATGGCGGCCTTATATCATGTTACGGCAAATCATCCTCCTCTCTATTTTGACCCGAGAACTAGCTTCATCGTGGGCACTCGCCTGGCGGAGAAGGCTATGGTGTCAAGGGCAAAGAAGAAAGGGGCGAATAGAGTTCCTACACCCGATTCTGAGTCCTTCGACACAATTGAGGAAGACAACGAGCGGGACGACGAGGACACTCTCCCTTCTGGTAACGAGGCAACGGCGGGTCAGCCTCCCATCATGGCAGATGAGATGATGACGGATCAACCGTCGGTTGTATTAGATAAGGCGGTAGGCCAATTGCCATCTGTACCGGAGGTAGTGCGGGTAGAACTACCGCCTGTCGTGCCTGGTCCCTCACGTAAGCGAGGCAGGCGTGAGTCTACTGGCGAAGGAGTAGCCTTTTCTGTGAAGAGAGCGGCGGTCGGACCCCATAGGCTACTTATTACGGAGAGGGGTGAGGATGCAGGCGATGTTCCGGAGGTAAGACCAAGTCGGAGCCATCTCTTTGTTGTGGTTTTCTTTTTTTTCTTGGAGATATGACCTGACCATTTTTTCTTTGTAGGCGTCTGACGAACCAGGCTCTCCTGAACCGTCTACTGCCCCTGGCGTTGATTCGGCCCTTGCTGCTTTGATTAGCGACATTTGTGCCGCGGTCCTTTCTGCGGGGGCTCTCTCAGCGGCGGTTGGAAGCTCCCAGGTTGCTGAGGCCTCGGCCCGGGTCCTCGGGCCCGTCTCCGAGATCGCTGAACTTCAGCAAGGCGATGCCGATCTCGTTGCATCCCTTCCCGAGGGTGCAGGGGTGGAGGAGCCTATTATACCTGACTCGGAGACTGTTGGTGAAGAGGCTACGGTGGCTGTAGGCGAACTTCATCCTCCACACTCCTCCACTGGTAAGATAAGCCAAATATTGACTAGTGAGGGGGCTTATTTGCTCTATCAACATATCCTCCGGGTCAAATCGATTCATGGTTGCCTTGGCCATACAGGTCCTGACCCTTTACTTCCCACCGCGGATGTTCTTGGGGAAGGCTCGGCCTGCCGTGATCTGGGAGAAAGGAGCGTTTCCTCTTCTTCGCCGTCTCATGTCGAGGGGCCTCCCGCCAGCCCCGGGCAGATGGGAATGAAGCTGGTGATGGTCTCCACCTCATCTTCTGCTGATCATACGGCTCCGGAGATTGACCTCTCGACTCTGCCGAGCATTCAAGTTCTGCGGGCCGCTGAAGAGGAGTTGGCCGTTGTTCATACGTCCTTCCGTGCGGAGTTTGTTTCTCTTGTGGCAGGAGCGGCAGATTCTGTTGCGTCTTCTTCAGCGTTGCCGGCTACACTCCCATTGACACCGGCTTCCTCGGAGGCTCTGGACGAGGTGACGTAGGATGTGGTCGACAGCTTCTATCACCATTTAAAGAGGGGCGTAGATGCTACTGTAGAACGGGTGCTCCTTTTTACTCTATCTCTGCGGTGCGCTCGGGGTCAGGTTGCAACTTTGAAGTCTTTTTCTGGCGGGGTGGGGTTGGCTGTACTCCTGGAGCCTAAGTTGGCAGAGGCTGATCAGCTTGTGACCCAATTGCTGGCGATACGGCAGGCGGGCTTGCTTGCTGCGATTGAACGGGAGCGGGGCTTCCTCATTGCTGCTCGGGATAGGATCAAGCTCGCTCGAGATACTGCGGGCCAGTTGTGCAGGGGGACCTTGACAAGTTCTTCGCTTCGTATGACCGGCTGGGTCGTCGAAGTCAGGCTTGTCGGGCTCGAAAAGAGTCTGCTTCTCATGGAATCGCAGATACGAAGGAGCGGATTCTTGCACTCCAGAGGGAGTTGGCCTTCTTAGAGTCAGAGTTGGAGGCTGCTCGTGCGGAACAGGAGTCGATTGCTCGGGAGGTCGAGAGGGTTTCCCGATCTTCTGTCAACCTGGAGCGAGCCTTTAAGAGGTTCGAGGATAACTGGCAAGCCCATGCTCAACTGGAGGACGAGGTGGTGCTGACCCAAGAGGCGGAGCGTCGAGCTACCCAGAGGTTTGAGCGGTCGGTTACCTTGCTGACGGACCGTCTCAGGGCTTTATGTACCCCGGAGCAGTGATCAGCTTTCTGTTTCTCTTTTGCTGTTGTTTTCTTTTTTGTCTTTTTTGTTTTGATCTTGTAAAGGATGTGATCCTAAATGATGTAGCACTTTGAATGTTGAATGAATAAGCATGTTTCAACTCATCCTCTCTTTCTTGTACTTGCGGTGTTCGTGGAACTGGACTTGCTGGAGGATTATTTGTGGACCTGTTACCTTAGGCGTACCTTGGTTTTAGGTACGGATAACAAGTTTGGTCAGGATATCCGGAACAGCCATGGCAAAGTGGTCATGGGTGCTCTCGGTATTGGAAAAAAGAATGCCGTAGAGCAATTGGGCTCCCGGGGCATGGTGAGATGGTGGATTTATGCTAAGAAGCTTAGCAGGGGATATTTGTGGACCTATTATCCTTGGCGTACCCTAGTTTAGGATACAGATAATAGGATGAAAGGAAACCAATATATTTGCTGAGAGGTTATGAGGTCATGGCAAGCATGAGGGTTTTACCGTGGAATCTTCCTGCTCAGAGGTAATGAGGACATGGCAGGGGGGACTTCGCGGAAGATATTCATGGTCAATAGGGGACATTTGTGGTCAACAGAGGACATTTGTGGTCAACAGAGGACATTTGTAGTCAACAGAGGACATTTGTGGTCAATAGAGGATATTTGTGGTCAACAGAGGATGTTTGTGGTCAACAGAGGACATTTGTGGTCAACAGAGGACATTTGTGGACCTATTATCCTTGTCGTACTCCGGTTGTGGGTACAGATAATAGGTTGAAAGGGAACCAACATACTTGCTCAAGGTAATGTGGACATGGCAAGCACGAGGGTTTCTTCGACGGAGCCTTCCCACTCAGAGGTAATTAGGACATGGCAGGAGTGGGCTCAATGAAGAGGGGGTACACAGAACGACTCAGAGGTAGGAGAACGTAGAAGTTCTATGCGAGGGGGCGGTTTGTTTTTGGTGGAAGTGAAAACGACTCAGAGGTAATGAGGACATGGCCGTTTCGGAAATTTGTAGATCGATTACCCTTTTTATGCGCTGGGAGTGCGGGTAGTGGATCATGAGGGAGGATCTCTTCCAGGAAGGAAGTTCAGAGGCATACGTGACTTGCTATCTGAAAGAGTTACCGGAGTGTGAGTTCAGAGGCACCAGCGGGTACATAACTCGGTAATTTAGAATATTGAGAAAGTATGAGTTCAGCGGCACCAGCGGGTACATGACTTGATAATCTGAAGGGAATGTGGAGGTGAGTTCAGCGGCACCAGCGGGTACATGACTCGATGATCTGGAGAGAATGTCGTTTAGATATAATATTTCTTCAGGAACTTGCCGTTGACGGGCAACATGAGCAAGTCTCCATTTTGTTTTGCGAGACGGTAAGCACCGTTGGAGAATACTGTCTCAATGATAAATGGGCCTTCCCACTTTGGCTGAAATTTGCCGGCGGTCTTGTGAGTCATGACCATCGGCCTCCGGACTGCCAGAACGAGATCGCCCACCTGGAATGTTCTGATTTTGACCTTCTTGTTGAAGGCTCCTGAGATGCGTGCTTGGTATAGCTCGATCCTTTGCTGAGCTAGGAGGCGCTTTTCATCTAAGGCCTCCAACTCTTGTAGTCGACGTCGGTAGTTGTCATCCATCGTCAATTGATAAGTGAGGGCGACGCGGAGTGAGGGTATTTGAGTCTCTAATGGGAGAACTGCCTCACTCCCGTATACTAGAGAGAAGGGTGTGTTCCCGGTAGCTGTTCGGACTGTAGTACGGTACGCCCATAAACACTTGCCGAGCTTCTCATTCCAGTCGCGTTTGTTGGAGGAGACAAACTTTTGGAGGAGTTTGATGATTGTTTTGTTGAATGCCTCTGCCAACCCGTTCGCTGCCGGGTTGTACGGTGTCAAAGCGACATTCTGAATATGGTGCTTATCGCAGAACCGATAGAATGCGTGGCTTGCGAACTGCGGACCATTATCATGGATGATCCTTCGGGGTAGTCCAAAGCGGTAGATAACGTGATGCTTAAGGAAGCTGATCACGTTTGAAGTCTTAACTTTTGCGAGTGGGACAGCTTCCGTCCATTTGGAGAAGTAATCAGTGATCGCAAGTATGAAGCGATGTCCTCGGGATGAAGGTGGGGTGATTGGACGAATGATATCCATTCCCCATGCTTCGAATGGCTAGGACGCCACTGTCGAATGTAGAAACTTGGATGCTTGGTGAATGAAGTCCGCGTGGACTTGGCAGGCTTTGCATTTTCTAGCATAATCTATCGCATCTGCCACCATTGTGGGCCAATAGTAGCCCATTCGGCGAAGGCGGTCTTGCAGTTTTGGGCCGAGCTGGTGGGCCCTGCAGACACCGTCATGAGCTTCTCGTACGGCTTCTTTGGCTTCTGTATTTGACTGACACCGAAGCAGTAATCCGTCGTAGGAGCGGCGATACATCATTTTCGTCTCTGTATCGTAGAAGAATCTGAGAGAACACCGTCTGATGGAAGTGGCTTCCTTTGGGTTCTCGGGTAGGATGTCGTAGACGACGAAGTCGATGAATGGTTGTCTCCAATCTGGGGTATCCTCGATTGTCTGTGCGAAATAACTCGCCACGAATTGCACATTGTTCTTGGGACAGACCAGTTCGTGGCCTATTACATCCACTGATTGGCGATCATGATTCGGAACTGCTAGGGAAGCGGCAAGACCAGCTAAGGCATCAGCTTTGATATTTCGGAGTCTGGGGACATGTTCGATGAAGAACCCCTCGAACGACGAGATGATGTCAATCGCCATTTGGTGATAAGGGATCATGTCTTCGTGGCGGACTTCGTATGAGCCCCGGATCTGATTGACGATTAGTTGGGAATCGCCGTATGCTTCAAGGTATTCTACCCCCAGCTCTCTTGCAAGTTGGAGGCCAATGACCAGAGCGTTGTACTCGGCCACGTTGGTAGAACAGGGCTCTATGAGGGAATAAGCGCGGTTAATCACCAATCCGGAAGGGGAGATCAGCACTACCCCGACTCCGACGACTATATTGCCTTTAGGTCCGGTCCTCGAAGCACCGTCGAAGAACATTCGCCATATATTCTCCTGAGAGGTTGCATGCGAGTCGGCGACCTCATCTGGGATCTCTTCATATATCCTGGAGGACTCCGAGCTTGGGTGGGCTGCTAAGAAGTCTGCCAAGGCTTGACCTTTGACTGCCTTTTGTGGGACGAAGCTCATATGATAAGGGGACATCAATATTGCCCATGTAGCGAGGCGAGAGCTGAGTGCCCCTGGTTTAGTCATGAGGACCCTGAGAGGGTTGATTCGTGAGATCACGTGTATCGTTTGTCCGGTGACATAGTATCGCATTTTCTGAATGACGAACACCAAGGCGAGGCATTCCTTCTCCACAGCGGTGTATCGATGCTCTGGCCCAATCATCATTCGGCTGAGGTAATATATGGCCTGCTCATGGCCTGCATCGTTGTTCTGTGCCAGCAGAGCCCCGAGGGAGTGTTCCATTGCTCGTACATAGAGCAGGAATGGTTTTCCAGGAACCAGAGCCACCAAAACTGGAGGATTTGACAAATATTCTTTGATGCTGTCGAAAGCACGCTGACATTCCTCGTCCCATTCGAATGAGACTCCTTTCTTCATGAGGTGCGTGAACGGTCGGCATCGCCCGGAGAGGTTAGAAATGAACCTCTTGATGTAAGCTAGCCTCCCTTGGAGGCCTCTGAGTTCACGAAGATTTCTCGGGGGACCCATCTCCATGATTGCTTTCGTCTTCTCAGGGTCTACATGGATACCTTGTGCCATGATGATGAAGCCCAAGAACTTCCCGCTGGATACGCCTAGAAAGGACTTCGTAGGGTTCATTTTCAAATTGTGCGCTCGTATTAGGTCGAATATCGTCTTTAGATCCTGCAGATGGTCTCCCTTGCAATGACTCTTAACGGCTATATCGTCAACATAGCACTCCACTGTCTTGCGTAAGTGGTATCTGAAGATGATGCTCATGGCTCTTTGATATGTGACGCCAGCATTCTTTAAACCGAAAGGCATAACTGTGTAGCAGTATGTGCCAATCGGTGTTCGGAATGATGTATGCTTTTTGTCATCAGGAGATATTTTGATTTGGTTGTACCCCGAGAAGCCATCCATGAATGACATACGTTCGAAACCGCAGGTATTGTCGATCATGATGTCTGTGATAGGAAGGGGGAATTCATCTTTGGGACATGCCTCGTTCAGATTGCGGAAGTCGATGCAGATTCAAATCTTCCCATTCTTTTTTAGAACGGGTACTATATTGGCGACCCAAACGGGATGTTGCTCCTTACGAATGAAGCCGTTGGCTATCAGTTTGTTGACTTCGGCTTCAATCGCGTCCATGATGCTTGGGCGGAAGCGTCGCTATTATTGCTTGACTGGTTTTGCATCTGGACGAATGTTGAGTTTATGAAGAAAAATGTCTGGATTTAACCCTGACATGTCTTTATAGCTCCAGGCGAACACATCAATGTATTCTCTGACAAGTTCTAGCAGCGACTCCCGTTCTTCGTCTGTTAGGCTTTTACTGACAAAAATTGGTCTCGGAGAAGATTCGCTGCCGAGATCCACTTCTATGACCTCATCTTCAGTAGGAGGTTCTCTTTGTTCGAACCACTTTTCCCATTGTGCGTCCAACTGCTGGGCCTACGGTTCTAGCTCGAGGATTTCGGGAATGTCTTCATCTTCTTCGTAAGCGTCGACGAATGCCATGTTGACTGTCATGACTTGTCTGAACATATCTCCGATGCTGGTATCTGAGTCAGAAGTTGGTGACCCGGTTGAATGTGACTGCCATTCGCATTCTTCATCTGAACTCTCAGGGGTCGTAGTAGGCGTTACATACCCCAACCCACCTCGAGTTTTGCTATAGTAGTCTCGTGGTTTGCCTGCCGGGACTGGCGGCTTCAAAGGTAATCGTCGTCCAGTGTCGTAGTTTAAACCTGGCGTCATCTCCAGATTATACCCCTGTTTCTGCATGAGATATTTGGATTGGGGGCTATAAAGATACAGAGGCAATCTTCCGGCATCTGACTCGAGGTCGGCTTCCTCTATGGTAAAAGGATGCGGGTTGTTCGTCCGACCGAAGATGATCGGATGATCCCCTCCCTCGATTATTCGGTAAGTGTCTTCTACTGGAGTAAGCTGGATCGCGATGTACACATTTGTCACTTGTGTGTGTAGGTGAGTGCCTATACCGTGTTCCATAGCATACATTGTACATAGCTTGTTGAGCTCGGTGTAGTTCAAAGATAACCCTTTATTGATGAAGTAAGGTATCTTTTCTAGGGGGATTATATCATCAGCGGAAGGAACATCAGTGTGGGCAGCCACATACTTAGCTAACTCTGGTTCCTCTTCGACTACCTCCTGTGTGAATGAAGACTGAGAGGACGTCCTGGGAAGATTGATTGTCAATGGTTCAGTTGATGGAGCAAAGTGTGGAGTTGTTGGCAGACTAGCGACCCCCAGTTTGGCACTTATTGTGGAGCGAAGAGTGGCCGGTTCGCTAGAAGTGTCAGACCTTGCATCGGGGGTGACGACCCTTCTTGGGAAGGTGTATCGTCAGTAGCCTATCGGAGGGATTGAGCTTCTCCGTTTGGGGTTGACCGACTCTCGGCAGTCTGATTGTCAGTGGCCCCGTTGTGGGTCTCGGCACTTGGCTGGACCTTGGCAGCCGGATTATCATCTGTTCTTCCTGCACCGAGAGGCTGATTGCGTCCTTCCGCAGAGTGGCAGTAAGGGGTGCGGACCTTCCCGGTTTGCGAGCTTGGAGGTGGATTGTCAGAGGCTCTTCTGATCCTGTGGCCGTCTCGGTACTAGCTTGTACATTTCCTTCATCAAGGTGCCTCTTCGACTTTTCGTATAGGCAGGAGTCCGAGTAGTAAGATTCGACCCCTTTGAAGGGATCAATGTCATCAAATTTTGTCTTCACGAAGCCGTATTTGTCGACATATTTGAAGCATTGGTGCAGCGTGGAAGGCACGATCTTATAATCGTGTATCCACGGACGCCCCAAGTGGATGTTATATGAAGTATCTGTATCTATGACGTAGCAGGTGACTTCGGATTGGAGGTCGCCAATTTGACACTTCAGACGAATCTTTCCAATAGGGTAGCTCCTGCCCGAATTGAAACCGCTGATGGCGGTGCTTGTAGGTGTCTGGCAATGCATTGGGATGCAAAGATGATGTAGCAGACCCTTCGGGATGATGCTTATGGAAAGCCTTGATCAATGTGCATCCGATCCACCTTTACGTCGCCGATGTATCCAGTATAGTATAGTGGGCGATCGTGCAGATTGGTTTTGATGAGCATGTCCTGCGGAGTGAAGACGATGTTGGACATTGCTTCCGTACAGGCACTGTCCTGGAGATCCACAGGTGAGTCCTCCCCGGTGAGGTTAGATTGAGCCAGATAGACATCGGTATTTTGGAGTGCTTCGCTTAATGCAATACGAACGTCCTTGGAGAGCCTTAGGAGTTCGTACAGTGATAACTTGGCCGGTGTGTTAGCCAATTGCGCTAAGATGTCAAAGTTGTAGGGCCTCTCTAGCCCTTGGGCTGCCTCTTTTCGGAGGGATTTGTCGAAGCGAGTCTCCCTCGGCCTAGGCTTGTCGGTCGTCGAAGGCTGAGCCGGTCCCGGAGCATCAGTTGTAGTGGGTTGATGGTTTTCAGCTGGATTGTCAACCACAGGTTGGGATTACGCTCCGGACCGTGTGACGCCGGCTGTAGCTTCCTCGTTGTCTGCCGAGATTGTGTGGCAGGTCCTGACTTTTCCACTTTTCTTCTTGTTGGTGGAAGATGGTGTGGGCCGAGTCACTTCTGACACCAAGTCTGGATGGATCCACATGACCTCCCCTCGAGATGTGGTGAGGGGTACTAGACCGGCAGCCTGATCTCGGAGGGGGTGGAAAATCGGTAATCTCCATTGTCGCTAGAGGGGCGGGGACCACCCCGTCTTGAGTCTCCGTCGGAGGGAAGCTGTCGAATTATACGGACACCATATTGGCCGCCACAGTTACCTCTTCGAAATCGATGGCCAGAGCGTTCGAATCGATGAGGTTTTGTATGTACCTTTTCAGCTGGTAGCAATTATGTGTAGCATGATGGACATAGCGATGATAATAGCAGTACTTTGGATTCTCCATCTCTGCCGGTCGCGGTTCCCGTCTTGGTGGAGGAAGCTGAATCCTGTCCCCTTGTATGAGCATGTCCAAGATGGGCTTAACGTGACCGTCTTCAAAGGAGTAAGTAATTTGCGGCCATTGTTTGTCTGCTGGCTTCGGCTCAGGCTTTTGTGCTGTATCGGCCCCCATAGCCTGCTTTCCCTTACTGTCCCGGTTGTTGGAGGGGCTACCCCCATTATCGTTGTTGGGACGCTTGCCCTTGTTTTCTCCTTCCGAGATGTGCAATCCCAGTTGGCGAGCCTTCTTCAGTCGTTCTTCGACGCTTGTGGCGCTGATGATGAACGTCTTCCAATCTTTGAATTGACTTTCGCCCATCCAGAGACTGATCGTTGGAAGCAGTCTCTTTTGGCAAATTTCAATTAAAGAGGAATCTAGATTTTCGGAGGGCAGCTTCATGGCGGTTTGGCGGAACCGTTCAATGTAGTTCCTTGTCAACTCCTTCTCCCCTTGGAAGACGTCTATGAGGGTGGACATAGTGACGTCCTGCCCTACTTCGCAGAATCTCTCCAAGAACAGGCGCTTGAAGTCGACGAAGGAGTGGATGCAGTTGTTCGGCAGATTGTGATACCAGTCGAAGGCGACTCCTTCTAATGCCCCAATGAATAATCGCGTGAGGATAGCATCATCATGAGGCAGATGGTCGGTGGTGACCTCGAAGTAAGTGATGTACCGACTTGATGAGGTCTTGCCGTCATACGGGTTGATATTAAACGGCTTATATCTTGGTGGGAATGGAACATCCCTCTATTCAGCAGGGTATGGTTGCCGAATTCTGAGGTCTTGAGCGTTTTCTCGGGCATGGAACATGGCTCGGAGCTCCTGAACCTTTCTTCTTACTTCTCGGGCCTCATCTGTCGCGGTAGGGGCTATTATTTCGAAAGGATTGTTGCCCGGGTTCGGTGTCGCCGAATTCGAGTCCGTATTGACCGTGAGACCCGTGCTTGTTTGGCCAGGCATCTCTCCTTGTATAGTTGGAAGGGCTGCTTTAATCTCGTCTACAGACTTGACTAAAGCAAGTAATATCGCTTCGAGATTGTCGATGCGCTGGCGCTCACTGAAACCACTTTGATTGCTGTCTGTCATGAACACCGTCCTTGTATGATGAGAAACGGAAGGGACGGTGGGAGATGTATCCTCCGAGTCATACCCATGTACCGAGAAGTCATCGGGATATATGGGAATATTCTCTTCTGGTTCGGACTCGGAGGGAACAGTACCCCCAGCCTCAGAGTCTGCTTCGTCTTGAGAGTCATGGATGTCCTTGGGGATATCGACGTCTGTTGTACCTGATGGGAGAGTTGTTTCCCCGGGCTTGGCTCCTTGAAACATCGGATTGTTGTGGATGTTCGGAGGAGTGCTCCCCCAGTTCCCACGACCCCCAGCGATGTGGATGATGAATTTCCCACTGCAGCAGACAATAGGAGGTGGAGTGCTACCCCCAGTTTCTTAGCTGTAGTGGTTGAGGTCTTCGGGGTGGAGATGCTTGCCTTCTTTCCTCTCCCCTCGGCGGGGACTTTCTGAGTGGAATTGTAGGAGACAACAAGAGGTGCCTCGTCTTCTGAGCTCAGACGCTGTAGTCTTTGGAAGACTGACGGCCGATCTTTCGTCTCTGCCGCGTTGTTGCAACAGCAGTTGACGATGATTTGGGTGCAGTACCGTCCAAGCGAGGACTCTTTGCACACCGAAGCCCCGTCTCTTTCCTTGCGCTTGTGGAGGATATCCTTGCGCAGGTCAGAGGAACCACTCTGTCCGTTCTCCGTCGGGGGCTGGATTCGAGTAGTTCTGTACAACTTCCCATCAGAGGCCCGCGTGATAATCAGCGGGACGCCCCGATGGTCAGAGGTTGGGGCAGCTGACTGGGCTTGGTGAGCCCGCGCTTCCCTAGACTTCCTCCTTTTAGCACTTGCTGGTGCGTAATAGGAGGAGTCCAAGTTGAATACCACAGAGTCTGGCTCATCATCCAGAGAACCATCAGAGTCAGGACCGTACGAGAGACGGTCGAAGACGGAGCGTGGAATGGACGCTATGCGGCTAGAATTGAGTACCGTGCAGGCTGTCTGCATGCGGTCGTCTTCTGCTATTGGACGAGTTATTTTTGTGCGGCTAGGAGTCACGACCGTGCAGTCTGGCCGCATGCGGTTGGCAATTATGGCCGCATGGGTTTTCTGTAAGCGATTGACTTGCATAGCCGTATGAGTTTCATCCATGTGGTTGGCAACTGTAGCCGCATAAGCTATGCGGCTGACTGATGTGACCGCATGATTTTTCTTTATGCGGCTAGCGGATGTGGCCGTATGAGCTTTTTCCATGCGGCTAGCACCCCTATGCGGCTCGGATCGCGTAGAGTTCCTCTTTGCCCCTGCAAGTCCAGCATCATAGTATTTTCTTCTGTCGGACCTGGGGACAGCAGAGTTGTCTACGGTCTGAAGTGGGGCCGCAGAAGAATCCTTCTCGCCGTCTTGAGCAACAGAGGGCGTCCCGTCGGGGGCTTGGGGAGGAGCAAATGATTTTGGCCTCCACTCTCTGCGAGCCTTCATCGTACGGGTGCGCTTCTGGACCGGGCCAGCGCTTCCTTCGGAGAGCATCTCTTCAAATGCCTGTTGGTCAAAGTGGACGACCATTTTTTGTTGCATGGAGCCAAGTTTGGCTGCATCCGACTGCGTCACCAACTCCTCAGCCGTGGAGAAGTTTATCCCCAGCAGAGTCGCCATCGTGTTTGCCATGAAATATAAAAGAACAGAACAATTATCGGAGGACCGGACTTTTACTTCACGTTACAAACTCACTCGTACAAAGAAAGCCTAGGGACGAAAACCTAGGTACAACAGTCTAAGTACAATTGTTTATTTTAGATTCTAGTGGGTGACGATAGAGGCTCGAAAAGGCGACGGCAGCCCTGCCTTACTCCTTGGACGATCGATATGCAGCCTTGGCTCCTGTGAAGAGATGGTTGGCGTTGATGAAGAAATGCTCTTCTTGCTCTCCTCGTATTGCTATTCTGACTTCAATCTTTCTCTGTGTATTTTCTCTTTGATTATTAGAGGGGAAGCTCTTTCTATCTATCTCCTTCTGATCGTGTATATTTTTACAAAGGAATGGCACCTTGCTATTTATAATAGTGGGGGCATTATTAGGGTTTGGATGATACCCATTCTCAAAGTGACGGCGGCCTGATGTATAATCAATCTGGACCATTAGTTTAAGGCATGAATGATCTGGGCCATAAATGGGGATAGTATTGAATCCTGTGAATGATTAATGCTGATTGCTTTAAATCTTCATGATTGGTTGTGTCAAGCTTGGATCTCTCACCACGTGTCCCATTGGCTTGATCATGAATGATATGACCTGATCTCATTAATTATGAGGATAACGTTAAATATGGTCATTGGGATCTGGTAAATCCCTGATTGATCTGCATCCCATAATCATCCTTGCTACCAGCTGTTAAGTCGTGGGGGCCATTGAATCTCTGCCACGTGTCTTAATGGTGGATCCTGTCAGAACCGCATGATATCCATGAACCGCATGAGGCAGCGTCTCGGTGAGCCGCATAGGTATAGTACTTGCGAGCCGCATGGGATGGCTTCTTGGTGAGCCGCATAGGTAAAGTACTCGCGAGCCATATGGGATGGCTTCTTGGTGAGCCGCAGGAAGATGACTCTTGCCAGCCGCATGGGATGGCTTCTTGGTGAGCCGCAGGAAGATGATTCTTGCCAGCCGCATGAAGCTGTTCTTCAATTAAGCCGCATGGAAGTAGCCACGTGGCAATCTCGGATCGTGTTAGAGATTTTCTCATGTTCCCAAAGAGTCTGTCATTATGACAGGACCATTATGACACTTCATGTCAGAGCCGTCAGCTGTCAAATCATAGCAGAGCATTAAATAGAGCCATTACTCGATGGCCAGCTGTGTAAAGGGGTCCCATGGGGACACGTAGTGTTGATCGAGGCGCATATCTCTGTTGGTCGTATGTGAGCCGCATGTACCTCTGAATCGCATGTGGCTGGGTGTGCTCTTTGAACCGTATAAGACTGTCCCTATGTAAGCTGCATGGACTCTCCTGCCCCGAGCCGCATAGATCATCATTTTGATATTTTCCATGCTTCTACAGCGCCATCGGCTCATGCGCACTTGGCCCCCTGCGCCATCGGCTTATGCGCACTTGGCCCCCTGCGCCATCGGCTCATGCGCACTTGGCCCCCTGCGCCATCGGCTTTTGCGCACTTGGCCCCTGCGCCATCGGCTTATGCGCACTTGGCCCCCTGCGCCATTGGTTCATGCGCACTTGGCCCCATGCGCCATCCAACCCTGCGCCCTGTTCCCCTGCGCACTTGGCACCCTGCGCAATCCAACCCCCTGACCCCTTGCGCAACCCATTGGCTCTTGGAGTTTTGGTTTTATTTCTTTAAGCTTAGCTTCTCTTTGTAGATTAGGTTTTGAGATCTTGTTCCACACAGCACGACTACCTTGACCCAACACGACCTGACACGATTTTATGTATTTGCTCTGACTAGTACGGTTTTTCATGATTTCTGTGATTTATGATCCTAGTACTTTTTGATTTTCTGGAAATGACCCGATGGGGTACATTCTTGACTTGTAACCTGATAACTTGATAAGTGGCCCGTGGCGGCGCACTCTTGACTTGTAACTTGACTTGACTTGATGCTGTTGCGACGGCTAACTTGACTTGTATAACCGACTCTGACACCGTGGGTGTTCTTGCTTGCTTGCTTGTGAAATCCACTTGTCTTGTCTTGCATCATGTCTAGGACGTGACTCCCTGGTTTTCCACGGTCAGGGATTCGCACTGAACATGGATTAGGCTAACGACTAGTTCTAACTATAGTTCATGGAGAATTTCCAGTCACAGGCAATCTCGTTATCTGGGCGCTTTAATTGGACTTGTAGCTTGCCGACGAGTAGAGCACATTTCCAGCACACTGTCATGTGTTGCACCCTCTATGTCACCTAAGGATATATCGTCTCCTGGGCGATGTATCCAACTATACTCTCAACCCGCGGAAGGATAACTGGATGGTCTGCAGGGCTTGGGACTGGGAAATTCTTACTTGCATCTTGTTAGTAATTAGGCTTGTGGTAACCCTAGTTAGTTAAAGTAGTAAGCCGTAGTAATTTCTTGGCCGCTTGTGAATGTATGGTATCCAGCCTGGTCTAAGTCTCGTCTAAGTCCTAGTACCTGGTACCCCTGAGCATGATTGTTTTACTTATCTTAACAATAAATGGGTAGAGACAGGATGCTATTCAGGCGAAGGGTTACAACCCCGGTCCTTGTTTGGTTTACGGGTTGTAATCTGGCTCCCGGAGTAGTCTCATGTCCCTAGTCGTTTATCGTCCTGCTGTACTTTTATTACTTGTACTTTCTTCTATTTTCCTTATGTTCTAATATGCTGGTTTTGTTCTTATTTTGTGGCCTCCTTTGTGGCACTTGCTCTTTCTGGGGTTTGACCCAGCTGGTTTTGTGTTGCCAAATTTCGGAGCAGCTTCCGAGGATTTACCGAACCTCCAGCCCGATGGTGGCGACTAGAAGGAACTTGGGCTACGAGTGGGTTTTCTATTTTGTTTCGCTCACTCAACTATAAATCTATTCTTTTGAGGCGTTTAGCCGACGAGCACCTGTTAGCTTGATGCATATTTACTTACTGTCTGTCTACGGGCTGTAAACATGATTAACAAATCCTAGGGTTGATCATGTATGACTTAACTCTTGCTAGTCCTTGCATTTTGTACGACTAGCTTCATAATCAGCTGATATGTAATATTTGGGACGCCTTTTATTGTATATTTGGTGATCAAATATCTTGTAATTGTATTACTTGCTTGAGATTGAGACAGTAGGCTTGACCTTAAGAGACTATTGGCTTGTAGTAAACCCTCACATCTAGACAACCGTGACCGTATAGCGAGATGGACTTCATTTCAATATACGTAGCTGGCTATGTTCGCCCCCGCTCTCCATTATTCTGGTTCTGGGGCGTGACATTGTTTAAGTGGTGGCCCATGAAGGTCTTGGCATTCAAGATATGTGAGGGTTTACCGAATAGATGTCTCAATCAGTACTCGTCCTTGATCTCCTTTCATATCCTCTGAATCTCTGGAATCTTGACCTGATCACATGTTTGTATCGTTGATTTGTCCTGGTCCTTCCTTATTGTTTCCTATGTCATTTTCTTCAGCGACATTGTTCATGAACCAGCCGATCAGCAAGGCGGAATAACTCCCGCGGACCAGCAGCCCGGAGATCAAGCCCAGCACTCCGGAGTAGCCTCCAGAGTTGTGCCTACTGGAGGAGAGCCCCCAGTTCAGCCCGTTCGGCCTGCCGAGCCGGATGATGACACTTTGGTAGGTCTTATCAGGACTTTGATAGCTTCTCAGGATCGTCGAGAAGACACCTTGCACCAGGTAGTGGCAGATGCTTTGACCAGAGGCGGTCATCCAGGGAAAAGTGCGGCCAACAGCTTCATGCGCTTAAACCCTCCATTCTTTGACTGCAGCGAGGATACGATTGCCGCGGACGCTTGGCTTCAGGATACCGAGGTGATTCTGGAAGCATCTAGAACACCTGAGAATGAGAAGGTGGCCGTGGTACGGCTACAGTTGCTGGACTTAGCTCGCAGTTGGTGGGCAGCACAGGCCATGGGATTAGTAGCACCCATTGCTTGGGCGGTGTTTAGAGAGATTCCAGACAAAGTATTTTGATGCTGTAGCTCATTACGACCTACAGACGAGATTTACCAACTTGAAGCAAGGAGACAGAACGGTCGACAGTTATGTATCTGAGTTTTCTAGACTCAGTAGGTTTGTCCCCACCTTGGTGGCAACCGAGTTTGATAGGGCCCAGCGGTTCCAGCAGGGACTGCATTTGGAGATCTTGTTGGCAGTTGAGCAGTTCGAGCACCAGACGTTCGATGCAGTATTGAGAGCGGCTCGGAGGCATGAGTACACCTCCCAGAGGATCGTGGATAGGACCGGAGGTAGGAAGCGGTCCCACAGTCAGATGCACCAATTATCAGCTCCAGCCCCGGCAGCTAGGAGTTTGACTATTGGAACTCCGAGGCGGGCGGCCTCGATAACGTCGGTTCAGTATTCGACCCCGACGTACCCGCAGAAGCAGAAGCAGATGTCCGCGATGGGATGTTCTCATTGTGGGAAGCCAGGCCATGTGGTGGCAGATTGTCGTAGGACGCAAGGATTGTGCCTAGCTTGTAGAGCGGCAGATCACAAGATAGGAGCCTACCCAAATAGGGGTAGTTCTTCCTCTTCCAACCTAACCAGTTCAACGGTTAGGGGATCGACACCTGTGCAGCAGCAGCAGTACCCGAGGCCATTATTGCCTCAGGCCCAGGCGTTTCATCAGCAGAACCAGCAGCAGTATACCCAAGCCCAAGTGCAGAGCAGATAGAGAGGTTTCCAGTAGAGGGGACCCGCAGCTAGAGGTCAGGCCATGATGATGGCTATGGAAGAAGAAGTTGTACCAGGTAAGGTAGTGGCAGGTACTATTCTCGTCAACTCCTCTCCAGCATTGTTATTATTTGATTCTGGTGCATCGCATTCATTCATGTCTGCACGATTCGCGACACGGATAGGATTGGAGCCCAAGTCATTATCAATGAGGCTCAATATACTTACTGGTAATGGTCTTGTGAGAGTAGATCGAGTGTTTTCCTCATGGCGGATCGTAGTTAGCGGTAGAGAGTTTCCCGCTAGATTTATAGAATTCCCTAAGGCAGACTATGATGTAGTCTTAGGCATAGATTGGTTGAGGAACCAGCATGCTAGGATAGACTGCCATGTTGGCAGAGTTATTTTCAGCATTCCAGGCGAGCCAGAGTTCTCATTTTCCAGAGGCACGGTGGAGCCATCTTCTCCAGTGTTGCGGATGGCAGTAGCAGCAGTGCAGTTGCCCCGGATAGTTGAAGAGTTTCCAGATGTCTTTCCAGAAGAACTTCCAGGGATGCCGCCAGAGCGAGAGATCGAGTTCACTATAGACTTAATCCCCAGAACAGCACCAGTATTAGAGCGAGTCTACAGGATGGCGCCTTCAGAGCTAGAGATTTTGTACAAGATGATTGAAGAACTCAGGACCAAGGGATTCATTCGTGCAAGTGGGTCGCCTTGGGGAGCCCCGATGTTTCTTGTGAAAAGAAGGATGATACGTCCAGGTTATGTGTAGATTATCGTACCTTGAACTCAGTGACAGTCAAGAACAGATACCCTCTCCCGAGGATAGATGACTTATTTTATCAACTCAGAGGGGCTTCAGTGTTTTCGAAGATAGACTTGCGATTGGGATACCACCAGATCAGAGTCAGAGGGCAGGACATCCTGAAGACAGCTTTTCGATCTAGGTATGGGCATTGAGAGTTCCTTGTTATGCCCTTTGGAGCGACCAATGCGCCGATCGTATTTATGGACCTCATGAATCGCATTTTCATGCCTTACTTAGATCAGTTTGTGATCATGTTCCTAGATGATATCCTGGTCTACAGCAAGAGCGAAGCAGAGCATGAGCAGCATCTCAGAAATCGTCCTTCAGACGCTTAGAGAGCATCAGTTGTACGCCAAGTTCAGTAAATACGAGTTCTGGCTCGATCGCATTTCGTACTTGGGTCATATTATTACTCGAGAAGGAGTGGAAGTGGATCCCCAGAAGATTGTGGCTATCGAGTCATGGCCAGTACCTAGCTCAGTGGCAGAGGTTCGTAGCTTCCTTGGATTAGCCGGCTACTACAGGCGATTCGTTTCAGATTTTGTAAGGATTTCGACGTCGATGACCCAGTTGACCCGTAAGGATGTGCAGTTCGCTTGGACAGATGAGTGTCAGGAATCATTTGAGAAGTTGAAGCGAGGTTTGATAACGGCTCACATTCTCACACTTCCAGATGGGACCGGAGGATTCACAGTTTATTGCGACGCTTCAGGCAGAGGATTGGGGTGTGTCTTGATGCAGCATGGGAAGGTAATATCTTATGCATCACGTCAACTTCATGATCATGAGAAGAACTATCCGACCCACGACTTGGAGCTGGCAGCAGTAGTGTTTGCACTTAAGTTGTGGAGACACTACTTATATGGAGATAGAGTGGAGATATTTACGTATCACAAGAGCCTGAAGTATGTTTTCATCCAGAAGGACCTTAATATGCGGCAGAGAAGATGGCTTGAGCTATTGGTGGACTACGATATGGACTTGCAGTATCACCCAGGGAAGGCCAACGTTGTAGCAGATGCGTTGAGCAGGAGAGCCGGAGTTTATTTCCTGACGGCACAACCAGAGTTACTGGCCGATCTTCAGAAGATGGGAATTGAGGTGGTTCTTCCTACCAGTGTGGCATTGATGGCCAGTCTACAGGTTCAGTCCAGCATAGTTGAAAGGATCCGTACGGCACAGTCCACAGATTCCAAGATTCGGCGGCTCAGAGCAGAGTGTGAGACAGGAAGAAGGCCAGAGTTGTGCATTCATGAAGATGGTACACGTCGGCATGGTACTCGTCTTTGTGTACCCAGTGGAGATATCAGACAGAAAGTTATGGCAGAAGCTCATAGTTCGCAGTATTCTATTCTTTCTGGTGGTACGAAGATGTACCGTGATATTCGTCAGCATTTTTGGTGGAATGGCATGAAGAGGGAGATAGCCCGGTTTGTCTCTCGGTGTTTGGTTTGCTAGCAGGTTAAAGCTGAACATCAGAGGCCCGCTGGACTTCTACAGCCCTTGTCGATTCCAGAATGGAAGTGGGAGCACGTGACCATGGATTTTATGACTGGATTGCCTAGATCCCCGGCTGGTCGAGATGCTATTTGGGTTATAGTTGACCGGCTCACGAAGGTGGCTCATTTTCTCCCATTCAGAGTTGGGCAGTCAACGGCTCAGTTGGCAGAGATGTACCTCAGGCAGATTGTCAGGCTTCATGGTGTGCCCGTCATTATCACCTCGGACCGAGATTCAACGTTTATGTCATACTTTTGGCGTAGCCTACAAGAGAGTTTGGGAACTCGTCTGCAGTTTAGCAAGGCTTATTATCCGCAGACAGATGGCCAGTCAGAGCACACCATCCAGACTCTTGAGGATATGTTGCGGTCATGTACACTTGACTTTGTTGGTTCATAGGAAGATCACCAGCACCTGGTGGAGTTCTCGTACAACAATAGCTTCCAGGCCAGCATCCAGATGGCACCATTCGAGGTTCTGTATGGTAGGAAGTGCAAATCCCCGCTAGCATGGGACGATGTCGGAGAGAGGCAGATGCTCGGTCCAGAAATGATTGCCCAGACAGTTGAATTAGTCAGAAAAGTCAGGGATCATCTTCGAGTTGCCCAAGACCGCCAGCGACATTGGGCCGATTTCCATCGACATCCCTTAGAGTTTGCTATCGGCGACCATGTATTCCTTAGGATCTCACCTAACTGCGGCGTCATTCGCTTTGGCGTGCGGGGAAAGCTTAGTCCTAGATATATAGGGCCATTCGATATCCTGGAGCGAGTAGGAGATATATCCTATCATCTTGCTCTTCGGCCATCGCTAAGTGAGGTGTATGATGTATTCCATGTGTCCCAATTACGACGGTACATCTCGGACCCGAGCCATATCCTAGACCATTCAAAATTGGTTGTTGGTACCAACCTTTCGTATGAGGAGAGGCCCGTGTCTATATTGGACTGGAGGAAGAAGATACTCAAGAACAAGACTATTAACTTAGTCCGCGTTGCTTGGGGTTATCACTCTCTAGGTGAGTCAACGTGGGAGCGTGAGGACGATATCCGATCGTGATATCTCGACTTGTTTGACTCGTAAGGTATAATGTCTTCCTTATGCCTTATGCTTTCCATCCCTTGCTTGTATGTATGATTGTATGATTGAACTGCTTAGTGTAGCTTGTTGTGGCAATCTCTAGCTCCTTGATTAAATTCCGAGGACAGAATTATTTTAAGGTGGGTAGAGTTGTCACCCCCATTTTTTCCGTATTTCGTATCAATACTCGTAATTGGATTTTGGCAAGTATTTTTATTTTCTGGACTTGTGGAATTTTGGGTTTTCTCGTAAAATGGGTTTTGACTTGGCTTGGTTTCATTTCGTGGAGAAAGATTGGTTTGGTTTGGTTTAACATGCATTTGGAACACCTTAGCTAACCTCCACCCTCAACACAACATATCCTCCACCACTAAATCCTACCTAACTTTTCTCTTTCCTCTTTACTTTCATTTATTTTCCTCCATCTTCTTCTTCCTTCCTCCACACAACACCTCCACCCATAGGCAAGTGCACCTTGCCAATAAATAAGCACCACATTTTATTTGTCCATTAGCTAGATTAGGCCATGGTGATCAACATTAGAACTTGGCATTTTGTGATTTGGAGCTTCCATTTTTCTAGATCTAGGTTTTAACCATATTCGGAAATTTTTGGTTTTAATCTATCAAACTTTGATTTTTGCTTGTTTTGATGCTTCCATGTGGAAGAGAATTCAATTTTACCCAAGTTAGACCTTTGAAAATCCAGATTTCGTTTTAATTTGGCCAAGATATGAAGATTGAATTTTTGGTGTTCTTGATGCTTCCTCTCGGCCTGGAGAAGAAGACCTCAGTCTGCGCTCTTTAGCGTAGTACTGAACCGCGCAGCATTCCCCCGCACCGTACTTTTTAGCGATGGTCGCTGACCGCGCAGCCCTGGCCGCTGCCCGATTGTGCGCGCGTCCCTGCGCCATCGGCTCATGCGCACTTGGCCCCCTGCGCTATCGGCTTATGCGCACTTGGCCCCCTGCGCCATCGGCTCATGCCCACTTGGCCCCCTGCGCCATCGGCTTATGCGCACTTGGCCCCCTGCGCCATCGGCTTATGCGCACTTGGCCCCCTGCGCCATCGGCTTATGCGCACTTGGCCCCTGCGCCATCAGCTTATGCGCACTTGGCCCCCTGCGTCATTGGTTCATGCGCACTTGACCCCATGCGCCACCCAACCCTGCGCCCTGTGCCCCTGCGCACTTGGCACCCTGTGCAGCTGACACCTTGCGCAATCCAACCCCCTGACCCCTTGCGCAACCCATTGGCTCTTGGAGTTTTGGTTTTATTTCTTCAAGCTTAGCTTCTCTTTGTAGATTAGGATTTGAGATCTTGTTCCACACAGCACGACTACTTTGACCCAATACGACCTGACACGATTTTCTGTATTTGCTCTGACTAGTACAATTTTTCGTGATTTCTGTGATTTATGATCCTAGTACTTTCTGATTTTCTAGAAATGACCCGATGTGGTACATTCTTGACTTATAACCTGATAACTTGATAAGTGGTCCGTGCGGCGCACTCTTGACTTGTAACTTGACTTGACTTGATGCTGTTGCGACGGCAAATATCACGTCCCAGAACCAGAATACTGGAGAGCGGGGGCAGACATAGCCAGCTACGTATATGAAATGGAATCCATCTCGCTATACGGTCACGACTGTCTAGATACATGAGGGTTTACTACAAGCCAACAGTCTCCTAAGGTCAAGAACAAGCCTAATGTCTCAATCACAAGCAAATAAGTAAATGTTACAAGATGTATGATCATTAAATATACAATAATAAGGCGTCCCAAATATTACATATTCAGCTGATCATGAAGCTAGTCGTTACAAAATGTTAGGACTAGCAAGAGTTTAGTCATACATGATCAACCCTAGGATCTGTTAATCATGTTACAGCCCGTGGGCAGACAGTAAGTAAGGTACAATCGAGCTAAACAGGTGCTCGCCGGCTAAACGCCTCAAAAGAATATTTTTACAATAAAGTGGGAGAGCCAAAAATAACCCACTCGTTGCCAGGGTTCCGTCTAGTGGTCACCATCTGGCTGGAAGGTCGGTAGATCCTCTGGAACTGCTCCAAAATTTGGCCACACAAAACCAGCTGGGTCAGACCCCATAAAGATCAAGTGCCACAAAGGAAGCTTCACTTAGGAACTAAAACCAGCAATCAGCACAAGAGTATGAATAAGTAAGAACTGGAAATAAAGAAAATACATCAGGAGGATATACGACGAGATAACCATGGAACTATTCAAATAACCAGGTTACAACCCGTAAACCAAACAAGGACCGGGGTTGTAACCCTTCGTCTGAACAGAACTTGAAATTCTTACCATTTATCGGTAAAATGAATACAAGCATTCTGGTCATGCAGTAATCAGGATCAGGGTAAGACTAGACTGGTTAGACTCCATCCAATCATTTCACGGCCAAGCAAGAATTACGGCTTGATACTTTAACTAACTAGGGTTGTCACAAGCCTAATTACTAACAAGATGCAGTAAGATTATTCCACAGCCACAAGCCCTGCAGACCATCCAGGTTACCCGAATTAAAAGATTTAGAGTTGAATTCAGGTGGGTACATCGTCCAGGAAACGAATGTACCCTTAGGTAGCTTGAAGGGTGCAACACATGACAGTGTGCTGGAAATGTGCCCTACTCGATGACAGGCTACAGATCCCAAGGCGTACCCAGGTAACGGGATTGCCTGTAGCTGGGAAATCTCTTATGACTAGTGTATTAATCTAGTTATTAGCCTTACTCCATTTCAATAGGTACTCCTGACCGTGGTACTCAGGAGTCCCTGCCCTAGACATGATGCAAGACAGGACTGGTGTATTTGTACAAGCACAATCGCCCACGGTGTCCAGGTCATTATACATGTCATGTCATTTCAGGTAGCCGTCGCAACAGCTATTCGAGATAATCATGTTAGGTTTATCATGTCAAGTTCACTTGTCAGGAGTGCGCCATGACGGGCCACTATCAGGTCATGTCAGGTTACTTGTCAAGAGTGCACCACTACGGGTCACTATCATGTCAGGTTACTTGTCAGATGGGGATAATTTTGAAATTTCGTGTTTATGATTATTTTAATAATGATATTTAATTTATGATATGATTTTTTGGTGATTTTAAATTATTTTAACATTATTTAAATCATTGACTTGTGGTTTTGACGTTTTGCTAGTGAAACCCTAGAGACTGTTTGACCTAGAGCCTAACCATGTGATTATGATATTTTAATGTCATTTTTGGACTAAGGATATTTTTGCATTTGACCTCTTTGAATTATTTTGATATTATTTTATTATTTATGATATTGTTTTGGGGTTATTTGAGTCGGGTTCGAATTTCAACTCAATCCGACTTGAAACGGGGACCCGGGGGTAGTTTGACTCTAGTGGGACCCACACACTAGTTAGGCATGGCCCACATGATATTAATTTTAGTCCACATGATAGAAATATTTTAGTTAGAGATTAGACTAATTATTATGGATAAGGTTAGTGTGATTAGAGGCTTTAGAATGACTAATTTAGCCCCAACCAATTAGCCCTTTCCTAATACTCATAGAATAGGTTAGTAGGGGCTTTTGGACTTTTCCTAATAGGACAAAACCATCTTTATGGCCAGCCACAATAAGGATAGGGTTGAGCCTCCCATTTGTCATTATCCATCTATTTTTCTCTCTCTTGTTCTTCCCCAAATTCCTAGAGAGCAATCCCTAGAAATTTCTCCACCAAATCTTTCCCTTTCACCACCAAATATTCTTCTTTCCTTCTCCATTCTAGCCAAGGAGGAAGCTACCCAAGTTTGGAAGGATTCGGAGCTCGTTCGTGTCCTTTTGGAATCTCTACGTGTCGGTATCGCTCCGGGAAGGCTTTTCTTCGATTCGATCTACCGGAAGGTATAAATCTCTTCTCCTTTTTTATTTTCTCATGCATATAGGTCTATTTTGAACCCATAGGAATGACCCCATGGTTGTATCTCCATTTGTGTCTATTTTGTGTCCATTTGGAGGTCATAGGAGTGTCCTTTGTGTTGTGCATGTGTTCAAGTTACATATATAGATTTATATATATATATATATATATATATATATATACATTGTAATGAGAGTGTATCTATATTTATATATGTAATAAATGGTTCATGATGATTATATAATCAAGTTTGTGAGTGTGGTTCCTCATATTATTATTGCTATTATTGTTGTGGATAATTAGGATATATATTGTGTATTCTTTTGGCTCAAAATATCTAAATCCGTCATGATTTTTATCCACGTTTTTAATTTCAGTCCTAACTTAGAAATGTCATAACTTCTAGCTCAAAGCTCGGTTTAATCTTCCGTTTTTTTAAAAGAAGCATATTGAAGTTAGGTTTCCAAAAACAAGTATTAGTAGGCCTAATTCTTTCTGTAACTTTCTGGAGAATTATTTGAGTGTCAGCTGTACGAAAGACAAACGCGTTCTCAGTGTTTTCACGATTCCGGGAGTTTCCGGAAACGAAAATGCGATCCGTTTGAAGATTCGGAAAGCTAACACATAGATCTATAATATACTTTAATCCTAGATTTTAATTAATACGGAGATGGTACAGTATTGATTATTAGTAGGAGTTACTATTCGGCATATGTATTTTGTGCACCCTTGTGTGTAATATGATGTTCTATTTAATTTTAACCCATGTTAATGTATATACATTATGTAATTAAATAGAGAATGCAAGCATGAGTAAATGTTTAAATAAATGATGTATGAGGTGTAAGTATCCTATCTAATGTAAGCATGTATAAGTATGGCTTGTAATGAATATGTAGTTTCCATAGTATGTAATGTATGGTGCATATAGTGGTACAAGAGAATAAATAAATAATAAATGAATGCAAGCATGAATGTAATGTAATAATATATGTAATGTATATAATATACAAGTTAATGTGATGTAATGTTCTATGTTAACACAAATCCTATATTACCTCATGTACCCCCTTACACTATGTTGACACTATCATACTTGACACATTGTTCATTTATACTTTGACACTCTTTGATATGTATACACTATGTATGCCCATTTAACCCTCACTTGCCCCTTTGCCATGTTCATATACACACACATAGCCTCTTAAATAAGTATTTATGAATATAGTTAACTTAGCTATGTATGTATATTATATATATGTTAGCATATTGTGTTGTAATATATAAGTTTATATAACCATTTAAAATGCCATGATTATAGACCTAATGTTGAATACCAATATATGCATGTATATATGTGTAGACATATATAGCTTAAAGTAGTAGATTACCTAGTGTATATCCAATGTGAATTCTTGCCTATTTGAGTATTGAATAATTGCATGCTATATAGAGTTGGGTGTATGTTGGCTTGTATAGCCTTGTATTGATGTGTGCTTGCTAGGATAGTCTTGGTTAGGCCTAGTAAGACTTGCTGGGTTAGGACATGACCTAGTTTGACCTAGTTTGACTAGTGCAGTTGACCAAGTTGACCAAGAGTTGACTTTGGTTTAGATTGACCTAGAATCATGTAGAATGTATAGTAGAACTTTATATTGTTATTTTGGACTTGTTGTGACTTGTGCTGTTCTGATTAGGAGCCAGACACCTTTTATTGGACAGTATATTTACTTTGGACATTCAGACATCAGGCGAGTACATTCTCTGATAGTTCTCTCATTTACTTGTCAATTACTGTACTTCAGTTCTAGTTAGTTGTATACGATTCTCTGTTACAACACGTGTGGATATTTTTAGATTCATGTATACGACACACTTTTATTTTCTGGCCTCTATTACTGGTATCATCTCTATTACTGGAATCACCTACTGGAATCATTTAACTGGAATCATTTTACTGGAATCATTTACTGGAATCATTTACTGGTATCATTATATTTTGGCTGGACTCATCTTGAATCATTGTGTCGGAATTCTGGAATCACTTGCTGGGAGGGGAAATACTAGAGTGAGACATGTAGACATACCCCAATCTGGAATCTCCCTACTGGAATCTACTGGAAGCATAGCCATCTCTCGCCTGATCAGTGAGGGATGTGCCTGATTACCTACAGCCGTTTACATGTCGAACTCGGTATTTTAAAATACACTGCTAGAGTATAGGCTGGACTCACCCTGGAATCTTTGATCACTATAACTGGAATTGTCCCTTACTGGATTCATCTTGTATTAGATTCATCTTGTACTGGACTTACATTGGAGTTACACTTGTCTACATTGCTGTCTGGACTTTACATCATATTACCCTGGTTCAGCTAGTTCTATTTTTACAGTCTTTATTGCTTTGATTCTTCTCTTGTTTAGTTATTTTTTCCTTGCACTTTATCTGTCTTCTTACCATCATCTGAACATAAACTACCATATTCATCAATACAACTGTCTATAACTGTTTTATAGTTCTATGTCATTTACTTGGGTTTTCTTGAAGAGTTGTACTCGTTTTTGTCCTGACTGGACCTGTTGATAAATTTTACAGATAGCCTGGAGGCTGCCTGCTAGCCTAGAGGAGACATAGTAGAGGTTGTATAGTTAGTTATTTCAGTTGTATTGAGTTGTATTTATTCTATGGATTACTGTATTGAGCTTTGAGATATTTTCTGAGTTTGTATCTTAGACACTTAGACTTCTATCTGCTGTATCTCTTTGGATTTCATGTTTTATCTATCTACCATTATGCTCTACCTTAGATGTGATTGAGTTTACATTCTGCCATGTCACCCCAATCGGGGAGTATAAACTATTTAGCCTTATACTGTTAGATGCATGAGACCTAGGACAGCGTTCTACCGCCGACACTGCGGCGTAGGCTGGGCGTTGTTACGTTCTCGTGCCCTTACTCTAGGGTGCAGGTCGTGACACGTTTTTAGTGGTGGCCCATGCAGGTCGAGTTTATGTAGTGGTATTCGAACTAGAGTATCACTAGAGCCTGTAGTAGGATTAGGATATTTTGAAGGTACTCAATCACATTAGGAAAAACTCCTTATCAGATCCTTTTATCTAAATTTGCTGCTTATTGTTTTCCCTTGAATACAAACTGCCCTTCTTTGAAATTTTGCTTCATTCTCAGAAATTATTTCTTGTTTTGATCTGTCTTCATGATGATTATGAAGGTACGATCTCATCGCTTCGATTCGGGGGATACTATCGAGAGGCTGGCTACCTCTCGTCCTGTTCATCAGGGCCTCGAGACCGCAGCTTCTGTTGTACCGACTCAGGTTGGCGTTTCTGCTACATTGGAGGTGCACCTCCGTCTGTACAGAGACTTTTCCCTTCGTTTTCGGTTTCTCTCAATAGCAGCGATTCATGCAGCATCAGCAGCAGAGATTTGTGCAGTATCAGCATCAGGCTGGAGGAAACCAGCAGGGTGAGCTATCGTCAGGACAGTCAAGGATGCATAGACCGTTGGAGATCTTGCTGCAAGTTCCGTTCTTCTCAATTCCATTCCCGTAATTGTCTTTTATAATTACCTTGAAATCTGATTCCATCTGTTCCTTGTTGATTGATTAATTTTGTCATGTTACTCTTTTGTTGTGTTTGTTTTTCTTCTGAGAAAATCATATGGGCTAGGTCGCCTAAATCATGGGATCTAGAATCCTCGATCGTCGTGTTAGTTGGCATAGTGAGGACATGTAGTCAGATTTTGGATGTATTCTCGGGTATAGAAATTTAAGGTTTTTGCCGTCGCATGCGGCAGTGTAAAAATTTTAAATACCATGAACCTAGAGGTACGTACCTTTGTCAAGGACTCTGTGATTATCGTAGCCTTGCTCACTAGCATGATGAAGACTCTGGACAACATGATTTTGGACAGACGCATATGATTAACAGATTGTATCTTGAGAAGGTTTAAACATCATACCCTTTTGATTGTTATAAATGACTTAGGAGTAGGGATATTTAGTTTTGTAGAGCTTTTTCATAGGTAGTTCCTTCATAGTATAATGGTATGATGACTTGTAGAGTGTTTGTACCCTAGAGGTGATAGTTAGCATTGGTGTTAGAATAGTAACCAATTGCAGATAATTCTTCTGTTATCTATAATACCAACCAGTTATACATAGGATGTTAATATGCCTTACAGCCTTGATGATTATTACTACTTTCCCTTACCTTTTCCAGTGAGGCACCCATGACCAGAGCCTGCCTTTGAGTATAGTTGTAGTTTCACCTAAGACCGAGATGTCTATTTGCATAGATAGATTGCAGATGATATTGGCATATGGGATATAGGTTAGTTGGTATCTATAGGCCATTGTTGTATAGGGTTATAAACATGTTGTTTAGCCTATACTTGGTTCAGTTTTCCATTTTAGTTAAGTTCTCTTCGTGTTGAGTTCCTTTATGTTGATCACCTTTATAGGCAGTGTACAGACCCTTCACTAGATACCATGCCCCCTTGATTCAGACCATTCATCCTTAGCCTAGTTCTAAGCATTGTTTCAGACCCTTATAAGTTTAGTCTGCCTTAACCCTTGGTTGATCAGTCATGTATATATATAGATGATACACTTAGGATATATGTGACGGGTTGTTGTTCTTGAGCATATATACATGTGGTATTTGGTATTCATGTGCTTAGCTTGTAGGTATTTAGTTATAGGTGACTTGATAGGATTGGGAAGTTAAGAGCTAGTCTATTATAGAGTTTTTCTTTTGCTAAATTTTAGTTGCCAACACCTAGATAGCTAGCATAGGTAAAACCCTAAGAAGTTGACCAGTTGATGACCAAGTACTTGGATGTTGAAAAATTGACTAGTGATTGACCCTTGACTATGTTTGACATAGAAGGGGGTGCGATCATCTTAATTTCGAGGACGAAATTTCTATAAGGTGGGTAGGATTGTAACACCCAGTTTTTCAGATGAAGGTAATTTTGAAATTTCGTGTTTATGATTATTTTAATAATGATATTTAATTCATGATATGATTTTTTGGTGATTTTAAATCATTTTAACATTATTTAAATCAATGACTTGTGGTTTTGACGTTTTGCTAGTGAAATCCTAGAGACTGTTTGACCTAGAGCCTAACCATGTGATTATGATATTTTAATGTCATTTTTGGACTATGGATATTTTTGCATTTGACCTCTTTGAATTATTTTGATATTATTTTATTATTTATGATATTGTTTTGGGGTTATTTGAGTCGGGTTCGAATTTCAACTCAATCCGACTTGAAACGGGGACCCGGGGGTAGTTTGACTCTAGTGGAACCCACACACTAGTTAGGCATGGCCCACAAGATATTAATTTTAGTCCACATGATAGAAATATTTTAGTTAGAGATTAGACTAATTATTATGGATAAGGTTAGTGTGATTAGAGACTTTAGAATGACTAATTTAGCCCCAACCAATTAGCCCTTTCCTAATACTCATAGAATAGGTTAGTAGGGGCTTTTGGACTTTTCCTAATAGGATAATACCACCTTTATGGCCAGCCACAATAAGGATAGGGTTGAGCCTCCCATTTGTCATTATCCATCTATTTTTCTCTCTCTTGTTCTTTCCCAAATTCCTAGAGAGCAATCCCTAGCAATTTCTCCACCAAATCTTTCCATTTCACCACCAAATCTTCTTCTTTCCTTCTCCATTCTAGCCAAGGAGGAAGCTACCCAAGTTTGGGAGGATTCGGAGCTCGTTCGTGTCCTTTTGGAATCTCTACGTGTCGGTGTCGCTCCGGGAAGGCTTTTCTTCGATTCGATCTACCGGGAGGTATAAATCTCTTCTCTTTTTTTATTTTCTCATGCATATAGGTCTATTTTGAACCCATAGGAATGACCCCCATGGTTGTATCTCCATTTGTGTCCATTTTTTGTCCATTTGGAGATCATAGGAGTGTCCTTTGTGTTGTGGATGTGTTCAAGTTACATATATAGATTTATATATATATATTGTAATGAGAGTGTATCTATATTTATATATGTAATAAATGGTTCATGATGATTATATAATCAAGTTTGTGAGTGTGGTTCCTCATATTATTATTGCTATTATTGTTGTGGATAATTAGGATATATATTGTGTATTCTTTTGGCTCAAACTATCTAAATCCGTCATGATTTTTATCCACGTTTTTAATTTCAGCCCTAACTTAGAAATGTCATAACTTCTAGCTCAAAGCTCGATTTAATCTCCCGTTTTTTTTAAAAGAAGCGTATTGAAGTTAGCTTTCCAAAAACATATATTAATAGGCCTAATTCTTTGTGTAACTTTCTAGAGAATTATTTGAGTGTCAGCCGTACGAAAGACAAACGCGTTCTCGGTGTTTTCGCGATTTCGGGAGTTTCCGAAAACGAAAATGCGATCCGTTTGAAGTTTCGGAAAGCTAACACATAGATCTATAATATACTTTAATCCTAGATTTTAATTCATGCTGAGATGGTACAGTATTGATTATTAGTAGGAGTTACTATTCGGCATATGCATTTTGTGCACCCTTGTGTGTAATATGATGTTCTATTTGATTTTAACCCATGTTAATATATACATTATGTAATTAAATAGAGAATGCAAGCATGAGTAAATGTTTAAATAAATGATGTATAAGGTGTAAGTATCCTACCTAATGTAAGCATGTATAAGTATGGCTTGTAATGAATATGTAGGTTCCATAGTATGTAATGTATGGTGCATATAGTGGTGCAAAAGAATAAATAAATGATGAATGAATGCAAGCATGAATGTAATGTAATAATAGATGTAATGTATGCAATATACAAGTTAATGAGATGTAATGTTCTATGTTAACACAAATCCTATATTACCTCATGTACCCCCTTACACTATGTTGACACTATCACACTTGACACATTGTTCACTTACACTTTGACACTCTTTGATATGTATACACTATGTATGCCCATTTAACCCTCACTTGCCCCTTTGCCATGTTCACATACACACACATAGCCTCTTAAATAAGTATTTATGAATATAGTTAACTTAGTTATGTATGTATATTATATATATGTTAGCATATTGTGTTGTAATATATAAGTTTATATAACCATTTAAAATGCCATGATTATAGACCTAATGTTGAATACCAATATATGCATGTATATATATGTGTAGACATATATAGCTTAAAGTAGTAGATTACCTAGTGTATATCCAATGTGAATTCTTGCCTATTTGAGTATTGAATAATTGCATGCTATATAGAGTTGGGTGTATGTTGGCTTGTATAGCCTTGTATTGATGTGTGCTTGCTAGGATAGTCTTGGTTAGGCCTAGTAAGACTTGCTGGGTTAGGACATGACCTAGTTTGACCTAGTTTGACTAGTGCAGTTGACCAAGTTGACCAAGAGTTGACTTTGGTTTAGATTGACCTAGAATCATGTAGAATGTATAGTAGAACTTCATATTGTCATTTTGGACTTGTTGTGACTTGTGCTGTTCTGATTAGGAGCCAGACACCTTTCATTGGACAGTATATTTACTTTGGACATTCAGACATCAGGCGAGTACATTCTCTGATAGTTCTCTCATTTACTTGTCAATTACTGTACTTCAGTTCTAGTTAGTTGTATGCGATTCTCTGTTACAACACGTATGGATATTTCTGGATTCATGTATACGACACACTTTTATTTTCTGGCCTCTATTACTGGTATCATCTCTATTACTGGAATCACCTACTGGAATTATTTAACTGGAATCATTTTACTGGAATCATTTACTGGAATCATTTACTGGTATCATTATATTTTGGCTGGACTCATCTTGAATCATTGTGTCAGAATTCTGGATTCACTTGCTGGGAGGGGAAATACTAGAGTGAGACATGTAGACATACCCCAATCTGGAATCTCCCTACTGGATTCTACTGGAAGCATGGCCATCTTTCGCCTGATCAGTGAGGGATGTGCCTGATTACCTACAGCCGTTTACATGTCGAACTCGGTATTTTAAAACACACTGCTAGAGTATAGGCTGGACTCACCTTGGAATCTTTGATCACTATTACTGGAATTGTCCCTTACTGGATTCATCTTGTATTAGATTCATCTTGTACTGGACTTACATTGGAGTTACACTTGTCTACATTGCTGTCTGGACTATACATCATATTACCCTGGTTCAGCTAGTTCTATTTTTACAGTCTTCATTGCTATGATTCTTCTCATGTTTAGTTATTTTTTTCCTTGTACTTTATCTGTCTTCTTACCATCACCTGAACATAAACTGCCATATTCATCAATACAACTGTCTATAACTGTTTTATAGTTCTCTGTCATTTACTTGGGTTTTCTTGATGAGTTGTACTCGTTCCTGTCCTGACTGGACCTGTTGATAACTTTTACAGATAGCTTGGAGGTTGCCTGCTAGCCTAGAGGAGACATAGTAGAGGTTGTATAGTTAGTTATTTCAGTTGTATTGAGTTGTATTTATTCTATGGATTACTGTATTGAGCTTTGAGATGTTTTCTGAGTTTGTATCTTAGACACTTAGACTTCTATCTGCTGTATCTCTTTGGATTTCATGTTTTATCTATCTACCATTATGCTCTATCTTAGATGTGATTGAGTTTACATTCTGCCATGTCACCCCAATCGGGGAGTATAAACTGTTTAGCCTTATACTGTTAGATGCATGAGACCTAGGACAGCGTTATACCGCCGACACTGCGGCGTAGGCTGGGCGTTGTTACGTTCTCGTACCCTTACTCTAGGGTGCGGGTCGTGACACAATTAAGGATAAATAATAGTACACAGGGCTATTGGAAGTCAGGCGACTCAGGCATATGCGGCCAGAAAAGGGTAAGACATGTGCGGCCCAATTAGGAGAGCGCATGCGGCCAGGGTCACTGGATCCTATGCGGCTAAGACAAGGGGGCGCATGCGGCTGGAAGTGCAGGGGCGCATGCGATCAGGGGGACGAGGGAGCATGCGGCTCCAAGATGTTGGGCCTCATGCGGCTAGCGGAAGAGTGGGCTTCATGCGGCTGGGAGGAAGCAAGTTCATGCGGCTAGAGGATGATGGGCGCATATGCGGCTCAATTAGGAGAGAAGTCCACGCGGCCAGGAATGGGATCCAGCCTATGCGGCTGAGAGTCCCATGCGGTAAAGTCACTTGCCGCATGAATTGTCATACGGCCAAGTCAAGCCCATGCGGCCAGAACTGTCGTATGAAGGCTCATGCGGCTCGGAATCACTTGCCGCATGAAGTATTCATGCGGTCAAGTCTAGCACTGTTCTTCTTCTCCAAGCTTCCGAGAAGAAGAATGCCAAGAATCCATGCTTCCAAGCTCCATGAAAGCTTCATCCGGAGTCCAAATCCGAACTTCCATAGGTCAAAATAGGGTAGAACGAAATTCTCTACAACATGGAACCATCAAAACTCGGAAACAACAAGATTAAGTAGATCAAAATCCAAGAATTCCGAAAATAAAATATACTTAGATCTACAAGAATCTAGCCATGGAAAGTAAAAATGCCAAGTACTAAAGTTAGTTAAAATGCTGTAAGGAAGAGAATGAAGTAATAAAATTTGAGTTCCTCTATGAAGCAAGTTGCACTTGCCTAGACCTCTCTCTCCTCTCTCTGGTAGGTGAAGGAGTAAGTGGAAGAAGAAAAAGAGGTTAATAAAGAGAGAGAAAGAAAGAATGGGTTAATAAATGGTAGTGGTGGTGGTAGGTAGGGGGTTCACCCTTTGGTTCATAATGAACCAATAGCAATCCCAAATCGAACCAAGCCAACCCGAACCAAGAATAACCAAGCCAAACCAAGGAGATATACAAATACATGATAAAATACGTATACGTATTCCAAATACGTAATACGAACAACAGGCATTACAGCTAACTTGACTTGTATAGCCGACTCTGACACCGTGGGTGTTCCTGCTTGCTTGCTTGTGAAATCCACTTGTCTTGTCTTGCATAATGTCTAGGACGTGGCTTCTTGGTTTTCCACGGTCAGGGATTCGCACTGAACATGGATTAGGCTAACGACTAGTTCTAACTATAGTTCATGGAGAATTTCCAGTCACAGGCAATCTCGTTATGTGGGCGCTTTAATTGGACTTGTAGCTTGTCGACGAGTAGAGCACATTTCCAGCAC
The DNA here is from genome assembly GCA_029216955.1 of Iris pallida. Classification (NCBI taxonomy): domain Eukaryota; kingdom Viridiplantae; phylum Streptophyta; class Magnoliopsida; order Asparagales; family Iridaceae; genus Iris; species Iris pallida. The sequence goes on from JANAVB010026197.1 coordinate 782,052, forward strand.
ACTGTCATGTGTTGCACCCTCTAAGTCACCTAAGGGTATATCGTCTCCTGGGCAATGTACCCAACCATACTCTCAATCCGCGGAAGGATAACTGGATGGTCTGCAGGGCTTGGGACTGGGAAATTCTTACTTGCATCTTGTTAGTAATTAGGCTTGTGATAACCCTAGTTAGTTAAAGTAGTAAGCCATAGTAATTGCTTGGCCGCTTGTGAATGTATGGTGTCCAGCCTGGTCTAAGTCTCTTCTAAGTCCCAGTACCTGGTACCCCTGAGCCTGATTGTTTTACTTATCTTAACAATAAATAGGTAGAGACAGAATGCTATTCAGGAGAAGGGTTACAACCCCGGTCCTTGTTTGGTTTACGGGTTGTAATCTGGCTCCCGGAGTAGTCTCATGTCCCTAGTCGTTTATTGTTTTGCTGTACTTTTATTACTTGTACTTTCTTCTATTTTTCTTATGTTCTGATATGCTGGTTTTGTTCTTATTTTGTGGCCTCCTTTGTGGCACTTGCTCTTTCTGGGGTTTGACCCAGCTGGTTTTGTGTGGCCAAATTTCGGAGCAGCTCCCGAGGATCTACCGAACCTCCAGCCCGATGGTGGCGACTAGAAGGAACCCGGGCTACGAGTGGGTTTTCTATTTTGTTTCGCTCACTCTACTGTAAATCTATTCTTTTTAGGCGTTTAGCCGACGAGCACCTGTTAGCTCGATGCATATTTACTTACTGTCTGCCTACGGGCTGTAAACATGATTAACAAATCCTAGGGTTGATCATGTATGACTTAACTCTTGCTAGTCCTTGAATTTTGTACGACTAGCTTCATGATCAGCTGATATATAATATTTGGGACGCCTTTTATTATATATTTGGTGATCAAACATCTTATAATTGTATTACTTGCTTGAGATTGAGACAGTAGGCTTGACCTTAAGAGACTGTTGGCTTGTAGTAAACCCTCACATCTAGACAGCCGTGACTGTATAGCGAGATGGACTTCATTTCAATATACGTAGCTGGTTATGTTCGCCCCCGCTCTCCAGTATTCTGGTTTTGGGGCGTGACAACACCGCACCGAAGAAAAAATCAATCGCCTTCAAAGCTCAACAACGAAGAACTATCAAAGAATATTCTGATGACAGTGACTCCGACACTGAGAATCAAGCTCTCATAGTAAAGAAGTTCAAGAAGTTCATGAGGTTCAACTGAAGAACGAAGGAACACAAAAGCAACAATAACAACGAAGAAGATCCAATCTGCTACGGTTGCAAGCAGAAAGGACACATCAAAAAGGATTGTCCGACGGCATCATCATCAACCAGGAAAGCCAACAAGTATGAAAAGAGTTACATAAAGAAATCTACCTCCAGAAGATATGCCAACATAAGCATTTTGCATAAAAGCAAAGCTAGCGATTCAGAAGATGAACAATCAGATTGCGCTGCAAATGTATGCTTGATGGCATATGATCAAGTAAACTCAAATTCCCTGTTTGATACATATGATGATTTTACCTTTGACCAGTTAGGTGAAGCTTTTAGTGACCTCTTAGATGACCACATAAAACTACTTGACAAATAGCATCACTCTAAAAAGGTACTCAAAGAGTACAAAGGTGAAATAGAAAGACTTACCGACTTACTAGCAGAGGTTAGAAATAATGAAAGTCCTAGTTGGACTGGTGAGTTTTCTTCTGTCAAAATACAACTACACGAGACTATACATTTTGTCATGACCCGCACCCAGTGTAGGGGCAAGAGAAGTGAGTACGTCCAGCATACGCCGCAGTGTCGACGGTAGAATGTTGTCCTAGGTCACATACATCTAACACAGTATAAAGGTACCTATACAAGATATACTCTCCAATCGGAGGACAATATAGAAGGTACAACTCAATCACAATTCTAAGGTAGAATGGTACGATATGATAGATATGAAGTCTCAAAGAGAAACATACATACAGAAGGAAATAAGTCTAAGTGTCTAAATGACACAACATCTCAACATCCAGAAATATAATACAACTCAGAATATCAAATACAAAGTCATAATGAAATAAGATAAGCCTAGCTAATCTAGTCTAAACTGTAAGGATGATATCCTCAACTAGAGCTGGATCCTCCAGTGGGTCCAACTGACAAGTGACATCTAGGCCTGCTCTATAATAAGTAGGACAGAACTCCTCGGTATCATCTGTAATACTTTCAACAGGTCCAGCCAGGATATGAACGCGCACATATCTCTCAGACAATTCATATCATGACAGAAAATGTAAAACAAGCAATAGAGTAAGATACACTAAACGTTGTATAAAAAGTACATGAAAGTAAGAGAGATATCTGAAAACAGGAGACAGTTTATATGGAAAGTAAGACTGTAAGTGAATATATATATAAGTGATTTAGAGCACAAGATGGTTATGTGATCGGGATAGGTTGCACATGATTATTCTAAGGTAACTCCATTATACGTGAAAGTATAACAGGCATGTACATGATTACACTACTTGGATTTAACCACATAACTACTTCTACTCACCCCTACCCCAATCAATACACAAGGATCCATTCAAGTTACGTTATTGCACATGATTACGCTACTTTATACAAGAAGCTCATGTGAACATAAGTGTACTGAAGTACGTGTAGGCAACTCTAGAGGGGGTGAATAGAGTATGTGTGTCAATAATGATCAATTAAAAAATTAACTCTATTCAATTATAACCAATAAAAGATTAATCAGAGTATAAGTGTGGAAAGTAAATGAAGATCAGAGAGCATACGCAAACACAGCAGTTTTAAACTGGTTTTCCTCGTGGAGGACTAGTCCAGGACTGAGAACTCTTACTCAGGATTGAAATCTACTATTTGTGAAACAGCGTACAAACACGTGCTTTTACTCAGAAAAGCACGCCAACTTCTTACAAAATCGCAGAGGCGAAACTTGGAATTTTCCAAGCGACTTCTTTGAGACTTGCACACAAACTTCTAGTCAACTAGCACTGAGCACCTTATAGGATTGGGAAGTTTTGTGGCTAGTAGATGAGAAGGGTATAGCTCTTTAGGATGTATAGGCTATAGGAGTAGAGAAAAAGAGAAGATTGAATGATTTGAAATGAGAGAAATGGGTGCCTATTTATACTAGTTCTGTGAGGCAGAGTTTGGCCAGAACTCTGTCCAAAATATTCAAAAATATGGCCGTTAGACAACTAGCAATGAGCATATCCTAAAAATTAGCTCCTAGAATTTAGGGGACAGAGTTCAGCCTGAACTCTGTGTGGGGGCAGAGTTCGGCCCGAACTCTGCCTCCTTGGGGACAGAATATTCGTGGGCTGATTTTAGGCTTTGGCAGTTTGGTCTTTTATTTATGGAGCTTTTGGTTATCTAGTCTATGGTTGAGATACTTAGTGCGACTCAATGTATAATATCCTAGACTCAATAAAAGTATAAAAATATGGACACCGTTTACAAGTTACAGCAGTATTTGTCGAACAGTCGTCGATGATGTTCGTCTTACTTGATATGTAATAATCGTCTGATTTATAGCATGATGGAGATTTATATGTCGAGTTGGATCATGAAAGATATCGATTTGTTAATTATCAAGATTAGGTTGACTGTGATCCAGTTTGGGTCAACAATCTCCCCCATTTTGATAATTGACAAAATTTTAATATTTTAATGTCGCAACATTCATACCTGGACACATATATAGCTCCCCCGTAAATGGACATGTTGGCTCCCCCATAAATAGAGAAGTCTTGATAAAAGTACTTGTCCAAGCATAATATGTATTGAAGCTTTAAAACAAATATCCATACACATATCACAAGTATTTATCCAATGCTCCCAAAACAAGCAAATATCACATATTCTCCCCCTTTGGCATTTAACAAAATTAAATATATGATCCCTCATAAAGAATAATCAAGGAAAAAATATGCATTCACACAACACAGGCTCAAATCCAAAGTAAGAGATAACTAGCAAGTAATAATCTAAACATAAGCTAAGCATAAAGAAGTAAAATACAAAGTATTCAACTACATAAAACTGAATGAAACTACAAAGTGCAGAAACAAAGTAAATCCTAAACATCATCAGCAACATCATAAAGGGGACCACGGCCGTCACGAAGCACGGGAAGGTCCAACAGAATCAGATGGGCCGCCGGCAGAGCGACGTGGATCAACAAACGTTGCATCCGAATCCAGGTACCGCCTAATCCAAGTGTCGTCGACACGAAAACCTTCGCGAGAAGGGTCCCGTACCATGGGGTATGACACTGTAGGATGAGTAGCCAGGGAGTACTGGATGTCATTTAGGGTGTTGCTGATAGCCGTCATCTGTAGGGTAGTACGGTAATCCATCTGAATCTAGCGATCATCCTCCAAGCGGAAACGATCTCTCAGCATAGTCTGAAGAAATCAAGGGTAGCATGTGGCTCGGGCTTAGAGTCGCCAAGAGCAGGAGGATCAGCACGAGCATCTGACTCAGAGTGCTCAGACTCAGCAGAGGACTCAACAGCATCTAGAAGCCTCTGTGCCTTGGACAGATAGGCAGGGGCGGGGAGAAACTGACACTCATCGAGTGGAATATGGAAAGCACAAAAGATCATTGGCAAATACATGGCGTAAACCAATTATCGGGGTTTCGTCCTTGCACGAATCATCCAGTCCATCATTGTACGAGGAAAGTTGAATGGGACATGGAAGTGGAGATGGTAAAGACCAAAAATCTCAAGGTAGGACACTTCATCGGTCGATCCCGCTTTGGGCAAGATCATGGAGAAAAAAATCCAATGAAGTTCATAAAAGTACGGGTTGAGGAATTTTACCTGTAGCTTGTGGGGACGAGTGTTAGGGGTACACAAGTCATCCTTGAAGCTCTCAAGCGAAGATCCGTCGGGAAATTGAAATTGTCAGGCGTCGACAAGTTTCTCCCAAGAATTGGGTTCCGGGTTCTCAAGATAGTCAGCAAGCTCAAAGTCATCAAATAAAATATCAATATCGACGACACGGGAATAAATCCGTGTTTCGTCAAAAGTTAAGTTGCAATAGAACATTTGTATCGCATTCAAATAAACGATAGATGAAGTAGTAACTAATTCATCTAAGCACAAATCATGAAACAAGGAATCATAATCTGAAAAGATAGTAAAATTTATTGGATGTCCCGCATACACGCTTCGTGAACAAAAATCGGAAAACCTTATATTGGACGCATCCAATGATACAAATAGTTGTTCATTGAAGGTGTTGGGGTCTTGTGGTGGTGGTGAATTGAATAAAGGATGGATTGAAGGAGCAAGAGGAGGAGGAGGAGGCTGGAAAGATGATGCACCATCACTCCTTCTTCTCTTACTTCTACCAAGGAGTTGGATCCATGGAGAAAATAAATTTGAAAGAAAAAATAGAGTAGAAAAGGAAATTATACCTCACCCAAATGATGGGAGATGGAAGAGATCCCTTCAAAAGCCTTAGATTTTGAGTTTGGAAAGGAGAGCAGCCCTAAAATTGGATTTCTAGGGTTAGGGTTTAAGAAAAAAAAATTGGAGGAAGGTATGCAAGTGAGGAGAGAGGGGGTTTTCGCGGGTTTAAGTGCTTTGGGGGCAGCAAGTCGGGTGAAATCCTGACCATCGGATCAAAAAGATGGATGGCTGAGAACCAAAGAAGGTTCTGTGAACATGGACACAGAGTTCGGCCCGAACTCTGTGTAGGGCAGAGTTCGGCCCGAACTCTGCCTCCATGTTCCAGAACATATAAAAGTTTGAAAAATGGCTAAGTTTTGAGAGAAAACGTCTAGAATTTGAAAGTTTGAATTGAATAAGTCATAAACATAATTAAGCCATATAATAAATAATTGTTTAAGACAGCGATCATTTCGATAAAACTGCCATGGGGTAGCTTTAGGAGCCGGATCCCATCTAGCGGTAGTCCGAAGACTAGTGCACCGTGTCGCTTAGGCTTTTATGCCTTGTTGTCAGAAAGACCCTTTTGGCTTGTACCCATAGCAAAGTCACCATAGAGATATATATCATAATCGTTATTTACGCAAGTCCAATTTATTTTATGACCGTTTCATCCAAAATTTCTAACTCACGATAAAGGAAATTGAAGCGCTCTTCAGCCAATAGTTTGGTAAAGAAGTCGGCTAGCTGATGTTCATTGTCTATGAACTCTAAATTAATCATGCCTTGTTGTTGATGATCATACAGAAAGTGATGTCTAATCTCTATATATTTTGTACGTGAGTGGCATACTGGGTTCTTGGTCAGATTAATTGTACCAGTGTTATCACAAAAAATAGGTATGTGCTTGAAAAATAAGTTGTAGTCTTCAAGGGTTTGCTTCATCCACAGAATCTGTGTACAACAATGACCAGCTACGATGTATTCAGCTTCTGTTGTGGATAGTGCAACAGAGTTCTGCTTCTTGCTAAACCATGTGACTAACGTCTTTTTCTAGAAAATGACACATGCCGCTGGTACTCTTACGGTCGACTTTGCATCCCGTAAAATCAGCATCGAAATATCCAATTAAGTCAAAGGAAGTGGTTTTGGGATACCACAAGCCTACCGTAATAGTTCCTTTGAGGTATCTAAGGATACGCTTAACTGCGGTCATGTGTGATTCTTTAGGATTGGCTTGATATCTAGCACATAAGTAAACACTAAACATAATATCGGGGCGACTAGCAGTTAAATATAATAAACTACCAATCATACCTCGATACTTACGTTGATCGACCAGTCTGCCGCTTTCATCAGGTTTCAGCTTTGTTGTAGTAGCCATAGGGTTGCTGATCAATTTGATGCTGTCAAGCTCAAACTTTTTCAGCATGCCTTTTACATATTTTGATTGACTGATGAAGATGCCTTACGAGAGTTGTTTGATTTGCAGTCCAAGAAAGTAGTTAAGCTCCCCATCATGCTCTTCTCGAACTCGTTCTGCATACACTTGTCAAATTCCTTGCATAGACCCTTATTAGTAGACCCAAAAATAATATCATCAACATATATTTGTACTAAAAGAATTGTGTCATCAAGAGATTTTATAAAAAGTGTAGTGTCGATTTTCTCTTTTGAAAAACCTTTATCAAGTAAAAAAGTACTAAGCGATCATACCAAGCTCAAGGAGCTTATTTGAGGCCATAGAGAGATTTTCTAAGTTTAAAAACGTAGTCGAGAAATTTGTGATTTTCGAAACCAGGTGGTTGTTTGACAAAAATCTCTTCTTTGATAAAAACCATTTAGAAAAGCACTTTTCACATCCATTTGAAAAAGTTTAAAGTTTTAAAAATTTGCAAATGTGCAAAGCATCAGAATGTATTCAAGTCGGGCAACATGAGCATACATCTCATCATAGTCTATACCCTCCTCTTGGTTGATCCTTGGGCTACGAGACGAGCTTTGTTACGAGTGACTGAACCATCCTCGTTTACTTTGTTACAAAAAACCCATTTAATACCAATTATTGAGTGGCCAGTCGGTTTAGGAAGAAGTTCCCAAACTTGGCTTCTTTCAAATTGGTTGAGTTCTTCTTGCATCGAAGAAATCCAAAATTCATCATTAAAAGCTTCTAAAACATTTTTAGGTTCTATTTAAGAAATGAATGCAGTGCTAGCTATAGTGTCTCTTACAAAAGATCGAGTAGTTACCCCTTTTGATACTTCACCTATTACCAAGTCCTTTGGATGAAAGGGAGTGAAGTGAAACTTCTTTGGTAATTCCTCCGGAGAACAGGTTTCAGACGTTGTATTTAAAGGTGTAGAGGTTGACGGTTCATTATCGTCGGAAATAATAGCTGTACTATTATCCTCATCAAAAGTTATAGTAGTAGACTCTTCAACAATCATGGAGCATTTGTTGAACACTCTATATCCCTTACTTTTGGCAGCATAGCCAAGAAGAATACCTTCGTCATCTTTGGCATCAAATTTGCTTAAGTTGTCTTTGGTATTCAGGATAAAGCAGCGACAACCGAACACTCTAAAGTAAGAAACATTAGGAGGCCTATCAAACCAAAGCATATAGGGTGTCTTCTTCGAAATAGGTCGAATCAACACCCTATTCAAAATATGGCACGATGTACTGACAACTTCTGCCCAAAAGTATTTTGAAAGAGAGAATTGATTTAACATAACTCTAGCCATATCACCAAGAGTTCTATTCTTTCGCTCCACAAAACTATTTTGTTGAGGAGTTCTTGGACACGAAAATTCATGACTAAAACCATTTGAATCACAAAACTTTTCAAAGTCAGAATTTTTGAATTCGCAACCATGATCACTTCGGATACGAGTAATCATGTAGCCTTTTTCGTTTTGGACCTTTTTAGCAAATACTTTGAAAACATAAATTATATCACTTTTGTTTGTAAGAAAGAAAACCCAAGTAAATCTTGAAAAATCATCTACAATGATAAAAGCATAGAGTTTTCCGCCAAGACTGGCTACTCTACCAGGACCAAATAAGTCCGTATGAAGTAATTGCAATGGTCGGATTGTACTTACAGTGTTTATGGATTTAAAGGAAGATTTGGTAGCCTTATTATTTTCACATTTGGAACATACCGTGTCTTTCTTGATTGTGATATCCGGCATCCTCTGACTAGCTTCTTGGTGGATAGTTTGGATATAGTATCCATGTTGGCATAACCAAGACGCAGATGCCATAGGAGCTTTTCGTCTTTGTGAGCGTAAAGGCATCTTCCTGCACTATTAGTATCACTAGATAGATAGAAAATATAAATGTTATCTTCCCTTGTCACCTTAAAAGCGATGTCTACAGTTGATCTATCATAGATAAAGCATTTAGTTTTCCCAAAGTTAATATCATATCCATGATCAACAAGATGACTAATGCTGAGCAAGTTATGCTTTAACTCGGTCACTAAATAGACATCGTTAATGATGGGAGAAAGAGGATAACCAATTGTACCATTACCTATGATATAGTCTTTAAAGTTATTGCCGAAGGAAACGTATCATTTCTTTTTCATCGATAGTGTTGCAAATAGATTTCTATTTCCAGTCATATGTCGTGAGCACCCACTATCGAGAATCCACTTGCTTCTAGTTGAAGAGGGAAGGTCCACCTACACCACGAGTAGATGTGACCTTTGGTACGCAGACCCTTGTGGTTCCTGAAAGGTTAGACTTCGGTACCCATGCATATATATTTTTATCAACTAATCTTCTAATTCTACATTATGGTGAAATGTGTCCTTGTAAACTAAAATATATACATCTAGCATGCATGTTTATGTTAGGAGCATGTTGATAGTGATGTTTATAAGTGGGGTGATGATAGCTACGTGCAGCAGTAGAGTGATTATAGTGACTGTGTGCAGCAACATAATGATGATAACGATTGAGTGCAACAAGATGATGATGGTGTTTACGTATGTGTGTTTTATGTGCTGCATGTGAATATGTATACATAAAAGCATGAATTTGTGTACCATATGGATGAATGTTCGTGTGGTGACATGCTTTCTTGTGTTGAGCTGTCTCGTGTTTGTAAGTGTTGTAACTATGAGACTGAACTTGGGGTTGAATAACCTGCTTGCCCAGTTTAATCTCTAATTTCTTAGAGACACCATTTAACTCATCACATTTAGTGGTAAGACCGTGTATTCTAATTGTAGCAATTTTGAACTTGTTTTTCTCTTCAGCAAGTTCTTTGTCAAAGCCGTGATATCAAGTGTTTGTTTCTCAATGATTGATTCGGCATCGTGTAAGCTTAATTTAAGCTTGGATACCTCTTTGGCATTTTTCGTGGGTGTAGTGTTTCTAACATTATCTAGTAAACATAAAAGTCTATGGATCTCGGCTTCACAGTCCTTGAACTTATCCTTTGCATGTTTATATTTATTGAGTACCTTTTTGTGATCTTCAAGTAGATCACTAAAATCATCACCAAGTTCATCAAATGAGAAATTAACAAAAGAATCTTTTACCTTATCTGAAGGTGCCATTAGATAGATGTTAGCCGTGTTTTGCGGAGATTCCTCTTCCTCGTCTGAATTACTAGCCTCGCTTTCATGCCAGATGCTAGTGTTGGCATACTTTCTTGTAGTTGGCTTCTTGTATAGCTTCTCGTATCTGCTTCCTTTCTTTGCTATGGGACAATATTTCTTGACATGTCCCGTCCTCTTACATTCGAAGCAGGTGGGTTCTTCCTCATCGTCCCTTTGTTCTCTCTTCTTTTTGTTGAAGCGTAGAAATATCTTGAAGTTTCATACTAAGAGAGCTTGATCGTCACCTTCGGAGTCGTTGTCATCAGTGTCTTCTGAGCTGGTTCTTCGGCGATTAGCTTTTAATGCAATCTTCTTTTCTTTTGGAGCTATTTCTTCAAAATCTTTTAGATCGAGCTCATGCATCATCAGCTTGCCCATCAAAGTTTCTAGTGACATGACTGTAAGATCATTACCTTCCATGATCGCCGTAACTTTGGGATTCTAGACCTTCGACAATCCTCGTAGCACTTTGTGTATCTTCTTATAGTTGGAATAATGTTTTTCGAGGGAAGATAGCGGGTTGACGATGTCGAGGAATCTGGTGAACGTTTGAGTGATCGTCTTATTTGTCTTTATCTTAATGCCTCATACTCCTGTGTCAGACGATTAACTTTTGATTCTTTGACTTGTGTGGTCCCTTCATGAGTCACCTTTAAAATCTTTCATACTTCGTGCGAGGTGGTGCATGTGGAGACCCTGTTGAATTCAGTCCTATCTATAGCACAAAAGATAGCATAAATAGCCCTAGCGTCTAGACTTGCCTGTTTCATCTCCTGATCAGTATACTTGTCGTGGTGTTTTTCGACGAGACTCCCTTCGAAAGTTATTCTGGGAGATTTCTTGTACCATCAGTGACTACAGTCCATAGGTCAAATTCTAGAGACTTAAGATAAAAAATCATCCTAGTCTTCCAATATGTGCAGTTGGTTCCATCAAATAGGGGTGGCCTATTTGTGGATTGACCCTCACCATAGTTGGTAAAGATGGGTTATGTGGTTGCCATGGATCAACTCTAGGATGTAAATCATGTATCAAGAGAACAGGGCTCTGATACCAATTAAAGTACGTGTAGGAAACTCTAGAGGGGGGTGAATAGAGTATGTGTGTCAATAATGATCAATTAAAAAATTTACTATATTCAAGTATAACCATCAAAAGATTAATCAGAGTATAAGTGCGGAAAGTAAATAAAGATCAGAGAGCATATGCAAACACAGCAGTTTTAACCTGGTTTTCCTCATGGAGGACTAGTCCAGGCCTGAGAACTCTTGCTCAGGATTGAAATCCACTATTTGTGAAATAGCGTACAAACACGTGCCTTTACTCAGAAGAGCACGCCAACTTCTTACAAAATCGCAGAGGCGAAACTTAGAATTTTTCAAGCGACTTCTTTGAGACTCTTGCACACAAACTTCTAGTCGACTCGCACTGAGCACCTTGTAGGCTTGGAAAGTTTTTTGGCTAGTAAATGAGAAGGGTATAGCTCTTTAGGATGTATAGGTTATAGGAGTAGATAAGAAGAGAAGATTGAATGATTTGAAATGAGAGAAATGGGTGCATATTTATACTAGTTCTGGGAGGCAGAGTTCGGCCAGAACTCTATCCAAAATATTTAAAAATATGGCCGTTCGACAACTAGCAATGAGCATACCCTAAAAATCAGCTCCTAGTGTTTATGGGACAGAGTTCGGCTCGAACTCTGTGTGGGGGCAGAGTTCGGCCCGAACTCTGCCATCTTGGGGACAGAATGTTCATGGACTGATTTTGGACTTTGGCAGTTTGGTCTTTTGTTTGTGGAGCTTTTGGTTATCTAGTCTATGGTTGAGATACTCAGTGCGACTCAACGTACAATAGCCTAGACTCAATAAAAGTGTAAAAATACGGACTCCGTTTATAAGTTACAATAGTATTTGTCGAGCAGTCATCGATGATGTTCGTCTGACTTGATATGTGATAATCGTCTGATTTGTAGCTTGATGGAGATTTATGTGTCGAGTTGGATCATGACAAATATCAATTTGTTAATTATTCAAGATTAGGTTGACTGCGATCCAGTTTGGGTCAACATGTACATGAGAGCACATGAGAACATATGTATACATGAATAGATACGAGTACAAGGAGTACATGATGCACATGATAAAGTACATGAACATGAAATACCCGATGCACCCGCTTGGGGATAACATCTCATGAAAAGATCTATATAGTACTAATTCGTGATAACATCATAACAGCATCAAGTAAAGTAATCTAGAGCAAGAATATAAGTCCTAGCAAGTATAAAACGATCAAAGAATGTACTCGCCTGAGATCCTGAATGTCCGATAAGAATAGATGTCCAAATTAGAGTAAATGAGTCCTATTTAGAGCAACACAGGTCACAATGTATCTGAAATAGTAATAGTGAAGTTTACAGTGCATTCCATATGATTCTAGGTCATTCTAGGCCAAAGTCAACTCATGGTCAACTCTGGTCAACAATCTAGTCAAACTAGGTCAACTAATCTAGGGTTTAGCGAAACACAAGTCTATGAGTCCACCAGGCCTATCTAGTCAATATCTAAGGTTGAACTAGCCTAACAAGTTGCTATGGATATAAACCACAATATATATACAATAACTAGTGTATATAGGGCAAGCCTATAAGAAAGCCAACCTATACTAGCACATATACTCAAAGCCTAAAGAACACCAGCCACTATATATATACATAGCTAGCATACAACAAAACATTATACATTATATATATTCAAAGTATATACTAAGTTATATAAAAGGATGGTGTATATATATATATATATATATATATATATATATATATATATATATATATATATATATATATATATAAAATAAAAAAAAAAAAAAAAAATATATATATATATATATATATATATATATATATATATATAAAGAGTGAAGAAAAAAATATATATATATATAAAGAGTGAAGAATGGGAGAGTGTGTGTGTCCACTGTGAGGGGAGTCGGTGAGGGGAGTGCTGGACAGGGGGGCTGCTGTCCCCAACCTGAGATCTTTCTCAGGAAAAACCTCAACTAGGCAACAAACATCACAACAAGGTATATATATATATATATATATATATATATATATATATATATATATATATATATATATATATATATATATATAAGGCTATATATATAAGAAAGCCTACCTGTACTAGCACATATACTCAAAGCCTAAAGAACACCAGCCACTTTATATATACATAGCTAGCATACTGCAAAACATTATACATTATGTATGTTCAAAGTGTATTACTAAGGTATATAAAAGGAAGGTGTATATATATATATATATATATATATATATATATATATATATATATATATATATATATATATATATTATGTCATTTAATTTATGTCATTTAAATTAGTCCATATTAAATACAGTGCCTATACTGTAATATTATATATGTATTTTATAAATATAGTTTCTATACTGTAATAGTTAAATAATTTTTCCAGGATTTAATTTAGGATTGAATTTACTGTTTTGCCACTATCTAAAAATAGGAAACCAGAACTCATTTTCAATGTACACTTGTAAACTGATTTTAATAAATACTTACGCTAGATTATAATTTCAGAACATTTATATTAAATTACTATAATTAACAAGGATCAATTTGGTATATTATTTCACATAAAATAGGACTGTATAACTATCTTAATAATTATTGGAACACAATGTACAGTCTGAATAATTAATTAATTAATATTGACTTGTGTGTTTTTGTTGGTTTTTGGGATATTTTAGTATCGGGATCTTACCCTATCTTAGTATAGAGACCATACTTGTTGGGTTAGATGTTGTAACATTCCATTGGACTACTAGAGCATCACTTAGCTAGTAACCTATCAGGAGCCGTGTCACAATACTAGTGTAAATTCTTGAATGTAGCTTAGAGGCTGAAAGTGTATATCATTTTGACAGGACACCGAACATCTATAGCTACATATTCTTATCCTTGCTTTGCTCAAGGCAAGTAACCCTACAAACTTTATTTACTGCTTATGATAAGTATGTTAAAATACCGTTTCTTGAACTGCAAGTCATATCATGCTTTATACTGCTCTCAATATATACCATGCTCTATACTATCCTAGTATCTTCACATGCTTAGAAAAGCTCTTGTATATCTCACATGATGGTTATTGGGACATGGGAGAAACTGATAGTTGAGTACGTGATCATGCCCCCTTCTTCCGGACGTATGTACCGAGCAAGGTTGACATTTTATATGTATACCTTGTCGTAGGAGTATCAGCTGTATCTGTACGTATGTACATCTATCGCTTACTTACTTGTACAAAAGTACATTTTATATACTTGTGCCATAGTACATTTTACACCTATTGACGATCACGTACCTGTACCAGTTTTAAATAATATATACATGTGTCGCCATGACAAATGTAACCTTGACATGATAGTTGTGATATTACATGATAGATTGTGCTATAACATGATTCCAGTTATTACATCTCTTTTCATTATATGTTCAGTATACTCTGTTTGTAGAATCAGTACTTGCTTTCGTCCTGACAGGATAACGCTGTAGGTGCACTATCCGAGGAGGAAATGCCACTACAACAAAAAGACCTATTAATGACGCTTGATAAGTGGATTTTATGACGGCTGATAAAGAAGCGTCATCAAAGTTCGAAATACCTTTTTTCTATGACGGTTTAGGCTAATTCTGGGCTTTTTATAATGTTTATAAAACAAAGCATTATTAATAATTTAGAGCGGTGGCAAACTTGTAATATTTTTTAAGTTTAATTGTTGGCAAAATCCTTGTTATAGCCCGCCTCTCCCCCAAGACATTCTGGTCTTCTCCTTCTCCTCCTTTTTTCTCCCTCCTCTCCCCCAACTCCAAAACCCTAACCCTAGATCCAAAATCTTCGAGGAGGGCCTCACGCTCCTTGTCGCTCTCCAGGACAAGCTCGAGGCCGTCACGCACGTGATCGACAAGAACGCGAAGGAGGAGCGTTAGGGTTCTGCTCGTCCTCTTCTCCGTGCTCTCCCTCTCCTTCCTTCGGCGTCGTCGATGTCGTGGGTCCGCAACCTCTGCCGCTTCATCGGATCCGACGTCGGCCTCGGATCCGAAGCCCTCATGGGTCAGTTCCTCTTCCTTACACCCTCCTCTCCTCTTCTTCTCCTTCCTTTCCCCCAACTCCAAAACCCTAACCCTAATTTGAAGAAATTAAAAACCCTTTTATTCCCCATGCGACCCCGAAGGCCACCTCCGCCGTGACCGAAAGGAATCTGATTCACTTTTTGGTCTTTATTTTTGGGTTGGAAACAAAAAAAGTTTCTTCCTTTAGGTTAATTTGGGCTTGGTTTGTTCACGTTGGAATAAAATAGGTCTCCTTCAGAAGAAGAAAAAAGAATAGATCTAATATTGTTTGGTTTGGAACAAAAAAGATCTAATATTGTTTGGTTTGGAACAAAAAATGTTTCTTCCAGGGGATGTAATTTAAACTTGGTTTGTTTCTATACTCATGTTGGAATAAGAATCTATTTTCTATTTGGGGTCATTTTTTTGGGTTGGAACAGAAAAAGTTTCTTCCTTTGGTGTAATTTGGTGTACATGGCTTTCCAACTGCAGTGTTGTTGTACTAACGCAGTTCTTGCTTACTTTTTTGTAAAGCAGTCATATAGCAGTTTATCAAGCAGAATCATATACTTAAAAAAAATCTCTTTATCATCTTTACCAAGATTCACATTGTGATAACTGTCACGTATTGTTTGCAACTAGTGTTGATATTTCCATTTACCATCAAAAAAAGGCAGCTAGTAAGGACAGGAAAAGACAAAATCTGAAGTAGTATACGTTTACTGTGTATCACTTACTGAGAAAATTTATGCTGAATTCACAGATCGCTATTTATATGTATTCTTTACAGCAAAAGATACCTGCTTGTTCAATTGTCATATTCAAAATTGCTTTTTTAAAAAGTCAATTTCTCTCGAGGTACAATAGCAGTAAATGAACATCAATATGTAATTAAGCGAGTTGAGTTTGGCTTGTTCAAGCTTGAGCTTGGTTAAGGCTGGGCTCGTGAAATGTTCAAGCTTGAGCTTGAGTAGATGTATATACAAAAGTTTCTGAGTCTTGTTTAGTTTATATTTAGGAAGCAATTATGTGGTTAACCTTACTCCATCAAGCATCAGCTTTATTGAAGATATTTTCTTTATCAATCAGTAATAATCCTTTCAATAAAGCATCTATTTTCCTACCTACAAATACAATCATACCAACTTTCTCACACAGGCAAAACCTAAACACACAAACCAATCATTCTCAAATCCAACACAGAAACAATGTTGAAACAGAGTCATCAACTGAAAAATTAAAACTTGCACAAGTATTAGTTCATCAGTAGAGAGTCTATGTTCTTGCTCAGCTCCTCCAGCTTCTTCATCCTCAATCTTTCGCTCTCTGTCACTAGCTACATAAAAAAAACATGTACAAAAATTAAGGCAAAAAAATCAGTTTATTTCTGAACTAAATATAGTACTCCAATTTTATTTTTTTTGTTCCTACCTCCATTAGTTTGTTCACCAGTTGAGTTTTCAAATTGTTCTTCTCATTGAATGCCTCAAGAGCTTCTTTGTATTCCTTCTCCTTCATTAGCAACAGATGGGGGTTACAATCATTTTATAGCTGCATGAAAATTCACTTGTATTTCTAAAATTAACAACCAATAGAGGTTTCACCTTCCTCAACCAGCTCTGTCCGAGAGGCTTCAGCTCCCGGTTAACCGTATCGATCCTCTTTCGCACGGACGCTACTTCCTTTCTTGTCAGATCCGTCATAGCTTCGAGTTCCTAGCAAGTATGTAAACCATTGAAGAGGGGGATTACATGAACACCATGTGTTGTTACACTTTTAAAACTCAGCAAAATTAGCTCATCCAGTAAATGTTGTATAGAGATTTGTGAGATCAATATCTATGTTATGAACATGACAACAAAAAACAAAGGTACACGAATCCTTTTTTTTCCATTATACTTTATTGAAAGCTTAGCTAATAAGTATGTGGTGGATACGAAAGCTGTACTTCCTGATACTCTGATACTGTATTTGAAACAAATTTACATAAAACAAATTTACACAAAGGTACACGAATCCTTTTTTTTTCCATTATACTTTCTCATCATCTCTATTATGTTCATGTTACTTTGGATGTCCATCAATTTCTTTTCGACATATATATAAAAAATATAATAAATTGTACTTCGACTATGTTTGAGTTGAGAAATAAAGCCTTCTATGAAAGCAAAAACTCTTAGTTGACTATGACTTCTTTTGAGCTGAATTTTGTATCCTTTTGAGTGCAGCTCAAGTATTTGTGCATGGGGAACTTGGAGTCCTGATAGAAAGGAAGGAATCATTATTGGAGCTCAGAAACCAAAGACCAAGGGTTCATGAGGTAAGCATTAAAATTAAGAGTTTTTTCTTATAATTCTCTCATTTTGGACATGTATATATTTGCATTACGGAGTAAAAGAAGAAACTGCAGATTATATTAGAATTGGGTGAAGACTGGGACTTTTATGTGGTATCAATAGATAAAACTTTTTCTGATATGATACAAGTGTTAGCAAGCATTTTGGCTTCTTCCAGATTGGTAAATAGTTTCTGTCATAGTATCAAATAGTTTCTTGAATATGAATCATTTCACTCTTTGGCAATGAGTACATTGAAGAAGATGGCTCTACCGGTAAGTATTTTACTTCTCTCTAAGTATGTGTAGCTTGACTTCTGGAACAGTTTGTAAGTTTTCTCCTAAGCTAACATCTTTTCTGGAAAGAATTTAGCTGTAGTGATTATTAATTCTTTTGTGGTCAAGTATCCAATAAATTTGATTGTTCAAACTTAAGAAAAAAATTAGTAGTTCTAATTCTACCTTTAGTTAAACTAAAATTTAAGAAGATGAGGTTTAAAGCATGAACCATTGATATATCGTTTTTAATGCCTTAGTCATTGAAGTTTTTGAAGATTAGCTCATAGATCTCTCTCTATTTTCAAATTTGTAAGTTGGTGTTATCTTAATGTGTTGATAATACTTGTTATAGATGCATGGTGGAATTGTAGCTAACTAGTATTAATTTTCTTTCTCAGGTGCACATGAAGATGCAAATATTATTGCAGTGGTGAGATTTGCTACACGTGATGTTGACAGTTTTGATGTGCTCAAGTTGAAGCCAAAGTAGTTACTTGTTTTGAGGATTCATTTAAGTGGTAGTTGTAAATATATGTATTTGGATACCCTATTTTGAGATAATGTAATGAAGATGGTGATATAACATTTCGATGTTTTCTTGTGAATATAGTTCAAAGTTGTTGTTTTAAAATTGAATTGAGAAGTTTTTGGAAAGTAATATATAATGTGCAGTATTGAGTGTTATAAATGTGATGAGTTCAGTAATATGAGTGCTATAAATGTGCTGCATTGAGCCTATACATATTATCTATTCATGACGTTTTAAAATTGTTCTGAATTGTGCACTATATATTAACTATTCATAACGCTTTTATAGAAACTATTCATGACGGTTATTTTATGATGCTTTTAAAAAATATTTATAACACCCGTTTTCATAACGGTTGCTGTGGAAAAAAAAGCGTCATGGTTCGTCATTAATGACGCTTTTTAGCCGTCATTAAAAGGGTTTTTTGTTGTAGTGTGCTATGTGATACCTACTACGGGACTGTCTTAGAGGACCTGGCCTTTGCTCTAGAAGAGGCCCCAGCGGGAAACCTTGCTTAGTTGTCTTTTCTGTTTTAGACTTAGACTTGAGTTGTTACAACTTTTACTTGGTTACTAGAGCTTGTCTCCAGTTCTTACTTTTAAAGTGTAATAACCTATAAAACTTATTTGCTTTCGTCAATAGATGTTGTGTTGTGATGAACTCTTAAAAATACTTTAATATATGTATGTTTGCACACTTAGTACAATTTTGTCTCTCCTAGAACAGCTTACTACGCTTTAACCAAGCGTAGGCTGGACATGGCTCGGCCCGGCCCATAAGTTTTGGTAACGGGTCTTGACATATTTTTAGTGGTGGCCCATACAGGTCCTTGACTAAGTTGTTTGGTTACGTCATTGTACCAAACATGCCTACAATTAGGAACTTAAGATAACTAGATAACACTAGGAATAACATTTAGAACCCCTAGAGGATTACTAGGATTACAAAATTGTTTGTGATTGTTTTTCATTGGCTACGTCATTGTTTGTGATTGTTTTCTTAAAGTCCTTATAGTTCCCTTGTCTTCCAATAGATGGTTATCACCCGCTCCTCCCAGTCCATCACCTCTGATGACGGTGCACCTTCTACTCTACCCACATACCCGATGGCAGTAACTGTAGCACTCCTTGCACCTCCACCTATGCACCCTACCATGCCTTCCTACGCTACTATCCTCCAGACTCATATTCCACTTCCTATCCAGCAGACCCAGATACCTCCACCACCTCCTATCCTTTAGACCCAGATACCTCCACCACCTCCTGTACAACAGACCGGGATGCCACCACCACCTCCCCCAACACCACAGCTCCAGCAAGCCCAGGTGCTACCACCTCCACCTACTATCCTACCAGCCCAGACCACCATCACTTTTGACAGGAACCAGCTCCTTGCCCTATTCCAGAGGTTTCTGATGACCCAGTAGGAGCAGTCCACCCTTATTTGCCAGAGCATGGAGCGCTCTACGGAGCGTACTTTGACCCCACTACCACCTATAGAGCTGCAGGCGAGGGTTGGGAGTATCAAAGATTTTATAGGATTGAACCCGAGGAAGTTCCGAGGAACTGAGGGCATCGTAGTCACAGACAACTGGTTGGACTCAGTAGAGAGGAAGCTCCTCGGAGCTAGACTGCCTGGTGACCTTCAGGTCAAGGCAGTGGCCTTCCTGCTGACAGACTTAGCAGGGGTCTGGTTCAGGAATGAGCCAATGTTTGCGAGGGAAAAGGTACTTGGGAGCAGTTTAACATCCAGTTCAAGAAGAAGTTCTTCTCGAATATCGCCAGAGTTGCCATGGGATTGCAGTTTTAGAACCTACAGCAAGGGAACCGCTCAGTAGACGAGTATGCTGGAGACTTTAACCAGTTGAGTCATTTTGTCCCTAGCCTAGTAGGAGATCCCGAGGAGATGGCACATAGATTCTGCTATGGCCTAATCCCGGACATCGACATACTATTGGTGGCAAACGGGACTACCGACTACTATCAGATTCTCGAGCTAGCCCGAGGTATAGAGGAGCACCTTCTGTCTTACAAGAGGCCAGCTACCGGACACCATGACGGGCCGTCCAAGCGCCAGGCTTTCCAGCCGAAGGTACCTGATCAGCATCAGCAGGCTTATCATCCTCCAGTACAGCATCAGCATCAGCACCATCAGGCACCACTTACCAGAGCTCCAGGGCAGCAGCAGCAGAGGAGTGTCTCATGCTCGTTCTGTAAAAGGCTAGGGCACGACCACTCCGTCTGCAGGAAGAGGTTGAACCAGTACCTAGCATGCGGGTCTACCACCCACCAGCTTCGAGGATACCCACTAGTGGGGTGAGCACCAGGTACTGGACCACCTGTCAGAGGACCACCACTCCCAACTCAGCAGTAGAGGTTCGGCAGCATCATCTGTAGCAGAGAGGGCCCCAGGAGAAAGCCTACGCTCTTAACATTGAGCCAGCTGAGCCAGAGCAGGGCCCAGAGCTAGAGCCGAATTATTTGGCTGAAGTCATC
This sequence comes from Iris pallida, assembly GCA_029216955.1. Taxonomy (NCBI): domain Eukaryota; kingdom Viridiplantae; phylum Streptophyta; class Magnoliopsida; order Asparagales; family Iridaceae; genus Iris; species Iris pallida. The sequence goes on from JANAVB010026197.1 coordinate 802,859, forward strand.
ACAGGTCGAAATTATTTACATACTTTTCCTGCCATATCCTTGTTTGATTATGGTGCTTCACATAGTTTCCTGTCATTAGAATTTTTGCAAAAGCATCATTTAGTAGCCACACCCACCGAAGGAGTGAGTAGAGTGATGACAGGGGGCGGGCCGGTACCCATTAGAGCTGTTTATAGATGCTCTATCACTGTAGCCGGAAGGGAATTTCGGGAACGATTCTTTCTGATGCCACTTCCCGAATACGACATAGTATTGGGAATGGATTTGCTTAGCTACGCTCACACAGTTATAGACTGTCATGAGGGTAGTATTCAGTTTAGTACCCTAGAAGCAGCACCATTCAGCATCGAGAGATCCGGGCCAGAGATCAGCTTGGAGATGAGCAATAGTACCGCGGTTGGAGAGCATGCACCGCCGCACCCTATTGTAGTAGAGTTTATGGATGTGTTCTCCGAGGATCTTCCAGGACTACCATCCGACAAAGACATGGAGTTCACTATAGACTTGGTACCGGGCTCATCACCCATATCCCGGGCTTGCTATAGGGTGAACCCCAAGGAGGCTATAGAGATGAAGGAGCAGATCGATGACCTATTGAGAAAGGGTTTCATTCGATCTAGAAATTCACCATAGGGAGCACCAGTGCTCTTTGTGCCGAAGAAGGATGGTACGGTCCGGTTGTGCATTGACTACAGGGCATTGAACTCTATTACAATCAAGAATAGATATCCGTTGCCTATGATAGATGATCTATTTGACCAGTTAAGTGGAGCGAAGGTGTTCTCCAGGATAGACTTGAGGTCAGGCTACTACCAGGTGAAGGTCAGAGCTGAAGACATCCAAAAGACTGCTTTTAACACCAAGTATGGACAATACGAGTTTTTGGTGATGCCATTTGGTCTTACAAATACGCCAGCTGTCTTCATGAACTTGATGAACAAGACATTTCACCAATATCTAGATAAATTTGTTGTGGTGTTCATCGACGATATCTTGATATACTCGAATATGCTAGAGGAGCCTGAGGAGCACTTATGGACAGTTCTCGGGATTCTACGGAAGGAGAGGCTATATGCAAAGCTGTCAAAGTGCGAGTTCTTTCTTGACCGAGTGGAGTTTCTCGGTCATGTGGTTACTAGAGATGGTATCTCAGTGGACCCCAAGAAGATTGCTGCCATCGAGACGTGGAAGGCTCCGACATCAGTAGCAGAGATTAAGAGTTTCTTGGGCTTAGCAGGCTATTATAGGAAGTTTGTCCATGACTTTGCCAGGATAGTCGAGCCCATGACCAAGCTGACACGGAAGGACGCGGAGTACATCTGGACGGAGGCATGCCAGACAGCATTTGATGAGATGAAGAGAAGACTGACGACTGTACCGATTCTTGTACTACCATCAGGACCAGGAGGCTTCACTATTTACAGCGACGCTTCAGGAAAGGGGTTAGGATGTGCTCTACAACAGCATAGGAAAGTAATTGCCTATGCATCTAGGCAACTACGGACTCATGAGCGGAACTATCCTACTCACGACTTGGAGTTAGCTGCAAATTGTGGAAACATTATCTGTATGGAGAGTGAGTGGAGATCTTTAAAGACCATAAGAGCTTGAAGTACGTATTCACGTAGAATGAGCTGAACATGAGACAGCGTAGATGGTTGGAGTTGATGAAAGACTTCGACATCGATCTGCAGTACCATCTCGGAAAGGCGAACGTAGTAGCGGATACGCTGAACAGGCATCCGATGGCATGGTACATATGGATGGATCGACATTTGCGGAAGGATCTAGAGAAGCTTGGTATCGAGATGATTCTACCAGGAGCTGTAATACAGATGATGGCACTGGATATTCAGTCATGTTTGATAGATCAGATCAAGGAGACTCAGTTTACAGATGAGAGCCTCCGTCGACTCAGAGTTCAGGCTTTAGCTGGACTGCTTGATGACTTCACTATTTTAGAGGATAGATCTTTGAGGCACGACAGTCGATTATGCGTTCCGAAAGGCGAGCTGATTGAGGCAATCTTGCAGGAGGCACATCAGTCACGATATTCTATTCACCCCGGTGCCAACAAGATGTACCGTGACTTGCGGGAGCATCTCTGGTGGCACGGGATGAAGAGGGACGTAGCATATTTTGTCTCGAGGTGCCTAGTTTGCTAGCAGGTAAAGGCAAAGCGTCATAGACCAACCGGTCTATTGTAGCCTTTTCCCATTCCCGAGTAGAAATAGGAACACATTACTATGGACTTCGTTTCAGGGCTTTCTCGTTCCCAAGGAGGGAAGGATGCCATATGGGTGATCGTCGATAGATTGACGAAGTGTGCTCACTTCAAACCCTTCAAGGTAGGGCTGTCCACTGAAATGTTGGCAGAGTTATATGTACAGCAGATAGTTTATTTGCACAGAGTAACAGTGAGCATTGTATCAAATCAAAATAGCAGATTCATATCCCATTACTGGAGGAGCTTGTATGAGGAGTTGGGCAGTCGACTCAAATTTAGCACGATGTACCACCCGCAGACTGACGGACAGTCGAAAAGGATAATTCAGACGCTCGAGGACATGCTGAGGACTTGCATATTAGACTTCAGAGGATCATGGGAGAGTCATCTTCACTTGGTAGAGTTTTCATACAACAACAGCTACCAAGCCAGCATCGGCATGTTACCCTTTGAGGCATTATATGGACGACGGTGTCGCACACCACTCTTTTGGGATAACATCGGAGACAGAGTTATGCTCAGACCGGAGATGATCACTGAGGCAGCAAAGAAGGTCCGGATGATCAGGGACAGACTCAGAGTTTCTCAGGACAGGCAGAAGCACTGGATAGACGCTAGTCGCAGACCATTGAAGTTCGTCGATGGAGACATGGTGTTGGTGAAGATATCACCGACCAGAGGGACGATCCGATTCGGACGAGGGGGAAAGTTGAGCCCTAGGTACATTGGTCCATTCGAGACACTCAGCAGGATTGGAGAGGTAGCCTACAGAGTTGATCTACCACCCAACTTGGAGGGCGTTCACAATGTCTTCCATGTGTCTCAGCTGAGGAGATACGTTTCCAACCCCAGCCATGTACTGGATTATACGGAGCTGGAGAACGGACCAAGCCTTGGAGTCACAGAGCAGCCCGTAGAGATATTAGACCGCAGGAAGAAGAGGAGGAGGAACAAGGTCATCTCCTTAGTCACAGTAGCTTGGAGCAGACACTCACCAGGAGAGTCCACTTGGGGGCGGAAGTCGGACATGAGGGAGAAGTACCCTTATCTGTTCGATCCACCAGCTGAGAGAGAGTAGTCATCTTTCGCTTGTTACCTTGGAAATTTCGAGGACAAAATTTTTCAAGGAGGGAAGATTTGTAACCCCTGTTTTCAAAAACATTTAATAAATGAAAAATAATTCCAAATTTGTCCCAAATTGATTCCATTAGGTTCTAAATATTTTTTTTGTTAATTTTAGAATTTTTCTGTAATTTGTTTGGAGTCGTTTGAACGTTATTTAAATTTTTTATAATTTAAAAACTGCTACCGTAAATGCTGTATTTCTCACTTTCAATGGCAAAATGGTAAATATTTAACCCTAGGGTTGAGTTAGTAATTAACCATGGTTAGGTTGCCCTAATAAATTTTTTCTATAAATAGGCACATATTCCAAAGAGAAAAATCCTAATTTCTATCAATTTTAATTATTGATTTTAAATCCTCATTTTTAATATGTAAAAAAAACAACAAACCCTGTTACTGTGATGTGAACAGTAACCAACGTTACTGTTCACCGACGACGAGCTCATCGCCGACGAACTTTTTCGGCGACCTCATTCTCAGCAACCCGACCCTGTCGACGACCGCAGAGAGCACCATCGAGTCAAGCTCGGGGAGCCGCACCCGAAGCCGACCTCTGCCGCCAACCACGGCCACCGCAACTCCGCCGCCGTAGCCCGCCCGACCATTTGAGTATGCAACTCCCCCATTTCTTCATCATTTGTCGATTTTTTTGACACCATCGTGTTCGTCTCGACAAGACGAACCGATAGCCCCCACTCTCGACTCACTCCGGCTTCAATACACGTAGAAAACCCTAACCCTAGTTTGGACACACGAACACGGACGAGTTTTCGTGTCGTGGAGACACGTGGTTGACACCATCGTGTCGAGAATGGCACAATGAACCCGAACCTACCCTTCGACACGAGTCTTTGTGTCAGTATAAGCCGACACGAGCGCTGGACACAATTTCGAGTGTCCCACTGGTTGGAACACGAAGATGGTAATCCCACTTTCATTCTTCGAATCATATATTTCAAACCCCCCCACCCAACAGCAAGCTCGAGCTGACCCCCTGGTCAACCGAGTGGCACTCAGAGCCCCCCTGTGATTTCTGTAATTATATGTAATGTATAATAATTTTATACAGTAGAATACTTACTGTATATATATATGTAATGTATATATATATGTAATGTATAATAATTTATACAGTAGAATACTTACTATTTTATAGTTTTATATAATTTCTGTTATTATTGTTTTTATATATTTATATGTATATATATATATATATATATATATATATATATATATATATATATATACATATGTTATTCCTATGTAAATAATTAAGATATTAATATTAAATTCTTGTATTTAATTCTTTTGTGTTTTTGATGAGTACATCACATAAGATTATCTATTTTATTAGACACCCGACTCGAGAATGCTATGTGCTCAAAGGGAAGATCCAAGAAATGATCAAATTCGGCACAATCGCTCTTCAGCAGGACGAGAAGACCGTAACTGCTAACATAGTTTCTCTACAGTTTGGCAATTTTCCTGCTTAACTTGTGCAGGATGGAGTCATACCCATCCCGAAAGCTACTCTGGAGATTGTCAATCTTCCACCTGCACGAACTGATGGTCTTGTTCCTTTGTCAATCGATAAGGAGAGATTATGTGGATCCATCCTGATTTAGTGGCTGACTTTGAAGCACCTTCTTCATCCATAAAGTCCAAGAAAGCAGCCAAATATAAGTCATGTCATATGAATTCATTGGATGAACACTATCTTCCACCTTTAACTGCTACCTTCACCTCGGCGGTAAATTCTTCTTCTGAGACAATGCTGCCAAAGCTAGAGGCCAATTATCAACCAGCCTTCCATCTATATAGTCGACAATCCGAGCATTTGTTCAATGACTCTCATACACACTCCACCTATGCATTCGTTCAATCCGAGCCATGCTCGCACCTTTAACTGCTACCTTCACCGTCTTATAGACCACTTTGATCCGATGACTCTCGTACACACTCCGCCTATGCATTTGTTCAATCTGAGCCACGCTCGTACTACAATCAGTCTTTTTCTTTAACAAGATTTCAAATCCTTAGCACTTTTCCATTCCTCAAGTCTCACTTGAATTCAACGTATCACTTGGTTGGATCGTGCACATATCCCAGGCATCCCCAAAATACATACATTTCAGCCAAGCCATATGATAGAGAATTCGTCATTCTCACTCGAGTCGTATCGTACACAAATTCAGGCATCCCTGAAATATATGCATGTCAGCCGAATCTCGTGAGGGGTATTCCTATATTCTTGATTCACTCTATCTATCCATACCAATCCTCAAGATCAATCTTTCGAATGCTATCTCTTGAAACAAGGGCGTCTCGCCTAACCGCTAGGCCATTTCTCAAGGCTAAAGTCAATGTCAGGATTAGAATCATAGTTCCCCTACAATAATGCCAATACAGACCCCAATCTTAGGGTCAAACCAATTTGATAGTATGGGGTTTTCTACCCAAGCTCGCATTACTCAAATTTCTAAACATCGAGCACGTTCACCTAATTCGCATCAAGGAATTCATTGTGCAGATTTGAATCCGTTCAAATCACTAATTTATATAGTCTATTTTTTCAACATGTCGACATGATTCACATATCCATTCTAACCAATTCATGTACTCGATCACGAGGTCGTCTAACACAATAATTTATTACGCCCTAATCTCATGCAAGTTCGATTATCTACGTTGGACATGAATCACCATGCCACGTTCTCGCAAGACAATCGTCCTTATTGAAGCGTAACTCTTGCTTGGGTCTAGACTAATTCATTCTCGATACGTGGATTGGACCTACTCAATCCATAAGTTCAATCATCAAGCATACTGAGTCATTCTCGAGTCCACCTTTGTGTTAAACCACAAGTCGAAGCAATCAAATTGCCACGCCATACAAGTTTGATCACCCCCGTTGTATGAATCACTATACCAGTGCTCACGTAAAGTGATCGTCCTAATCCGACGTGACGCATGTACGAGACTAGAGTTGCGCTCGCATAAGACAAGAATGTCAACGTTGTGGTTTTCGTCGAAATAATCCAAACGTTTCATTTTTATCCAAGCCAAGATCTCAGTTCTATAGTCTGTCCGTCATTCGTTCAACTAGAAAATCCTCGAGCCAAGTCTATCTTTTCCTTGACACATTTCAACATCCCGAATATAGCATCCATCAAAACAATGACATCTTACATGATCATCATTCTTCGAATCAGAGTACCCCTGAGTTATCGTACATCGATCTTTGATACGCCTCAATACCATCGATGATGTACGTAACCTGACGATCTTCCTTTACAACAAACTCCGAGTCGTACAACTGATGATGTTGTCCGAATTAGATATACCACAATTCCATTTGACCAAATCAAAATCACAAGTGCGATCCTCTAGGTTTCCTCGATCAAGACATTCATTTTTATTCATCGTTCCGAATCCTGATTCAATATCGTTTCCTAACTCGCATTTCCTATTCACAAGTTGTCCGAACGATAACTCGTTTAAGACATACAAAGTCATGACCAACTAATCATGACACGTTCTAAGGCTTTGTGCGATTGCATCGCCTCGCCGACATACTCGTTGTTACCCTTAATCCTCAATTTTTACTCGAATGATTTCTAAGACGGAGCATACACCACTCAGGATTCTAGCCATCTGATTTAGTTTACAATCACGTTCGTATTACTCGCTAATATATCTTTCAGATTTGTCCGACAAAACTCTAACGTAATCGTTCACGTCGTCTCGATAGTCTAAGTCTCGTATTTCTATCGATATTCTACATGTAAATCATATTTATGATTCACGCGTCTTGACGTACCAAGTCATTCGAACTATTCCTCAAAATCTAAACCAATCTTCCGTGTATTCCTAAGCATTAGTCCGATAGTATTTCTATCGATATACACTATACATATATCTTCGTTTCCGACCGAGCGATACTTAATATCGCTTGCAATTCATTTGCACCATAAAGTCTAGGTGCGCGACACGTGGCACAACTTAGATAAAAGACTGTGTGCATAGCTATCCCGTACGGAATATACTATGATTTTGCACGCTCATTTGCTAATGTCGACGTAGGACTATTTAGGAACGCATGTGACTTGTCAAATTTAGCATGTGTTTTCTATCAACTCAAGTTTGACACCATTCGGCACAAAGGCCATCGCCTACCGATGCGTTCGATTGAATACTTGTACGAGCTTTTGAAAATATTTAGACTTATTGCATGAACATACCGTAGGACATTTGAGAGAGAGCACACACTTCTTTATCAACGATGAGCTTTCAAAACTGAGAGATCGATATAAAGTCCAATGACGCAAAGCCGTACTTTGATACCACTATGTCACGCCCTGCTCCCATAGGAGCGATCGTCCTCACTAAGGCATGATGCAACACGAGCCTAGATTGCGCTCGTGTAAGGCAGCTTCATGACGACCGATTACAGTGACTGCGACGGGGTCGTCGCACAGAAGTCCCAAGCAGAAACATTGAACTTGCAGCAGAAATTTAGAAGCAAAACACAAATTATTCAAAAGTGCACTTTATTGATATTAAACAATAAGATTACAATGGGGCGCAAGGCCATGATTACAAGTCTCTCAAGCTCATTTTTTTCTCATTTTACAAGTCACTCTGCTCTCTCGATACAATGCTTTAGCCAGCAGATGCTTCGGAAGGTAATGTCCATACATTATGTCCCGTATAAGTCTTGACTCCACGTGGTCGCACACTTCGAATCATGAAGGAACTCCGTGCCTCGACGCATCCAAGCAAGCTCCGTGCCACGAGCTTCTACCTGTGCTTGTACATAAAAACTGTGTAGGTGTCAGTACTCAACTATACTAGTGGAGTGAGCTCCTCGCCCACACATACAAAACTGACACGTTCATTTACTTTGTGCAGCTTAATCCCTTTTTGATTGTCTTGCTAGTCTTGCCTTAGGATCAATTTTAGGACAAAGACGTCTTGGCTTATACTTGGCAATGGAACGACAGGGTCGTGCCATACTCTATTTGAGACTTCAATATATATTCGAGGCAGTGCCTGGCCGAGTAGAAACTTATGCAACTTGGCCATGCCAAGACTTTTACTTCTTTCATGTGCCTCTAGACCATTCTCGTGTCAACGATGTCAAGGGGACGACTCGTGCTGGTCGTGCCACTAGACTTAATTGTGCCTTAAGATCGAGGTCGTGCCTTCCAAGATCAACCAGACTTAACCAACTTGCCTTACGGCCCTTCCTGACTTAACTCAAGACAATGCCACACTCATGCCGAAGCACGTGTCCTTGCTATAGCCAAATTTTAGGCTCCAGAATGGTGATGCAACCGTGCCGACCCTAACCCATGCCGATTCAAGGTTAGCACTTGCTCTAAGCGTAACTCGTTAACCCAACTCGTAACCGTCAAGTACTCGACGCAATCCAAAGGCATACACGCGAATAGCCGCTCTTATGTCGACACATGTATATGAGTGGTCACTAGAAATGTCAAGCTATCCTGGATCTTTGCATACGGTAACCATCCGCGTGGCGAGGTACGAGCTCCCACCGAATGACCCGCAGCCTATATTGTAACGTGTTCACTTCAATCGAGTCGTACCGTCGATGAAGGTCGTACAATATCCGCAATTCCTCCTAGGCCGACACGAACCCGACACCCCAGGATCGTTCGAAGAATTTACCCTTGTGTGCAAGTTGTCCAATGACCATGCAAGACTCAACTCGATCTATCAAGTCCTTCCTTAATCAAGACCATGCTTTCCATCTTTCTATCGAGACTCCCAAGTAGCGGGACCGATCTCGCGTAATTCCTTATCGAGACTCCCAAGTAGCGGGACCGATCTCATGAAATTCCTTATCGAGACTCCCAAGTAGCGGGACCTATCTCGTGAACGAGACTTATCGAGACTCCCAAGTAGCGGGACCGATCTCGTGAACGAGACTTATTGAGACTCCCAAATAGTAGGACCGATCTCGTGTGCTTCCTTATCGAGACTTATCGAGACTCCAAAGCAGCAGGACCGATCTTGATGACAACCAGTCATATGGACTTCCTTTGTCCGTGGCATGCTTTTCACTAAACCCACCATAGCTCGTGCTTTAGACAGACCTTATTCTCTAGGCGACTCTATCGCTCAAGTCATGTACTTTATATGACGAGCCTTGTTCTCGTGGGACTATGTGACTTGGCAATCGCAAAAAACAGGTGACAATGCTTGCTATGACTTTGTTAGCCCAGCACAACTCTTTTCTAACTTATTCGGGCAACGACTTGACGAGCAAAGGCTACGCCAAGCTTCGTATCGAGACAACGTGCCGTACATGCGTTCGACTTGAACAAACAAGTTCTTTGGGTGCCTAGACTTAAGCCACAAGCCGTGCAAGACGACTTAAACCACGGGACAGGCAAAGGCTATGTCAAGCCTTGGACGACGGGACCGTGCAAGCTTTATTAAGCATTCACGCGTACGACGCCTATGACTTAGGATATTTCGAGCATTGTGGCAACTTAGCAACCTAGGCTAACTTCCTTCTCCCAAGCCATGGGACGAAGAATCGAGTGTCATTTTAAAAGCATGCTGAGCAAACTACTAAGCAGACCGTGGGACCTTTTTCCATATTCTAACACATTCCGACCCGTCGGGATTATTTTCTTAGCTATGTTGATGCGTCTCTTTTATTATCAAGCCTAACTTGTGAAAATTGAAAACATGCAATTTATTATGTGAAGGCTAAGATGAGGCAAGTTTACCGAAACTACCCCACCTGAGTGAGGAGTCGCCTCGACCGAGCGAGTCTTCGAGCAGCCGTTGCAAGGCTAAGTTCGAACGTCGTCGGCATTTCGATTCCTCCGATTGACTGAGGGGGACGGGGCACTACACCTGCTGTTAATGTTCCATCGGCTTCATCACCTCCAGTGGAACCAACTCCTCCCAAACCAACGACGGTCGACAAAGGAAAACAGCATGTCTGCTTCAATAAAGTATTAAAGAAGATTCTACCTCTTGGACTTGAGAAGCCTTATAACTTTGATATATTGGCTCAATTGGCTAATACTCCATCAAGGTTATCAATCTTTGAACTCCTGTGTCTCTCAAGAAAAACTCAAGAAATATTGAGTAAAGCTTTGATGCAAGCTGATACTTGTCTGACACTCCTTAAGAAGCCAAACGAGGAGCCTGTGACCTGCTTTCATTGTCATAGTGTGATGGAGCTGATGCCCAACATCACCTTTACACAAGATGATATGCTGCTGGATGACAATCGATATGACCGGCCTCTCTATTTTTTGGAATATGTCGATACAATTAAGGTTGACCGCATCCTGATCGATCCTGGGTCTGCACTCAGTATCATGCCAAAGACTCTACTAGATGCTCTGAAGATCCCTGTGCATAATCTTTCCACAACTATTACGACAATCCTGGAATTTAATTCCGGTAGAAGTGAACCCTTGGAAAAGATTCGACTGAAAGTACAAATCGACGATCTCCATACAAAGGTAACCTTCTATGTGATCGACAAACATGGCTCCTATAATGCCTTGCGGGGAAGACCATTTCTACATGAGCATAATATCGTACCATCAACTCTTCATCAATGCTTCAAGTATGTAGACGTCAATGGAGAGGTCCAAAGGGAGGTGGCTGATCTTAACCCCTTTCGGGGTATTGAAGCATATTATACTGATTCCCGAATGTACAAAAAGGAATTCATGAAAGTTGTACTGGCCATGGATACTGAGGAAGATCAGAGAAACACCCCAGATAATGTCCTTGTGATTCTGATAAAAAGATGTACTTTTCATCCTTTATCCTCTCAGACGTTGACCATTCATCTTTCTTCTCATGCTAAACATCCTGCTGAAAAAATGAAACAGAGGGAGCTCACCTCTTCTGAGCCTCTTGTTATCGACCTTCATCATAACAAGCCTCCTCCTTCTCCTTCTCCTCCTCTGGTTATCAACCTTACCAAGCTTTCTGCTAAGGCCAAGAACCCTATTATAAATGATAATGTACAAATCAATAAAGTAGCATCTCCTTTACAGTATACTGACGTCTTTTATTATACTCGATGTTACTTAGAAATGTTAGATAACTTCGAACCACTTACAATAGGAGCAGTTCAACCTCTCCAAGACGAAGTATTGCTTGAACCAGTGCAAGACTCCTTCTTCTTAGTTCCTTTCAGGAAGAAAGATGAACTTCCTATATTTTTTAGTAAAGAAACAGAGCAAAAGACTACGCCCGATAGCGAGGAAGAAAATAACGATAATGGGAGGCTCCAACTACGTCATTATAGAATAATCAAAAGATATCATTCAAAAAATGGGCTACAATTTTAAAGCTGGTCTCAATAGCGATAAGGGAAGATGAACTCCTATTTGTATTCCTGCTCCAAAAGAAATGTCACTACAATATTACGGCAAAATGAAGCATGGATTGGGTCTCACTGATTTCGACCACCCCAGAAGCCTCTGAATCCGATAAAGAGGAGCAATCTAACTCTTCTGATTCTGTTTCATGGGATTTTGATACCAGTGTAGATCATGTCCATCGGGTGATACTATCTTCTAATATGGTATCTCCTGAATTCTTAAAAGACGATGATGACTTTATTGAAGCTCCTGAAGTAGATCCTTGGGCACAAAGGATGGACACTCAATGGGAACTTTGCTTTGAACAATAAGAACCCCTACTGAAGATCAATTAATTCAGATTGATGTTGGAGAAGAAGGTTCGCCAAGACCTATTTTTATCAGCAAAATCCTCCCAGAAGTAGACAAGCAAGAATTAATTCAGCTTATTCGGGAATACATTGACATTTTCGCTTGGAGTTATGAGGATATACCATGACTGGATCCTCAAATTGCTACCCACAGGCTCAACATCTTGCCCAATACAAGGTCGGTCAAACAACAACAACGTCGATTCCGACCTGACATGCTGGATGACATAGAAATTGAAGTCAAGAAGCTTATTTCTTGTGGTTTTATCAGAGCAGAACAACATCCTGACTGGGTTGCCAATATTGTCCATGTTATGAAGAAAATGAGGAAGGTCAGAGTCTGCATTGACTTTAGAGATCTCAATGATGCTTGTCCTAAGGATGAGTTTCCTTTTTCGATCACTGATGTCATGATCGACAATACTTGAGGATTCGAACGAATGTCTTTTATGGCTGGATTCGCAGGATACAATCAAATCAAGATGTATCCAGAAGATAAGAAACATACATCTTTCTGTGCTCCTCTGGGAGTCTATTGCTACATTGTCATGCCATTCGGTCTTAAAAATGCTAGTGCAACTTATCAGTGGGCAATGAGTACCATCTTCGGTGATCATTTGCGGAAGACTGTCGAATGATGCTGTCAGAAGTCGTCTAAAGGAAGACCACATCCAAGACTTGAGAACTATCTTCGATCTAATGTGCCAGCTTCAACTCAAGATGAATCCCACCAAGTTATTCCTGGGAGTCTCTAGTGGCAAATTTTTCGGATTCGTTATTACCTCTAAAGGTATACACGTTAACCCTCAGAAGATCAAAGCCATTCAAGTGATGCATCCTCCACGCAACCTAAAAGAGCTACAAGGATTCCAGAAAAGGCTTGCATACATCAGGAGATTTATTTCGAATCTATTTGGACGTTGCAGACCATTCACTCAATTGATGAAGGAAGGTGTATCTTTCGTTTGGACTGAAGAATGCCAGCAAGCATTTGAAGACATAAAGCGGTACTTGATGAACCCTCCAGTTCTAGTGCCTCCAGTCTCAGGAATACCCTTCCTGATGTATGTTCGAGTAATGGATCATTCATTGGGTACCTTACTAGCTCAGAAGAACAAAGAAGGTCATGAGCAAGCTATCTATTATCTCAGCCACACAATGATCGGGGCTGAACATCGATATAGTCCGGTAGAAAAAGAGGGTCTAGCTTTGATGTTTGCTGTTCAGAAAATCAGACATTATATCACAGGCCAAACTATTCATGTTATCTCCAGAGTTAATCCTCTTCGGGTCTTCATGAAGAAACCCAGTACTCTCAATTCCAGACTTGCTATATGGGCAATATTATTAGCACAATATGATATGGTCTATGTCCCATAAAAGTCTATTAAGGGTCTGTAGAAGCATGGAAAATATCAGAGTAATGGTCCATGCGGCTCTGGGAAGAAGCCCATGCGGCTCATACAGGAGCTGTCTTATGCGATTCAAAGAAGACTCTCAGTCTCATGCGGCTCGGGAGTGTATGCGATTCAGCAGGAATATGCGGCCCGATCGACGCCACATCCCCCCTTGGGATCCCTTCCTACAGCTGGCCATTTGAGTAGTGGCCTCATTTAATGCCCTGACACGACTCGACGACCGTGACGGCTCTGACATAAAGCGTCATAATGGTTCTGCCATAATGACAGACTCTTCGAGAAAAGAAAAAAATCTCTGACCCGATCCGACAAAGGTCCTAGATTGCCACGTGGCACGTCTTATGCGGCTTAAATGAGAACAGCTTTATGCGGCTCACTAAGAAGTCACCCTATATGGCCAGCAGAAGTCAGCCATATGCGGCGCACCGAGAGCCCAGTCCCTGCGGCTCAATACAACGCTAGCCTATGCGGCTCGTAGAGATTATGTATATGCGGCTCATTGAGAGATCATTCCCTGCGGCTCAATAAGGCGTTGTCCTATGCGGCTCATGAAGATTACCTCCCTGCGGTTCAAGTCTTGCCTATCCTATGCGGCTTTGGCAGGCCCCACAACTAAAACACGTGGCATCGGATCAATCAAGGATTTAACCGAATCTCGACAAATATATTTGACGTCATCCTCATAATTACCGAGATCAAGGCATATCATTTATCATAAAGCCAATAGGACACGTGGCGAGCAATCGGACATTGGTATAATCCGTCATGAAGATTTAAAGCAGTTAACATTAATTGCTCACAAGATTCGGTGCTATCCGCATTAATGGCCTAAATTCATTATAATCAGGATCAAGGGTTCAGATAGATTAAAGGAGCACCGACATTCCAAACAAATAATTATTAGCAAACCCTAATGATCATACCCCACTCTTATAAATAACCAGCATCATTTCTCTGCAAAGACACGACCGGGAGCAAAAAGAATAAAAAAATACAGAGCCAGAGAGAAAATATACAGAGAGAGAGAAGCCAGGAGAGCAACAGAGGAGCAAAAAGAGCCCTTCTTCGTCAACGCCAACCATCTTCACGCAAGGAGCCAAGGCTGCAGACCGATCGTCCAAGGAGTAAGGCAGGGCTACCGTCGCCTTCCCGAGCCTCTATCGTCACCCCCCAGAATCTAAAATAAACAATTGTACTTAGATTGCTGTACCTAGGTTTTCGTCCCTAGGCTTTTTTTGTACAAGCGAGTTTGTATTGTGAGTCTAAGTTCAGTCCTCCGATAATTGTTCTGTATTTTACAATCAATGGCAAAAACAATGGCGACTCTGCTGGGGACTAACTTCTCCACGGCTGAGGAGTTGGTGATACAATCGGATGCAGCCAAGTTTGGCTCCACGCAACAAAAGATGGTCGTCCGCTTCGACCAACAAGCGTTTGAAGAGATGCTCTCCGAAGGAAGCGCTGGCACGGTCCTGAAGCGCACCCGCACGACAAAGGCTCACAGAGAGTGGAGGCCAAAATTATTTGCTCCTCCCCAAGCCCCCGACGGTATACCCTCTGTTGCTCAAGACGGCGAGAAGGACTCTTCTGCGGCCCCACTTCAGACCGTAGACAACTCTGCTGTCCCCAAGACCGGCAGAAGAAAACACTATGATGCTGGACTTGCAGGGGCAAAGAGGAACTCTACGCGAACTGAGCCGCATAGGGGTGCTGGCCAAGTGAAAAAGGCTCATGCGACCACATCCGCTAGCCGCATGGACAAAGCCCATGCGGCCACAGTCGCTAGCCGCATGAAGAAGAATCATGCGGTCACATCTGGCAGCCGCATAGTTTATGCAGCTACAGTCGCCAATCACATGGATGAAACACATGAGGCTACAGGAGTCAGTCGCTTGCAGAAAACCCATGCGGCCACTATTGCCAACCGCATGCGGCCAGCCTGCACGGTCGTGACTCCTAGCAGCCCAAAGACAACTCATCCGACAGCAGAAGACGACCGCATGCAGACAGCCTGCACGGTATCCAACTCTAGCAGCATAGCGTCCGTTCCACGCTTCTCTCGATCGGTCTTCGACCGTCTCTCATACGGTCCCGACCCTGATGATTCTCTGTATGATAAGCCAGACTCTGTGGCATTCAACTTGGACTCCTCCTATTACGCACCCACAAGTACTAAAGGGAGGAAGTCTAGGGCAGCGCGGGCTCATCGAGCCCAGTCAGCTGTCCCAACCTCTGACTATCGGAGCGTCCCGTTGACTATCACACGGGTCTCGGATGGAAAGTTGCATACAACTGCTCAAGTCCAGCCCCCCGCGGCAAACAGACATAGTAGTTCCTCTGACCTGCGGGAGACGATCCTCCACAAACGCAAGAAAAGAGAAGGAGTATCGGTGTGCAAAGAGTCCTTGCTTGGACATCGCTGCACCCAAATCATCGTCAATTGCTGCTGCAACAACGCGGCAATGACGGAAGCTCGGCCATCCGTCTTCCAAAGGCTACAGCACCCGAACTCAGAAGATGAGGCACCTCCTATTGTCTCCTGCAATTCTGCTCAAAAAGTCCCCGCCGAAGAGAGAAGGAAGAAAACGAGCATCTCCAGTCCGAAGATATCAACCACTACAACTAAGAAACTGTCGTCTAAACGGTTGTCCTCCACTGGTGTATTCCAACACACCCGTTCAAAAACAAAATTTATCGCGATGGGAAATTCATCATCCACATCGCTGGGGGTTGAAGAAGCTGGGGGTAGCACTCCTCCGAACATCCGTAACAATCCGATGTTCCAAGGAACCGAGTCCGCACAAACAACTCTTCCATCAGGAGCAACGGACGCTGATGCCCCCGAGGACATCCATAACTCTCAAGACAAGGCAAGCTCTGAAGCTGGGGATACCATTCCCTCCGAGTCCGAGCCCGAAGAGAACATTCCCACCTATCCCGATGACTTCTCGGTGCATGGGTACGACTCAGAGGGCACATCCTCTACCGTTCCTTCCATCACTCCTCATGTAAGAACGGTGTTCATGACGGACAACGATCAAGGTGGTTCCAGTGATCGCCAGCGCATCGACAGTCTCGAAGCCATATTACTTGCTTTGGTCAAGTCTGTAGACGAGATTAAAGCGGCTCTGCCCACTCTACAAGGAGGAGCGCCTGGTCAAACAAACACGGGCCCCACAGTCAATGTAGATTCGAACTCAGCGGCACCAAACCCGGGCAATAATCCTCCCGAAATAACAGCCCCCGCCGCGATAGATGAGACCCGAGAAGTAAGAAGAGAGGTCCAGGAGCTCCGTGCCATATTTCATGCCCGAGAAAACGCTCAAGATCTCAGAATACGGCAACCATACCCTGCTAAGTGGAGGGATGTTCCATTCCAACCAAGATATAAGCCGTTCAATATCAACCCGTATGATGGCAAAACCTCAGCAAGTCGGTACATCACTTACTTTGAGGTCACCACCGACCATCTGCCCCATGAAGATGCTATCCTCACACGGTTATTCATTGGAGCATTGGAAGGAGTCACCTTTGATTGGTACCGCAATCTACCGGACAACTGTATCCATTCCTTCGCCGGCTTCAAGCGCATGTTCTTGGAACGATTCTATGAAGTAGGACAAGACGTTACTATGTCCACTCTCATGGACGTCGTCCAAGGGAAGAATGAGCTAACAAGGAACTACATCGAGCGGTTCCGCCAGACCGCCATGAAGCTGCCTTCCGGAAATCCGGATTCTTCTTTGATTGAAATCTGCCAAAAGAGACTGCTTCCAACGATCAGTCTCTGGATGGGCGAGAGTCAATTCAAAGATTGGAAGGCGTTCATCATCAGCGCCACAAGCGCTGAAGAACGACTGAAGAAGGCCCGCCAACTGGGGTTACACATCTCAGAAGGAGAAAACAAGGGCAAGCGTCTCAACAACGATAATGGGGGTAACCCCTCCAACAATCGGGACAGCAAGGGAAAATAGGCTATGGTGGCCGACACGGCCCAGAAACCCGAGCTACAGCCAGCAGACAAGCAATGGCCTCAAATCACTTACTCTTTCGAAGACGGCCACGTCAAGCCTATCTTAGACATGCTCATACAAGGAGGTAGAATTCAGCTTCCTCCACCAAGACGGGAGCCTCGGCCGGCTGATTTGGAGAACCCGAAGTTCTGCCATTACCACCGTTATGTACACCACGCTACACATGACTGCTACCAATTAAAATAGTACATCCAAAGCCTCATTGATTCGAATGCTCTGGCCATCGACTTCGAAGAGGTAACCGTAGCAGCCAATATGGTGTCCGTACAATTCGGCAACTTCCCTCCGACGGAGACTCAAGACGGGGTAACCCCATCCCTCTCACGACAATGGAGATTACCAATCTTCCTCCGTCCCGAGAACAAGCTGCTGGTCTAGTAACTCTCACCACCTCACGAGGAGAGGTCATGTGGGTCCATCCAGACTTGGTGTAAGAAGTAACTCGGCCTACACCATCTTCCACCAACAAAAAGAGTGGAAAAATCAAGACCTGTCGCACAATTTCAGCAGACAATGAGAAGCTACAGCCGTCATCACGCGGTCCGGAGCACAATCCCAACCTGTGGTTGACAGTCCAGCTGAAAATCATCAACCCACTACAACTGATGCTCTGGGACCGACTCAGCCTTCGACGACCGACAAACCTAGGCCGAAGGAGACTCGCTTCGACAAATCTCTCCGAAAGGACGCAGCCCAAGGGCTAGAGAGGCCCTACAACTTTGACATCTTATCACAATTGGCTAACACTCCGACCAAATTGTCATTATACGAACTCCTAAGGCTCTCCAAGGACGTTCGTATTGCATTGAGCGAAGCACTCCAAAATGCCGATGCCTATCTCGCTCAATCTAACCTCACTGGGGAGGACTCACCCATGGATCTCCAAGAAAGTGCCTGCACGGGAGCAATGCCCAATATCGTCTTCACTCCGCAGGACATGTTCATCAAAACCAACCTACATGATCGCCCGCTGTACTACACGGGATACATCGGCGATGTAAAGGTGGATCGAATGCACATTGATCCTGGCTCTTCCATAAGCATCATCCCGAAAGGTCTGCTACATTATCTCCGCATCCCAATGCACCGCCTGACACCTACAAGCACTGCCATCAGCGGTTTCAATTCGGACAGGAGCTACCCTATTGGGAAGATTCGTCTGAAGTGTCAAATTGGTGACCTCCAATCCGAAGTCACCTACTACGTTATAGATGCAGACACTTCTTACAACATCCTCTTAGGGCGCCCATGGATACACGATTATATGATCGTGCCTTCCACGCTACACCAGAACTTCAAATATGTCGACAAACACGGCTTCGTGAAGACAGAGTTTGCTGATATCGATCCCTTCAAAGGGGTCGAATCTTACTACTCGGACTCCTGTTTATACGAAAAGTCGAAGAGGCACCTGGATAAAGGAGACGCACAAACTCATACTGAGACAGCCACGGGATCAGAAGGACCCCTGACTATCCACCTCCAAGCTCGCAAACCGGGCAAGTCTGTACCCCTCACCGCCACTCTGCGGAAGGACGCGATCAGCCTCTCGGCGCAAGAGGAGCATATGATAATCCGGCTGCCTAGATCCAGCCAAGTGCCGAGACCCACAACGGAGCCACTAACAATCAGGTTACCAAGAGTCAGTCAACCACAAACAGAGAAGCTCAACCCCTCGGACAGGCCACTGACAATACGCCTTCCCAAGAAAGGTTGTCGCTTCGATGCAAGGTCTGACACTTTCAGCGAACCAGCCACTCTTCGCTCTACATCGAATGCCAAACTGGGGGTCGCCAATCTGCCAACGACTCCACGCTCTGCTCCATCAACTGGACCACTGACGATCAAGCTTCCTAGGTCGTCCTCTCAGTCTTCGTTCACACAGGGGGTAGCCGAAGAGGAACTGGAGCTAGTCAAGTATGTGGCTGCCCACACTAATGTTCCCTCCGCTGATGATGTAATCCCCCTAGAAAAGATACCGTACTTCATCAATAAAGGGTTATCTTTGAACTACACCGAGCTCAATAAGCTATGTACGATGTATGCTATGGAATACGGTATAGGCGCTCACCTACACACACAGGTGACAAATGTGTACACCGTAATCCAGCTTACTCTAGTAGAAGACGCTTATCGAATATTCGAGGGAGGAGATCATCCAATCATCTTCGGCCGGACGAACAATCCTCATCCCCGTACCATAGAAGAAGTCGACCTCGGGTCAGATGCCGGGAGACTGCCTCTGTATCTCTATAGCCCTCAATCCAAATATCTCATGCAGAAACAGGGGTATGATCTGGAGACTACGTCAGGATTGAACTATGGCACTGGGCGACGATTACCTTTGAAGCCGCCAGTCCCGGCGGGCAAACCACGGAACTACTATAACAAAACTCGATGCGGGTTAGGGTATGTAACACCTACTACGACCCCGGAAAGTTCAGATGAAGAATGCGACTGGCAGTCACATTCAACCGGATCACCAACTTCCGACTCAGATACCAGCATCGGGGATGTATTCAGACAAGTCATGTCAGTCAACATGGCGTTCGCCGACGCTTACGAAGAAGACGAAGACATCCCCGAAATTCTCGAGCTAGAGCCATGGGCCCAGCAATTAGACGTGCAATGGGAAAAGCGGTTCGAACTGAGAGAACCTCCTACTGAAGATGAGGTCATACAAGTGGATCTCGGCAGCGAATCTTCTCCAAAACCGATCTTCATCAGTGAAAGCCTAACCGACGAAGAACGGGAGTCGCTGTTAGAACTTGTCAGAGAGTACATTAATGTGTTCGCCTGGAGCTACGAAGACATGCCAGGGTTAAATCCTGACGTCGCTCTTCATAAACTCAATATTCGATCAGATGCGAAGCCAGTTAAACAACAACGGCGACGCTTCCGCCCAGGCATCATGGACGCGATCGAAGCTGAAGTCAACAAACTGATAGCCAGTGGCTTCATCCGTGAGGAGCAGCATCCCGATTGGGTCGCCAATATAGTACCCGTTCTCAAGAAGAACGGGAAGATTCGAATCTGCATCGACTTCCACAACCTGAAAGAGGCATGTCCCAAAGATGAATTCCCCCTTCCTATCACAGACATCATGATCGACAATACCTGCGGCTTCGAACGCATGTCATTCATGGATGGCTTCTCGGGATACAACCAAATCAAAATGTCTCCTGACGACGAAAAGCATACATCATTCTGAACACCGATTGGCACGTACTGCTACACAGTCATGCCTTTCGGTTTAAAGAATGCTGACGCCACATATCAGAGAGCCATGAGCATCATCTTCAGAGACCACTTACGAAAGACGGTAGAGTGCTATGTTGACGATATAGCCATCAAGAGCCGTAGCAAGGGAGACCATCTGCAAGATCTAAGGACGGTATTCGACCTAATGCGGACACACAATTTGAAGATGAACCCTACGAAGTCCTTCCTGGGCGTATCCAGCAGAAAGTTTTTAGGCTTTATCATCACTGCAAAGGGTATCCATGTAGACCCCGAGAAGACAAAAGCAATCATGGAGATGGGTCCCCCGAGAAATCTCCACGAACTCAGAGGCCTTCAGGGAAGGCTAGCTTACATCAGAAGGTTCATTTCCAACCTCTCCGGGCGACGTCGACCATTCATGCACCTCATGAAGAAAGGAGTCTCATTCGTATGGGACGAAGAATGCCAGCGTGCTTTTGATAGCATCAAAGAATATCTGTCAAATCCTCCGGTCTTGGTAGCCCCAGTCCCTGGAAAACTATTTTTGCTCTATGTACGAGCAATGGAACACTCCCTCGGTGCTCTGCTGGCACAGAATAACGATGCAGGCCATGAACAGGCCATATATTACCTCAGCCGAATGATGATTGGGCCAGAGCATCGATACACCGCTGTGGAGAAGGAATGCCTCGCCCTGGTGTTCGCCATTCAGAAAACACGACACTATGTCGCCGGACAAACGATACATGTGGTCTCACGAGTCAACCCTTAAGGGTCCTCATGACTAAACCAGGGGCACTCAGCTCTCGATTCGCTACATGGGCAATATTGCTGTCCCCTTATCATATGATCTTCGTCCCCCAAAAGGCAGTCAAAGGTCAAGCCCTGGCAGATTTTTTGGCAGCCCACCCAGGCTCGGAGTCCTCCAGGATATACTAAGAGATCCCAGATGAGGTCGCCGACTCGTATACAACCTCTCGCAAAAATATATGGCGAATGTTCTTCGACGGCGCTTCGAGGACCGGACCTAAAGGCAATATAGTCGTCGGAGTCGGGGTAGTGCTAATCTCTCCTTCCGGATTGGTGATTAACCGCGCTTATTCCCTCACTGAACCCTTTTCTAACAATGTGGCCGAGTACAACGCTCTGGTCATTAGCCTCCAACTTGCAAGAGAGCTGGGGGTAGAATACCTTGAAGCGTACGGCGATTTCCAACTAATCGTCAATCAGATTCGGGGTTCGTTCGAGGTCCGCCATGAAGACATGATCCCTTATCATCAAATAGCGATCAATATCATCTCGGCATTTGAGGGGTTCTTCATCGAGCACGTCCCCAGACTCCGAAATATTGAAGCCGATGCCCTAGTCGGTCTCGCCGCTTCCCTAGCAGTTCCGAATTATAATCGACAATCAGTGGAAGTGATAGGCCATGAACTGGTCTGTCCCAAAAACAATGTGCAATTCGTCGCAAGCTATTCTGCCCAGACGATCGATGACGCCCCAGATTGGAGACAACCATTCATCGACTTTGTCGTCTACGACATCCTGCCTGAGAACCCAAAGGAAGCCACTTCCATCAGAAGGCGTTCTCTCATATTCTTCTACGATACAGAGACGAAAATGCTGTATCGCCGCTCCTACGACGGATTACTGCTTCGGTGTCTGTCAAACGCAGAAGCCAAAGAAGTCGTACGAGAAGCCCATGACGGTGTCTGCGGGGCCCACCAGCCCGGCCCGAAACTACAAGACCGCCTTCACCGAATGGGCTACTATTGGCCCACAATGGTGGCAGACGCGATAAATTATGCTAGAAAGTGCAAAGCTTGCCAAGTCCACGCGGACTTCATCCACCAACCATCCGAATTTTTACATCCGACAGTGGCGTCCTGGCCATTCGAAGCATGGGGAATGGATATCATTGGTCCAATCACCCCACCTTCCTCCCGAGGACATCGCTTCATACTTGCGATCACTGATTACTTCTCCAAATGGGCGGAAGCTGTCCCACTCGCAGAAGTTAAGACTTCAAACGTGATCAGCTTCCTTAAACACCACGTCATCTACCGCTTTGGACTGCCCCGAAGGATCATCCATGATAATGGTCCGCAGTTTACAAGCCACGCATTCTATCGGTTTTGTGATAAGCACCGTATTCAGAATATCGCCTCGATACCGTATAACCCGGCAGCAAATGGGTTAGCAGAGGCGTTCAACAAAATAATCATCAAACTGCTCAAGAAGTTCGTCTCCTCCAACAAGCACGACTGGAACGAGAAGCTCGGCGAGTGCTTATGGGCTTATCGCACCACGGTCCGAACAGCCACCGGAAATACACCATTCTCCCTGCTATATGGGAGTGAGGCAGTCCTCCCCTTGGAGACACAGATCCCCTCACTACGTGTCGCCCTCACACATCAATTGATAACCGATGATAACTACCGACGTCGACTGCAAGAGTTAGAGGCCTTAGATGAAAAGTGCCTCCTAGCTCAGCAAAGGATCGAGCTATACCAAGCACGCATCTCAGGAGCCTTCAATAAGAAGGTCAAAATCAGAACATTCCAGGTAGGCGATCTCGTCTTGGCAGTCCGGAGGCCAATGGTCATGACTCATAAGACCACCGACAAATTCCAGCCAAAGTGGGAGGGTCTATTTATCATTGAGACGGTATTCTCCAACGGTGCTTACCGCCTTGTAAAGCAAAACGGAGACTTGCTCATGCTGCCCGTCAACGGCAAGTTCCTGAAGAAATATTATGTCTAAACGACATTCGCTACAAAGTCTTCGAGTCATGTACCCGCTGGTACCACTGAACTCACACCCTCAGCATTTCAGATTATCGAGTCATGTACCGGCTGGTGCCACTGAACTCACACCCACAATATTTCAAGATTATCGAGTCATGTACCTGCTGGTGCCCCTGAACTCACTCCCACAACCCCTTCAGATTATTGAGTCATGTACCCGCTGGTGCCGTTGGACTCCCGCTTTCTCAACATGTTAATTTACCAAGTTATGTACCCGCTGGTGCCTCTGAACTCATATTCCGGTCACTCTTTCAGATAGTAAGTCACGTATGATTATACCTCTGAACTTTCTTCCCAGAAGAGATCCTCCATCATGATCCAATACCCGCACTCCCAGTGCACAAAAATGGTAATCGATTCACAAATTTCCGAAAACGGACATGTCCTCATTACCTCTGAGTCATTTTCACTTCCACCAAAAACAAACCGCCCCTCATATAGAACTTCCACGTTCTCCTACCTCTGAGTCGTTCTATGTACCCCCTCTTCATTGAGCCCACTCCTGCCATGTCATCATTACCTCTGAGTGGGAAGGCTCCGTCAAAGAAACCTTCGTGCTTGCCATGTCCACATTACCTCTGAGCAAGTATGTCGGTCTCCTTTTCGACCTATTATCTGTACCCATAACCGGAGTACGACAAGAATAATAGGTCCACAAATGTTCGCTGTTGACACAAATATCTTCCGTGAAACCTCCCCTGCCATGTCCTCATTACCTCTGAGCAGGAAGATTCCACGGTAAAACCCTCATGCTTGCCATGTCCTCATGACCTCTGAGCAAATATGCTGGTTTTCCTTTCACCCTATTATCTGTATCCCGAACCAGGGTACGCCAAGGATAATAGGTCCACAAATATTCCTTTGCTAAGCTTCTTAGCATAAATCCACTACCCTACTATGCCCCGGGAGCCCAGCTGCTCTACGGTATTCTTTTTTTTTAAGCACCGAGAACATCCATGACCACTTTACCACGGCTGTTTCGGACATCCTATCCAAACTTGTTATCCGTACCTAAAACCTAGGTACGCTTAGGATAACAGGTCCACAAATAAATCCCCCAGCAAGTCCAATTCCACAGACGCCACAAGTACAAGAAAGAGATGATGAGTTGAAACAGGCTCATTTATTCAAAATTCAACGTACCACTTCATTTGGGATCACATCCCTTACAAAGAAAAAAAAAGAGAAAACAAAGAAAACAGACAGCTGATCACTGCTCTGGGGCACATAACGCCCTGAGACGGTCTGTCAGCAAAACAACCGACCGCTCAAACCTCTGGAAGGCTCGACGCTCTGCCTCGTGGGTCAGCACCGCCTCATCCTCTAGATGAGCGTGAGCCTGCCAGTTATCCTCAAATTTCTTAAAAGCCCGCTCCAGGTTATCGGAAAATCGGGAAACCTTCTCGACCTCCCGAACGATCGACTCCTGCTCCGCCTGAGCAGCCTCCAGCTCTGACTCTAAGAAGGCCAATTGCCTCTGGAGTCCAAGAATCCGCTCCTTCGTATCAGCAATTCTACGAGAAGCGGACTCTTTCCGAGCACGGCAAGCCTGACTCCTACGACCCAGCTGGTCATACGAAGCGGAGAACTTATCAAGGTCCCCCCGTACGACTGGTCCAGCAGTATCTTGGGCTAGCTTAATCCTATCCCGAGCAGCAATGAGGAAGCCACGCTCCCGCTCAATCGCAGCAGGCAAGCCCGCCTGTCTTATCGCCAGTAGTTGGGTCACAAGCTGATCAGCTTCTGTCAGCTTAGGTTCCAGCAGTGCAGCCAATCCCACCCCGTCAGGAAGGGACTTCAAGGTTGCAATTTGACCCCGAGCGCACCAGAGAGATAGAGAAAATGGGGTCCCCCGTCCTATGGCAGCGTCTACGCCCCTTGTCAAATGACGATAGAAGCTGTCGACCACGTCCTGCGTCACCTCGTTCAGAGTCTCCGTAGAGGCCGGTATCAGCGGGAGTGTGGCTGGCAGCACTGAAGAAGATGCAACAGAATCTGTCGTTCCTGCCACAAGAGAAGCAAATTCTGCACGAAAGGACGCTTGAACAGCGGCCAACTCCTCTTCGGCAGCCTGCAGAATTTGAATACTCGGTAGGGTCGAGAGGTCAGTCTCTGGAGCCGTATAATCTGCGGAAGATGAGGCGGAGACCATCGCCAATTCCATTCCCATTTGCCTAGAGCTGGCGGGAGGCCCCTCGACATGAGACGGCAAAGGAGAGGGAACGCTCCTTCCTCCCATATCACGGCAGACCGAGCCTTCCCCAAGAACATCCACGGCAGGAAGTAAAGGGTCAGGACCTGTAGGGCCAAGGCAACCATGAATCGATTTGACCCAGAGGATATGTTGATAGAGCAAATAAGCCCCCTCACTAGTCAATATCTGGCTTATCTTACCAGTTGAGGAGTGTGGAGGCCGAGGTTCGCCTGCAGCCACCGCAGCCTCTTCACCAACAGCTTTCGAGTCAGGTATAACAGACTCCTCCTCCCTTGCGTCCTCGGGAGGGGATGCACCGAGATCGACGGCGCCTTGCTGAAGATCAGCGGTCTCGGAGACGGGTCTGAGGAAACCTTCGTTACCCTGGGCCGAGACCTCAGCAACCTGGGAGCTTCCAGCCGCCACTGAGAGAGCCCCCGCAGAAAGGACCGCAGCACACATGTCGCTAATCAAAGCAGCATGGGCCGGATCAGCTTCAGGGGTGGTAGACGATTCAGGAGAGGCCGGTTCATCGGACACCTACAAAGAAAAGTGATTGAGTCATATCTCCAAGAGAAAAGAAAACTACAACAAAGAGATGGCTACGACTTGGTCTTACCTCCGGAATAGCGTCTGTATCTTCACCCCTTTCGGTAATAAGTAATCCGCGAGACCTAACGGCAGCTCTCTTCACGGAAAAGGTAGCTCTACTGTCAGAAGACTCGTGTCTGACTCGTTTATGCGAGGAACCAGGCACAGCCGAAGGCTGTTCTTCTCTCACTACTTCCTCTTGTGCAGTAATAAACGGATCTTTCGCCAGTTTATCGGGTGTGGGAAGCGGTTGATCCGTTACTTCTTCACCCCCACCAGAAAGGGAGTCTTCGCTATCATGATCATCCTCCTCCTCAGCCGACTCGAAAGGTTCTGATTCAGGGAGGGGAATCTGGAGCGCCAGTTGCTTTCTAGCCTTAGCCCCCTTGGGCTTCTCCTCTAAACCGGTACCCACGATGAAACTGGTACTCGGATCAATGTTAACAGGAGGCTTGTTTGCCATAACGTGATACAAAGCAGCCACGTACAAAATTTCCCTCGGCACCTTAGCATCAGAAACCGAGAAGCTGGCCCGAGTATGATAAGCGTCATAATAATTCCACGCTCGGACGCCATCAAGAACGCTGCCTTCAAAACCCAAACAAGGGTTGGGACAATCAAGGAACAACTGGCTATAACTAAATTGGCGGGAAAACCTACTAGGTAGGTAAGGCTCCAAGTACACACTATCTCGGTTGTGATAAACCAGATGCGCGGGGCGGATATTGCGCAACCAAGCAAGCATATCCGGAGATAGAAAGTGAGAAGGCCCGGTACTGTCAAGATGTACCTTCCTCACGTCCTCATCAGAAAAGGGAGGAACAGACACAAAGAAGTCACACCCATCCACCCTCGCCAGCGCCCTTCGACAAGCTGGCATAGTATTGTATTCCCAAGACCGGCAATGGCATTTGAAGAGAAAAGCGTCTTCATCTGTAGCGTCTTTCGCTATTCCGGGACCCATCAAAGACCTGTAGTGCATCGCCAACCACCCCATTAAGTAGTGGAAAGGCAGTTCTACACGCTCAAAATCCAAAGTCTTCTTGCGAGCAATAACCTTGGACGAGAATGTTCGAAGACCATGGTGTATGCTGCACACCATAGCAGGAAGGAGGGCCAGTCTAACTCCGAATACTAGTTTAACGGCAGGAAGATGAAATGACGACCAATCCACTCGATAGAACCCGCTCCTCCCGAGACTACGCAGTTCCGTAGCCATATCATTAAAAATCCAGCCAGAAGCGCCTTCTCCGACATCTGTACGGTCCCGTAGTGAAAATAACTAAGAGAGTCAGCTTGACTCCCGAATATATCGCTCTTGGATCACGACTTCTTGACACTTGACCTCAGATCCCTTACCTCTGTATGCGTTCGAGGGGCTCGAGGAGTAACTTCGCTAGAAGGATCAACTCTAAAAAGATAATTAATCCAGGATGTGGTATGGGGAGCGGTCCCCTCGGAGCTATCCGTCGTTTTTATAGCCATCTGATGACAAGCACTATGGTGGCACAACAACTCCCGATACACCGCAACAGAACCTGGGAGTTGCCTGTCCAAGGCCTCGAACTCCTCATTCGACGGGGTATACACCTCGAAAGGCTCATTCCCCCACGGAAGTTTAGAGACAGTATATATCTCGTGAAGAGCAAGCCCTAGCTCCCCTACTGGTGCAAAGAACATCCCCGTTCGCCGGCTATACATCTCCAAGAGCGCTACGAACAGTGGTTTATTAATGGGAAGCCCGTGACAAGTGCCCCGAATGGCATGGTAAAGCCCCACCTCCCGCAAGAATGTTCCATAGGTCTGCAGAACCCAAGTGGTCAACAGGACCCATGTAGAAGTAGGGTTTATCCAGTTCGGCAATGCTATCCTGCCAACGGGATAGGATTTCTTACGAACAAGCCGATTCAAGAAGATATCAGCTTGAGCGAATGAGAAGTTGGGACCGTATACATTCATGAAGGAGCCCGGGGCCAAACCCATCATGTACCGGAGGACGGAATCCCTACCTGCGTACGCCGACCGCATGTTCGGATTATAATGGATGTTGCCCATCAACATCCCTGACTGAATAGGAGTCAAATTACACACCATCTTCCTGTCCAACAACACCATGTTGAACCACGACAGAGGATAATGACGTTCCATGAGAGGAATATGGACTTCCACCCCATCCAAAGAAAAATCCCAATTCTCGGAAATCTCTAAAACTCGGGGATTCTTGATGATTAAAGCATCACCAAAAAGGAACAAAGGCTTCAGGTATTTTCCATCCAGCTTTCCAGTATTCATCATGGAACGAAGGTAATGGAGGGTCTAATTCTCAATGACCTTCAACCTCTCCGAAGGCTCATCAGTAGGGAATTGATTCAACACATGCTTAATTAAGTCGTCAAGACGCACGCCCAGGGCGAATTGATTTGAACCCACTATAAGCTCCCCAGCAGGATTTACGGGCAGATTCACTGGAGAAAGACAAAAGAAACGAGGTTAGAAGATAGTCAAAAAAACAGAAGCATTGGAAAGATCATTTGAGTCTATGCGGCTCGGGTTGTCACAGCCTCATGCGGCTCAGCATTAGATACGTCCATACGGTTCTGTGCATCGTAGTCGCATGTGCCTCCGAGTTAGCCGAGTCCATGCAACTCAAATTCAGACGAGCTTATAGACTCATGCGGTTCAGGTTAAGCACGCCTACGAAGCCAGATTCACGCGAGCTGACGCAGATACAAGCAAGCGAGCTTATGCGGTTCAAAAGTGAGCGACGCTTATGCGGCCCAAATCGAAAACATATATGCGGCTCAGATCGAGTATAACAAGCTCATGCGACCCCATGGGGGGAAGTGCTTATGCGGTCACATCGATAAGCCTCGTACATACGGCTTGTGCATAAAGTATGCAGCAGAGCCATGGCAACAGCTAGGGTTTTCAGACGACCCTTACCATCGATAGGCGGGTGGACGTCAGGGTGAAAAGCAGGCACGCCAGTCGGCGGAGGAGCCGCCACGTTCGCCGTCGCAGTCGATAAAGACGCGGCCTTCTTGCCCTTCGCTGCCGCAGAAGGTGATGCGGCCTTCTTGCCCGTAGCAGCAGCAGCCTTTTTGGGAGCCATTGTCAATCGATGAAGGAAGAAGACGAAGAGCAAAGTCGGCAACAGGGAATTTGAGCAAAGAGAGAATGTAAAAAAACCCCCAAGGGACTAAAAGACTCTTATTTATAGGCAAAAGAGACCCATAAAACGAACAAATGTCTCGGATTACGCCTCGGATTACGCGCTGCTTCAAAAGATAAAGGCAAAAACGCTTCGGTCAAGGCAAAACTGACCCTTGGGATCCTCCCCCAAAAGACGGCGTTAATTCAAAATAAATCAAGAGCATTTAATGAAGATTTGCACACGTAGTCAGGACACGTGGCAAAGAGCCCATGTGGCCAGATGAGTCTATACGGCTGAGACACTTATGCGGCATGAACGGGGCCATGCTTCTTATTCAAAGTGTTTCAATTTTGTAAATTGAAAACTTTGAAGGGGGTCCTGTAGAAGCATGGAAAATATCAGAGTAATGGTCCATGCGAATCTGGGAAGAATCCCATGCGGCTCATACAGGAGCTGCCTTATGCGATTCAAAGAAGACTCTCAGTCTCATACGGCTCGGAAGTGTATGCGGTTCAACAGGAATATGCGGCCCGATCGACGCCACATCCCCCCTTGGGATCCCTCCCTACAGTTGGCCATTTGAGTAGTGGCCTCATTTAATGTCCTGACACGACTCGACGATCGTGACGGCTCTGACATAAAGCGTCATAATGGTTCTGCCATAATGACAGACTCTTCGGGAAAAGAAGAAAATCTCTGACCCGATCCGACAGAGGTCCTAGATTGCCACGTGGCACATCTTATGCGGCTTAAATGAGAACAGCTTTATGCGGCTCACTAAGAAGTCATCCTATATGGCCAGCAGAAATCAGCCATATGCGGCCCACCGAGAGCCCAGTCCCTGCGGCTCAATATAACGCTAGCCTATGCGGCTCGTAGAGATTATGCATATGCGGCTCATTGAGAGATCATCCCCTGCGGCTTAATAAGGCATTGTCCTATGCGGCTCATGAAGATTACCTCCCTGTGGTTCAAGTCTTGCCTATCCTATGCGGCTCTGGCAGGCCCCACAACTAAAACACGTGGCATCGGATCAATCAAGGATTTAACCGAATCTCGACAAATATATTTGACGTCATCCTCATAATTACCGAGATCAAGGCATATCATTTATCATAAAGCCAATAGGACACGTGGCGAGCAATCGGACATTGGTATAATCCGTCATGAAGATTTAAAGTAGTTAACATTAATTGCTCACAAGATTCGGTGCTATCCGCATTAATGGCCTAGATTCATTGTAATAAGGATCAAGGGTTCAGATAGATTAAAGGAGCACCGACATTCCAAACAAATGATCATTAGCAAACCCTAATAATTATACCCCACTCTTATAAATAGCCAGCATCATTTCTCTGCAAAGACACGACCGGGAGCAAAAAGAATAAAAAAAATACAGAGCCAGAGAGAAAATATACAGAGAGAGAGAAGCCTGGAGAGCAACAGAGGAGCAAAAAGAGCCCTTCTTTGTCAACGCCAACCATCTTCAAGCAAGGAGCCAAGGCTGCAGACCGATCGTCCAAGGAGTAAGGCAGGGCTGCCATCGCCTTCCCGAGCCTCTATCGTCACCCCCCAGAATCTAAAATAAACAATTGTACTTAGATTGTTGTACCTAGGTTTTCGTCCCTAGGCTTTCTTTGTACAAGCGAGTTTGTATTGTGAGTCTAAGTTCAGTCCTCCGATAATTGTTCTGTACTTTTACAATCAATGGCAAACAGGGTCAAGCCCTTGCTGACTTCCTCGCGGCTCATCCAATTTCGGAGATGTCTAAACTCTATGACGACATTCTGGATGAAACTTTAAAATCCAACATGATTTCAGAAGAAATTCTTACCCAGCATCTATTTTTTGATGGTGCATCCAGAATCGGACCCAAAGGTACCATTGTCGCTGGAGTCAGAATTATCTTCGTATTACCAGATGGATTGGCTATCCAAAGAGCTTATTTTTTAGATTAGACATGCTCCAACAATGTGGCTGAATACAACGCTCTACTCATCGGTCTCCAATTAGCTAAATAATTAGATATTGAATATCTAGAAGTATATAGAGATTCTAAGCTAATCGTCAATCAGGTTAGAGGCACATATGAAGTTCGGCACCAGGATCTCGTCCCATATCATGAAGCGGCAGTTAGACTAGCTACATCATTCAAAGGCTTCTTCATTGAATATGTATACCGGACATGTAATATAGAGGCTAATGCTTTCGTTAATCTTGCAACCGTATTAGCAATTCCCGTGAGAAGGCAATAGATGATTTTCATCACTAATAAGGAGTTATTTTGCATCGAGAATAACTCAAACATTGAGTTTAGTAATTCAACTGAAATTGATGTTATCAGTGAAGACTGGAGAGCTCCTTTCATTGACTTCGTGGTACATAATATTTTACCTGAAGATCCTAAGGAAGCTACAAGAATCTGTAGGCAATTACTCCAATTTTATTACAATCACACCTCCAAGACCCTTTATCGACGAACATTTGATGGTCTACTCTTACACTGTCTTACGGGAGATAAAGCAAAACCAATACTACGTGAAGCTCACGATGGTGTATGTGGTGCACATCAGCCCGGTCTTAAGCTACAGGATTGTATCCGACGTATGGGCTACTACTGGCCCACTATGGTATCAGATGCCACTAAATATGCAAGAAAATGCCAAGCCTGTCAAATCCATACAGATTTTATCTACCAACCGTCAGAGTTCCTTCACCCGACTGCCGCATCATGGCCCTTTGAAGCTTGGGACATGGATGTCATTGGTCATATCAATCCATCGTCATTAGAGGACATCGGTTTATACTAGCTATAATCGATTACTTCTTGAAGTAGACGGAAGGTATACCCTTAGCTGAAGTCAAGACCAGTAGCATCATCAACTTCATCAAACATCATGTGATATACAAATTTGGCATTCCTCGACGAATCATTCATGATAATGGACCACAATTCATCAGTTAAAAGTTTACTCGATTTTGTGATGACAACAGAATCAACAATATTGCTTCCAGGCCTACAATCCTGCAACTAACGGTCTGGCTAAAGCATTCAATAAAACTATCATCAAGCCTCTCAAGAAATTTGTTTATACCAATAAAAGGAATTGGAGCAAAAAACTTGGAGAATGTCTATGGGCTTATCGTACTACTATATGCACTCCAACTGGTTGCACACCTTTCTTTTTGGTGTATGGATGCGAAGTTGTCCTACCATTGGAAATTCAAATCTCCTCCTTAAGGATGGCAATTGCCAATGAGCTCACAACAGAAAACAATGATCGTCTTCGACTTCAGGAGCTTAAAGTGCTTGATGAAAAGCGGCTATTGGTTCAACAACATATTGAGCTATATCAAGCCCGCATCTCAAAAGCTTTCAACCGTAAAGTCAAAGTACGAGCATTTTGTAAGCAAGGTTTTCTCAAACGGAGCTTATCAACTGACTGGAATGGATGGTCGAGTTGATATGATGCCCATCAATGACAAATTCTTAAAAAAATACTATATTTGAATAATGTACAAAATATTTTCTAAATATTGTACATACTCCAAAACATCGAGTTATTATCTTTTATTCACTCTTCTATAAATAAAACTTTAAATAATAAATCTTCAAAATCCCCAGTAGAGTATATCCAGATCGTGTCACCTTATCACAAACCTCATCTTTTGGAACCCAGTTGTTTTAAAAAATATTCTATCTTTGAATCCCAGTTGACTTGAAGATAATCAATAGATACGTGAATTCACGTCCACATTACCTCTGAATTCTATTATTTATATCATCGACCTATTACGTCCACATTACCTCTGATAAAGTCGTCTTTTGAAATGATAATATTCTAAGAATTATATTCTGTCACGTCCATATTACCTCTGAACAGATATAATTTGCATTATTATTTTCTAAGGAGATATGTCATGTCCGGTACCTCTGAACATATTTCCTATTCTTATCTATTAATTATATCTACTATAGATATATAATAAGTAATGGAACCACAAAAAGAGCATTAACTTTTATTTCAAAGATGTTCAAAATATCAAAAAGTACATATTTTAAAAAATAAGAAAAAGACATGAACAACTTCATTGAGGAGGTTGGGTACTGAGATCAACAATCAGTCTTTTCATATTTTTAGCTCTCTCTGTTCTAGAGTCAAGTACTCTCTGTCTAGCTAGAGCTCTCCCAGACTCTGGAACAAATGGTTGCAGTGAGCCAGTCCGATGTTCCAGTTCTGCACCTTCAGTTTGGATAAGTGTATCTCGTTGCCTCCTCAGGTCATCTAGTTGGCTCGCAGCAATTTGATGCATTTCCAATACCTCCTCTTTACGTCGTTGAGCCGCTTTGAGTGCTTCTTGGAGTCAGACCATTTCAATTTCTAGATCCTGAAGACCAGCTTGGTATTTAGAAGCTTTTTTCTCCTTCTCTGTGGCTTCACTATTATGACGCTCAACAGAAGAATTTGTCTCGACAATGCGAGATTCTAACTCTGCAGAGCACTGTGAGAAAGCCACCACAGAAGCTTTGAAATTAGCTTTTTCGTATTGCAGCCTCACGAGCCATCGCTTCGTATTCAGCATCTACGAGCTTTTGGATATTTTCTCTTATTAGATCTTTATAAGATTTGATGGATTACTCAAGCTCATCCAAGATGTGTTCTAAATAGTTGACCCTATCCAAATTGCCGATTTTACGAATAGCTCCAATAATAAAGGAAGAAGGGCCCCTTAATGACTCATAAGGTTGGTCCTTTTCCATGACCATTTGAATTATAGGCCTCAGAGAAATGAAGAAATCATTGGTATAAGCTTCAACGATGACTCTATTCAACGCTGAGATACCCAGAGTGGCCATGTCTGCTTGAATTCCTCCTTTGCAGCAACTAGAGGAATCACAGATTGTGCACCATGAGATCCGAGTACAGGCATCATAGAAGAGCTTCCTTCTCCAGTCCGGGTCCCCATATCCAGAGGATCCATAGTCGAGCTAAAGCTGAAGGCGGTCGATGGAGCTTAAGTGTCCCCACAGGACCCTCTGCAATCAAGATACATAATCATTATACATCATCAAAGGAGTTAACGTAAATAAAAGTCAGAAATTTACCTTATCCCGGTAATATGTATGGAGTTTCACGAGGCATGTCCAGATCTGAGCGGAGCCTTGCCATAGTAGTCCCAGACACGGCCGCTTGGCTGGTGCCAGCTTATGAGCCGCTTGACAGAAAATGGCTACTTCTGGCCCCTTACTCTGCTTGGCTAGTTGGAGCAACCACTTCCGTTCCTTTGGTTTCAAAACTTGTCCTGTAGGGGTTTGACTCTCCTCAGTATCAGTTTTAGGATTTTCATCAATCCCAACATCTTCCAGATCTACAGCCTGATTTCTACTAACTTCTTGGTGATTATCAAGGTTGTCATTATCTTTCTGATCATCAGCTCTTGGGCTTGGATGCCTCTTATCATCAGCAAGGTGCTCTTCACCCTCACCAGTGGTACGGCCCTCTTCGGCTGAAAATTCTTAATTCAGCGAGACTTCCACTGAAGCTTGGTCTCCTTCAACGGTGCTTATAGAATCATATTCAATGAATGCGTCACCGTAGTCATAGCTTTCGGGAGCCGCTATCATTTCTCGATCCTCTTGAAAGCGAGTAGGAGTTTGGGCTACGGAAGGAATAGTGACATCAGGGTTGGATTCTGTAAAAGATAACTCCTTCTCAGGTAGTATAGTCTCTGGGATTCCTAGAGTTGGAGATGACATCATAATTCCTGCGGCAGCTAGCACTGGCACAGGAATAGTCATTTTTGTGATTGTGGTCGGCGAAATCTCTTCTGTAATAACCGAAACAGGAGCGCTGATTATTGTAGCCTCTGCAGATGAAAAAGAAAATTGTCAATATGTTACTCAATCAAGATCACATTAAAAGAGTATTAAAATTACCTTATGGATGTGGAATATCTTGTGAAGGCAACAACGCATCAGGTTGCCTCGAAGGCTGTGTTGGAAGAAAAGGAGTGGACAGAGCGTCAATTTCTTAACGGTCTTCTGAAGTCACCATTAATCTTCTTTTAGTATTATGCACAACAGGTGTCTCAGGTTCTTCTTCAACCTCATCGAGGTCGCCTTGTACATTGGGTTCTCTAGTAACCTCTTCTTAGACAACCCGGCTGCTTCTTGGAACTGAAAAAGGAGTTGTCTCTCCTCCTCCAAGGGATGCTCCAGTCTGCATCTGCTTTGTCTAGGACCACGTAGTCCGGGTGGTGGGCTGCTCAGTAATGACCAATATTGTCTTCTTCTTTTTCCTGGAGCCTTAGGTGAAGAAGGGAGATCATCAGGGTATGAGTGAGTAGATGATCTCCAGTCTTTCTTTTCTTGCTAAGCCCTTTTGCATGAGACTTCTCCTTTTTTGTCTTTAGTGATACATCTAGTGGATCATTAACTACGTCATAAAAGCCTACGAGAAAAGCCTCCAAAGGATCATCGGCGGGGTCATAATCGTCCATATCTCTGAATGATTGTGCAGTGTGAACCCCAGCTCTAGATCGTTTACCACTGGAAAAACTGTCGACTAGGTTAAAGTTTTCGACGAAAGTGTTGGCTGAAGTATAAAAAATTGCGTATGTATATAACATACGCAGGCCCATTTGAGAAAAGTTGGGCATGGAGAACACGGCCTTGGTGCCTCTTGTATTATAATATTCCCAAGCTCTGGCACCATCTATTAGGTAACCCTTGGCCTATAAAAAGGTGGTGGTGTTACCCACATGTATCTGATCATAGCCAAACTAACGAGCAAACCAGCTTGGTAGATATGGTTCTAGAAAACACTCGCCCTCGAACCAGTATACCAGGTGGGATGGCCGGATTGCTTTCAACCATGCAAAATTAGTCGGAGATAGACGGAGAGACACTGTTTCTAAATCCATGAGTTGTGGAGGAAGATGCTCATATCCTAGAGGGGGAAGGACACATTGAAATCTTCATCCAGACACTCGGTTCAAAGCTCTTCTGCATTCTGAAAGTACGTTTATATTATATCGAGCATTAGAATAACGCCTGATGAAGTCTCCTCCGACTACACTCATATCAGGGTCCATCAAACTGGGATAGTGTAGTAGAAACCACCCAAACAAATAATATAAGGCATTTCGGTACGAGGAAAGTCCTTCCGAGCAGCCTTGTCATATACCATGGCGTCAACAAAGGAACGCAGGCCTGCGTTCAAGCGGCAAACTATCGTCGAGAGGAGGTCCATCTTGTAGTCGAACACTAGACGCATGGCAGCGAATAGTATGCCTCGATGGAATCGGTCAACTGCACTGGTTTCGGGTACCACGAACCGCCGTAGCCACAAAGAAAGAAAATTTGCCAGCTGGGCTTCTCGAGACAGGGGTCTATAACCCTGTCTAAGATAACTCTAGATGGTAGCACCAGCAGTGAATGGATGCTAGTCTACATTCAGGATGTTATCGACATGCTTGGATATTTCTATCAACTTCTCTACATCGTTGCGGTTGATCAGTCTGAAGAAGCAAGGATCGCAAGCCTGACTCTTGACAATCTTATCTTCATAGATATGGCCTAAAAATAAGTATGGCAGCCACTTGGTTGTGTAGCAGGTCCCTTTTGAAGCACTTTTATAATAAAGGCAACATACCATGTAGTGGCATAGCAGTTCCTCAAATACAGCCACCATCTGAGGGTTCTCCGCTGACAGGATATCCAAATCTTCTTTTGTGGGCACGTATTCTTCATATGGGTTTCTACCTATTGGCAAGTGTGAAAGATACTTCATCTCGTGAAGCGCAAAGCCAATCTTCCTATGATGAGTCATAAAGGTACTGGTCCTGTCATTGTATCATTCTATCAGAGCCAAAAACATTTGGGCATTTGGACAAAAATTGTGAGCAGTAGCCCAAATCGGATCATAGAGCTCTAACTCGAGGAGTTTATCCTTGAACTGATCCAAAACCCAAACGACAATGCAGATCCAACGCTTCATATTAGGGTTCACTAAGACTGTTAAACGTATGGTCTGGTCTGCTCTGGATACCTTCCCTCAGCCTTCGTAAATATGTTCACAAAGATGGGCACTCTGGTGGAAAGTAGCAGCGATAAATCTTTGGGAGGCACAC
Source organism: Iris pallida (assembly GCA_029216955.1). Taxonomy (NCBI): domain Eukaryota; kingdom Viridiplantae; phylum Streptophyta; class Magnoliopsida; order Asparagales; family Iridaceae; genus Iris; species Iris pallida. Next base: position 840,501 of record JANAVB010026197.1, read on the forward strand.
AGCTTGGCTTCAGACCTCTCAGATGAGAACTGTATTTCTTCGAGGTACTATAGAATAAGTCTTTGTTCTGAGGACCCAACCTATAGCATATTTTCCCAACTCTGTCTTGTTGAATTGGGGTCATATCCCTGCCATCCGTCGCAGATAACTAGAGAATGCATATCGAGACAGGGACATATGCCTCGATGTTTCTGTGAGGTACATAATTATGTCCCCATATTGGTAAATCATGTCTTCTTTCTTTTCCTTAGGCTGGGATGTCTTCTTGATTGCGTCTCCAAACAAGAAAGTCGGTTTCTTGTGTACGACATTGCCTAAGCTTTCTAAAGGCTCGTCGTTCATCAGGAACAATAAAGTGGTATTTTTTTAGCAGCAAGCATGGCCTTTCTGGATTTAGGAAGATCGTATTAAGGATACGATACATGTGATAAGTCTTCTCGATACTTCAAAACTTTGAAAGCTGAAGCTAATCTCTCGGCATCGGGGTCTTTCCTGAGATCAACTGTAAAAAGAAAGAGAGAGCAAAGATTAATTACAAAGTCTATGCAACAGACTCTAAATTTAAAGCAGGGTGCGCGAAGTCATAGGTTGCACAAGTCTCTAAAAAATATCCTAGGTTGCGTACAGTTTTATGTTGCACGAGTCTACAGCGTGCGCTTAGTGAATTCAAGACAGTATGAACTCAAGTCAGAACTCAAGACAGTATAAATTCAAGTTCTACATTATGCAAGTTGTCAAGTTGTGCCTAGTGTAAATTCGAAGTGCGCATTGTCACGACCCGCACCCACTGTAAGGGTACGAGAATGTAACAACGCCCAGCCCACGCCGCAGTGTCAGCGGTAGAACGCCGTCCTAGGTCACAACATCTAACAATATAAAGCTAAACAATTTATACTCCCCGATTGGCGGTGACATAACAGAAAATGACTCAATCACAACTAAGGTAGAAGAAGCACGATATGATATAGAACTCAAGGAAAATACAGATGATCAATAGTCTAAGATAACATCTCAACAGATATCCAGAGTACAAAGTCTCAGCTACTGAATATGAAAGAATATATACAACCCAGATCTCAAAGACAGAAATAAAGTCTAACTACTAGTCTCAAGACAACATAAGTAAGATAAAGCCTAACTAAGCTAGTCTAGGCAATGGAGGTAATGTCCTCAGCTAGAGCTGGGTCCTCCTGAGAGTCCAGATCACAAGTGTCGTCTAAGGCTGCCCCGTAGAAGGTATCCACACAGGCCTCCTCCTCGTCCTCTGTAATATTTTCAACAGGTCCAGTCAGGACAGGAGCGAGCACAATACATCTCAACAGTTCATAGCAGGTTAGAAAATATAATCATGCAGTAAAGTAAGATACAGGTACTAAAAGAAATATAGTATGTAAACAGAGAGAGAACTATAATAGAAATATCTACTATAAATAGAGACTAACAGTGGCTAGTGAGTCAGAGTACAATATAGACATGTAAATGGCATAGGATGATTCTGATGAGGCACTACGGAATGATTCTGATGAGATACTACTTGGGTATTATTCACATGTCCACTTCTACTCCCCCGTAACCCCAATCAATACACAAGGATCCAGCCAGGTTATGTTATGATTCCATGTAATGGCCCCCGAAGGGTGGTACATGGTAGTCCCATAAATGGGAATTCTAGAAAGCCTAATAAATGGGAGAATTCATGGAAGACTCTGTGATCATGAGAGTACATGTCACAAGTGATTCAATGAACCAATGAAGCATAGTGATACGCCATGTAAGTGAAACGCACAGAACATAAAGTACCCGATGCTCCTAAAGGATAACATCTCAAGAAGGGATCCATATAGTACCAATCCGTGTGACCAACGTGACAGTATCAAGTAAAGTAATTTAAAGCAGGAAAATAATTCTAAGCAGGATATAAAATGATCAGAGAATGTACTCGCCTGGTATCTGAGTGTCCAAGATAAAAGTACTGTCCGAGGAGTGGTGTCTGGCTCCTATTTAGAACAGCACAAGTCACAATAAGTCCAGAATGGTAAAATAAAGTTCTACTATGCATTCTACATGAGTCTAGGTCAAACTAGGCCAAAGTCAACTTTTGGTCAACCTTGGTCAACCCTAGAAGTCAAACTAGGTCAACTATGGTCAAACTGGGTCCAACAAGTCTAAACTAGGTCAAACAAGTCATTCTAGGTCTAACTAGTCCATACAAGGCTAATCAAGGCTACACTAGTCTAACTAGGTTATACTAGGTCTAAGTTAATCCATACTAGTCCAACAAGCTATTCTAGGACCCAACAACAATATGCTAAACTAACATCACACATAGTACATATATACATATATATTAGGCATTCAATGTTACATATAGATGTATACATTATGTATATAGGCTACCACCCAATATATATATAGGCATGCATCATTCATGTTATATATACATTATACATATATTCATTATACACATTATACATTATATTTTACATATAGGCATATGAATCTATATACATATACATACTATATATATAAGGAAAAGTCACAAATGTGTGTGTCCATATAGAAAACAGTATGTATGTGATATGGTGTAGATACATGTGTGTAGAGAGGAAAATGTGTCAATGTGAATTTAGAGTGTGTGGCATGGTGTTCCTGTGACAATAGAGTGAAACCTAGGTGTCAATGTGAAATACAATGAGGGTTAGGCTAATGCAAAAGAGGGTGTTTAAGGACTAAAATGTGGACTGGCATGGACTGTTTTGGACTGTGTTTGGGATGTATCAAAGGGGATTAGATGGGGCATGTTAGGACTGATTTGGGGACTGCACTTGCTGCTGTTTAGGTATTTGTATGGACTGGAATGAAGGGCATTTAGTGACAGCCAACATGGGGTTAACATGGACTGAAATGTGGTGCTTAGATGACTGAAATTATAGAGTGTTTAGGGAGCTACAAAGGACAGGTAATAGGCTGGTTTTGGATGGCTTAATGGCTGTCTTATGGGTGTGGTTTAGGGACTGAATTGGGAGCAAAGGGGGACTGTCATTAGGCTGGAATGGCATGTGTTGAACTGGTTTTTGGACTGCTATGAAGGGCAGGTAATAGCAGCTATGGCTGTCATTTGCGGGGGAGTGATTAGGACAAGTTAAGGGCTGGTTTAGGCATAGTTAAGGGTTGGTTTCAAGGGGTTTTTAAGGACAGCCATGGGACATATATATAGGGACTGAAATAGGCTGTGTAAGGATGGTTTGGGGTCAGCCATGTGGACTGAAATACACATATCAAACAAATACAGTATAAATACCATAGTGTGTATGTGCATGAGAGTATGGTGAGGAAAAACAGTGTGACAGGGATTGGGAGTGTGTGTGTGAATTTGTGTAGACAGTGAGTGAAAGAGAGAATGTGAAGAGTGTGTGTGTGTGTGTGTGTGTGTGTGTGTGTGTGTGTGTGTGTGTGTGTGTGTGTGTGTGTGTGTGTGTGTGTGTGTGTGTGTGTGTGTGTGTGTGTGTGTGTGAATTTATGTAGACAGTTGTGTATAACACATGTTCTCAGTCCATACCATTCCTAATCTAGGCTGTCACTCTAACCCTCACCCATATATATCATTACAGAATAATTTAAAACTATGCTCAGGTAATACCAACCCAAATTGATACTTAAACTGAGAATAAGTATCAGTTATTACATTTCATTCAAAACCCAAAAATCTCTCAGGAAACCTGGAACCCAACTTCATTTCAAAACAGAATTTACTTACGCATACATACATATAGATATACATCATACAGACATATATATATACATATACAGACATATATATACATGTATACAGACACATATATACAATATAAGACACAGAAAAATCCCTAAAATACTGACACACACCAATGGACATGACACTAAATATAAACACATATATATATATATATATATATATATATATATATAGATAGTTCAATATCAATCCAATTGTATATACATATATTTGTAATGAAGTACATGAACAAACACGAACCAATACATGTCCCAGACATGTATACATGTTAATACATCTCAAATTTCATTAATTAATGGATTAAAACATATATATACTCTGAAGTTTACTCGGGTTTTTATTCAGTATCAGTGTTCATGTCAGAAGTTGGGGGAAACCTTATTTCGAGGTCCAAAACACAACTAAGATCCCAGACCAATGGTTGGTAAATAGTTGTATAGGTGTAAGTGTGTCGTGGGTGTGTCCTAGTGTCAAGGAACTGGACACAAACGTGTCCTAACAGAAAGAACACACACACAGATGCTAAAATGTGCAGACAGCCTCGTGCACGTGTGTGAGTCGGGCTAGGACACGATACATACAACCTTGGGTCTCGTGCACGTGTCAGTAGCTAGGTGGGGTGTCAGGGTAGGTGTCTAGGTGCCTAAGTCTTGTCCACGAAGTCGTGTGTCCACGTGCGAAGTGCGTATCAGTGGGGGATTTTCGCGTGCTGTGTCTGTGTACAAGATCAGTGCACTCACAATTTCTCACTCGACACGACACGAATCGACACAAAACTTTGGGGGAGTCTTGACAGACATTGCCCCTTCTCCCGTGTCAAATTTAACGTGTCCACGTGTCGTGTGTAGGAAGAAATAGGGGTCGGGTAGCAGGGCAGTGGATGGGGGTATCGTGCAGCGTGTTCGTGTCCATTTTGGATACGGACACAAGTCCAAATCGTGCTCAGTGTGATAGATTCGTGATCTACAATTAAAGATCTAATTTTCCATTCAATTAGTTTTTAAAATCAACATAATTTAATTCTCACAAACATTTCATCGAACACTTACATATATGCATTGATACGTGTACGATACGGACACCAAACGGACACGAATCGACACAAATCCAATACCTATGACTAGGGGACACCTAAGGCTTCCTAACCATGCAAAGAAAACAAAATTTGGTGGAGGGAATAGGGATTTACCTATATGTGCAATTTGCAAGAAAAAGCCTCAAATGGGGGGTGTTCTCCTTGATGGCCAAGTGCTCCAAATTGGTTCAAACCTGAGACTTCTCTCCATGAACAAGAAATAGGGATAGATTAGGATCATATGCAAAAGACTAGAGTGGCAAAGGAATTAAAATGAAGAATCTAGAGATTGGAGAAGAAATGACATTACCTCTTTCTCCAAAATGTTGAAATCTCAATAAAGAGGCAAGAACAATAAATGAAGAGATTATTTATAGGGGGAATAGCCCTAGGTGGCTGGTCATAAAGTGATAGTTAGGGTTAGGGTTGAGTCTAATGGGCTATGGACCTATTTGCACTAGTCATGGAACCAAATTTTAAGTATCAAGCCTATGGACCAAATCACAAAGCCTTCTATTCAAGTCTTGATTCCTACATGACTAACTTAGATTGATTTAAGTTAGGCTAGGGTCTCACCATGCTAATCAAGTCACTTTAACTAGAGTCAACATCTAGGTTAGGCTAAACACAACACAAGGCAATCAATTAAATGATATTAAAATCACACCATCCCATTAATTATATTAAATTTCAAATAAATATATATTAAATTCAATTAATTCAAAATGACCAAAATAATCTCAAACTAAAAATAATGAAGTACCCTAATCACATGGCTAGGCTCTAGGGTAGACAGTTTCTACGATTTCACTAGCAAAATACCAAAATCATAAGTCATAATTTTAAATAGTTTAAAAATGATTAAAAATCGCCAAAAATTATAATATAAAATAAATATAAATAAATAAAAATTATAATTATCAAATTTCAAAATTACCCTCATTTGGAAAACTGGGTGTTATACGCATGTCTGAAGTACGTGATCGCACAAGTTCATAAGGCGCAAGTTCAAAACTTGCACAACACAGGTCGTAAAAATGAACAGTGTGTTTTGATGCAGCCTGTACTCCAAAAGGAGGAGGCGCACGTTACAGAGTGTGCAGGTCAAACAGATCTCTAAAAAAAGATGGTCGACTCTGGCGTGATGAATTACTGTTCAATGGCGTCTAAGAGATAGTCAATTTGTTCTCCGAAGATCACCTTCGAGAGGTGGGTTGGATCTTTCAGCTCTCGACGATGGTGGTGCATATCTAGGCACCCTCAGCGGTGATGTAAGCGATGAAGGTATAGAAGCATGGAATTTCAGGAGCATCTACAGGCCAGAATTCCTATGCGCCTAATATTACTTGCGCTAGGGAGCTCAGATGAAGTACTTGGCACATCAGACAGCAAAAGTATAGACATCAAAAAAGATTTTTATTTCATATAAAAGTCTATTACATGTCTAAAAAATGCTTTACAAAGGAGAATTTCTATAAAAAGAAATATCCTAAGAATACAGCCAAGTGCAGCAAACTGCCATGTGCCTCCTGCCAGGTGCATCACTTCAGTATTTCAGTTAGGCGTGTCTCTTCAGCGTCTCAGTTAGGCGCGTCTCTTCAGCGTCTCAGTTAGGCGCGTCTCTTCATCGTCTCAGTTATGCGCATCATGAAGTCTCAGCATATGCGCTCCACTTCAAGTGCTTTGGCTAAAGGAGCAGCTTTCAACAGAACCAGAGTGGGTAGCTAACCCCACTCTAGCTGGAGGCAGAGCTCTCCAAAGCCCAAGGAAGATGGGGCACCATAATTTTGATCTGCGGCTCTTCCAAAATAACGGAGACGGGGCTCGAGCATTCCCGATCTTTGGATGCAACAGGTACCTTCCGTCTGCCTCAGAAGCCCGTGACCCCAACTTTTGGATGTAACAGTCACCGTCAAGTGCATAAACGAAGACAACTCGCCGCATCTTCACCCTCGAGAGCATCTTGTCAACAGAGTGTGCTCGAGCAAATAAGTTCATTCGGGATGACGTGAGAGAACGAGAAACAAACTCTCTCCTTGCTGCTATTTATAGGCCGGGCAAATCAAACCCATGCACCAAGTGGCGGGCTCTCCGAATCCCGTGCAATGAATTTGCATTTATGGTGATGAACCTGACCCTTCAATTTCGGTCAAGTCAAAACGGCTATTTAAAGCACTTGAAGAACTCAAAAGTCGGACCAATAAAGACGCGTCATGTAAATGGATGCACCGGTCAGATACCGTGCATCATACAGACGCGCCCGTCAGTACCAAGCGCCCCGTATGGATGCGCCCAACAAAGCACAGATCCATGTGTCCTAATCAACATGGACCCGTGCGCCCAATCGACGCATCACCCCATCAAGCAATTAATGCCAAAGTGACAGAGTTGGCAGCACGTCTCCCGAGGACTGAACCGTTGGCAGCTTTTGCAGAAAACGAAGCATCGCTGATGTCAGCGTCATCATTACCCTCTTCCGGCGGTTGTAAGCCATGTGGCCGCCCAACCATTCGCATGCACCTCCATAGCCATGCGCCCAAATCTCTGCATGCGCTTCAACAGCCATGCGCCTCAGACCTTCCTCTGATCCCTAAAGACAGAGTTCAAGTCGCTACTGAAGCCTTGCATGCGCCTTAAAAGCCATGCGCCCAGACTGGTTCGTAACTCCTGAAGATTACAAGCCAAAGACTTCCCATGCGCCCAATCCCAGGCGCATCCTATCAGATTACTCTCCACCAAATTCGAGATCTTTTAGCTACCGACACGCGCCACGTATCCTTTGACCCAGTTCAGCCTATGAAGGGGTTCTAATCACCAAAGATCTCAGCAACTGAAAGATCCTCTCCCATGCTACGTGCTAGCCCATAAATGCAGCATGAAGGATTCAACCCACAAATGATGGTACATCATCTATGCGCCTCCTGCAGCTTCAACCATGTGGCATCCCCATGTACAGGCGCATCCTATATATACGCACATGAGCAGCCCAACCTGCTGCTTATAAGTAGAGGTATCATCTCCTTCTTCCGGATACACACACAGAGGGACAGAAATACATAGACACTCAACGTCTTCTTTCTTTTCGTAAGCTCCAGCACCTAGAGCAACTCAGACCTTTAGAGAACCGAAAACCGTCGTCAGATCATCAACGGAGTCAACACATTACTACTCACTCTATTGACACAGGACCCAGCTATAAACAAAAGTATACTTCTAGGACTACATCTAAGTCCTACATTGTAACACTGTTCTGTTTGTAATTGAAATTGCAATCAAAAGATTTTAATAGCAAACAAGCTGGCGACTCTACTGGGGACCTCTTTCTCCTCTGCTGAGAAAGCTGTGTCGCAATCTGACGACGTGAAGGTGGGCTTCTCCCACAAGATGCTGGTCGAACGCCTCAATCAAGAGGCGTATGAGGAGTTCATCTCTGAAGGCAGTGCAAGTCCTTTGAAGCGGCTGCCGAAGCCGAAGAAGACTCGCCAAGCCTGGGTGTGCAAGGTCGAGGCCCCTGGCACCACCACTAAAGGGGATGCGCCAACGCAGCCTACCCTTTCTGCTGACGTCCTCAGCAACCAGGATGCGCCCATGGGTGCAGCATATCTCTCGGGGAAGCGTGGGGCCGACCACATTCCCCAACCTTCTTCTTCTCAGATAAGGAAGATCCGTCGACGGAGCAGGGGCACAGCTAAGGCCCTGCACATTTACTCTGATGCACCACAGAAGGCATCTATTTTTGACAGACTCACTCGCGGTCGTGGTGAGGATAATTTGGACTCTGAGTACTATGCGCCCCAGCGGGATGGTACGAAGAAGTCCAAGGCAGCACGGGCATGCACCTCGAACGTGCTATGCCAGCAGTGAGCCAGAGGCATACGCTCACAATCATGCGCGCTGCCAATGGTAAACTGTACAAGGTTGACTCGGGTGCTTCTGCACCGTGAACGGGCCAATCTTCAAAGACCTCGTGCCGCTTGAGCGCATCTGCTGCATTTTTAACCAAGCCGTGTGAGGCAAACTCTGTGGTCTTGAACCCCCGTACCTACATTGGTTGTGCGTCTAAGGCTGGTTCAAGCCACTTTAAATATTGCTCCCCCACTATTGATCTGGGCGTATCTTTTGCGTCGGATCAGGGGGTGCAGCATTCACTTGACCACTCCGGCGCTTGGCCTTGCCATGTGCCTGACGGGGGTGTGAAGGTGGCACTCTCCTCCAATGATCTGCGTAACGTGATCACTCACAAACGTCGGTCAGGAGAGTCGACTGACAAGCACAATGCGTCCCTCACAGGGCACACCTGTGCTGTAGTCACTATCAACTGTTGTTGCAAGACAGCAGTCCTACCACAAAGATAGTCTGTGTTCCAGCGACTGTAATCATCAATACCCCTCCAATATCGCCTCGGGAAGAAGGTGTCAACTAAGGAGGAGCCAGAACTAAAGGTTGCTTCTTGCAACGTAGTCTCTAACTCTCCATCAATTCGAAAGGCGACTGGCAACTCCTCGACCTCGTCCTCATCCAAGAGCCAGTCGAGGAAGACCAAGACAATCGTCCCGTCCTCAGGAGTGTTTGAGGGCACCCGGAGGAGAAAAAAGGTCTCAGAGGAAGCTGGGGGTAGTCAAACCCCTGTGGATCTTTATCCTAAGGACAAAGTTAGCCTCTCGAACATAGCTGGCGGTAGTCAAGCCCCTGCGGATCTTCAACCTGAAGATGAAGACGTCCTTCAGAACATAGCTGGGGGTAGCCAAGATGAAGCTCCGGGGGAAGTTCCTCTTCTACAAGAGAGCAAGGCTGAAAGCGAGGCTTCAACCGATCCATCAATTTCCAATCACGTCATGACAGTATACATGACGGGAGACGGGGATACGGAGTCAGATGCGCCACCAGCAGATCTCATTCAGCGCATGGATACCTTGGAGAGAGGACTCAAAACCCTCTCTGCCTCTATACAAATACTGACTCAAGCAGTATTTGAGATACGGTCAGCTTTGGCCAGAGCACCTTCTACTAATCCTGACCCAGGAGTCAACGGGGAATCAAGTGTTCCCCTTCAATGGGCATCCTTGAATACCGATTGCCGCGAAGCACCGTATGTGTCGGAACCTTTGAATGTACAGCTCCAGACTATACCACCTTCTTCGACTCCCATCTCCACGGAAGATGTGGTGGAGATGATCAGGGACTTGCGTGAGCGCTTCGAGTCGAAGAACAGACAGGAGGAGTGCCAGAAGATGGGGATCCCGCAACCATACCCCTCGAATAGAACAAAGTGGTTTATCCTCTCAAGTATAAACCACAAACATTGACGCCATACGACGGTAAGGACTCTCCACGCCGTTATCTGACATACTTCCAATCTTAAATGGGACATCTTTCGAAGGAAGATGCGCTACTCACCAGCCTGTTTGTCGGGGCACTAAAAGGAGTGGCTTACGACTGGTACTGCAGTCTCCCTGACAACTCTATATCTTCCTTCGATGACTTGACACGTCTCTTCCTCGATCGTTTCTACGAAGGAGGGAAAGACATGATAATAGCATCCCTGATAGAGGTGTGTCAGAAGGAGAAGGAGACGGTTCAAGCATTCATCAAACATTTTTGACAAGCCTGTTTCAGACTGCCCCTGGGTATGCCAGAACATGCACTCCTATCCTCATGCAGCATAAATATGCTTCCTGCAATCAACCTCTAGCTCAACTCCACTCCTCCTCCCGATTGGAGCTCATTGATTATTGAGGCTGAAGCAGCTGAAAAGAAGGCATCCAATGCTCGCCTTCTGGGAGTCAGTTTCCCTGCTTTTGAAAATAAGGAAAAACGGCCTGCTACCAACAACCCTGGATGTGAGATGAAGGGGAAGCAGGCGGTGACTGTCAATGCCTCCAAAGGTGCACAATCACCTACTCAGAAGCCTCCGCTTATGTCGAGGCCAAAGGAGGTCTATTCTTTCAATGACGAAGACACCTTACAACGCTTCGAGATGCTGAAGCAGGGTGATAAGATCAAATTGCCGGACCCGAAGCATCCCGACGAGGTTGGAAGAGTGGAAAATATGAAGTACTGTCACTACCATCGGTTTGTCGGACATCCAACTCAGGACTGCTACATCCTCAAGAACTACATTCAGCGCATGATCAATACGAATGTCATCGTCGTCGATTACGAGGAGAAGACAGTCTCGGCTAACCTTGTCTCGCTCCAATTCGGCACCTTGTCGCCAACCACAACACAAGATGGCATCGTCTCCATCCCAAAATCGACAATGGAGGTGGTCAATCTACCACATACTCGTGACAACGTGAGTGGACTCATCCCACTCACCACATCTTGGGGAGAGATCTTATGGGTTCACCCCGATCTCATCTTCCAAGTTACTCAACCGAGGGTACGCTCTACCTCCAAAGCTAAGGACAAGAAGATCAAGTCTTGCCGTATGGTCTCTTCCTCCGGAGAAGAGGCACTTCCTGTACAAACACGTTCACAACAGAACGCCCAACCCGACGAAGCTGTCATCGAGGTAGTGCCTCCCAGCACTGCCCCTGCTGCCCAGGAAGGGGGTCCATCCAGACCTCCAGCAGCTAATAAACAGAAGCAAGTAGAGGCCCGCTTCGACAAGCCTTTGTGAAGAGCCGTATTTTTTGATGGTGCTACGAGAACAGGCCCTAAAGGCCAAATCATCGCAGGAGTGGGGGTGGTCTTAGTCTCCCCCGATCAGCTGGTCATCCAGCGTGCTTACTCCCTTTCAAAGTCGTGCTCCAACAATGTTGTCGAGTACAACGCTCTCATCATTGGACTCCAGCTGGTACAACAGCAGGGGGTGGATCATCTGGAAGCTTACGGCGACTCAAAACTCATCGTTAATCAAATCCGAGGGCAATACGAAGTTTGCCATGAACATCTGGTTCCTTACCATGAAGCTGCGTTGAATATTATTTCAACCTTCACCAAGTTCTTCATAGAACACGTACCTCGGTTACAAAACCTGGAGGCTGACGCTCTGGTCGGCCTCACAGCTTCATTAGCAGCACCATTCGGGACTCAACACTACGTCACGGTAGTTGGACGAGACCTGGTCTGTCCCAAAAACAATCTATGCACACAAATGGCCCATGCCATGACGACAAGTGCCGGTGTTAATGTCCGAAACTGGAGGTTCCCATTCATCGACTTTGCTGTCTATAGAATTCTTCCAGAAGACCCGAAAGAAGCCGTCTCGGTCAGAAGGCGTTCCCTTCGGTTTTATTATGATACAGCTACTAAAATGCTGTACTGACGTTCCTTCGATGGACTTCTCCTTCGATGTCTATCAAATGAAGAAGCAGCCAAAGCCCCTCGAGAAGCTCATGACGGAACTTGTGGGGCTCATCAACCTGGCCCTAAGTTGCAGGATCGACTGCGATGCATAGGTTACTACTGGCCAACCATGGCAGCCGACTCCATCGACTATGCTAAAAAGTGCCATGCTTGCCAGCTTCACGCCGACTTCATCCATATATCGTCGGAACCACTACATCCTACGGTCGCCTCCTGGCCCTTTGAAGCTTGGGGCATGGATATTGTAGGACCTATCACCCTCCTTCATCGAGGGGACACCGCTTCATCCTAGCCATCACCGACTACTTTTCGAAATGGGCAGAAGCAGTTCCACTGACGGAAGTGAAAAGCTCTAGGGTGATCAGCTTCATCAAGCATTATATCATCTACCGTTTCGGGGTACCCTGCAGGATCATCCACGACAATGGTCCTCAGTTCATCAGCCATGTTTTCAGCAGATTCTGTGACAAGAACCGCATTCAGAATGTGGCATCAACTGCCAACAATCCGACAGCAAACGGATTGGCCGAGGCTTTTAACAAAACTATCGTCAAGCTACTCGAAAAGGTCGTGTCATCCAACAAACGCGACTGGGATGAAAAGCTCGGCGAATGTCTTTGGGCCTAGCGTACAACGGTACAGACTCCAATGGGCAATACCCCATTCTCCTTAGTCTTCGGGAGTGAAGCGATACTGCCTCTCGATATTCAGATACCCTCACTCCGTGTAGCGATCACAAACCAATTGACAGAAGAAGACAATCAACGTCGCCAACTGCGAGAATTGGAGGCACTTGACGAAAAGTGTCTCCTAGCTCAGCAGCGCATTGACCTCTATCAAGCCCGTACATCACAGACTTTTAATAAAAAGGTCAAGCAGAGGACTTTCCAAGTTAGCAACCTGGTCCTAGCAGTCAGGAGGCCGATGGTGTTGACTCACAAAATACCAGGAAAGTTCGAGCCCAAGTGGGAGGGACCTTTCATCATAGAGACGGTATACTCAAACGGTGTTTATCGCCTCGCTCGACCGAACGGGGACTTGTTCGTGATGCCTATCAATGGCAAGTTCCTAAAGAAGTACTACTCATGACATCTTTCAGACATGTACTTCCATCTCTACCAAATAAGGGAGTCAGTGAACCTGATCATCAGAGCTCACGTACACCTCCCCTTCACAAAATCCTATGCTTTCGAAACCCAGTTGTTCCATGGCATTCTATCCTCTGTAGAAGAACAACCACGTCCATATTACCTCTGAGTTACTCCTCTATGCCATGCAAAGCAGAATCTTACACTACATAAGATTGTGTTACTTATCATGTTTACCACGTCCACATTACCTCTGAGTAAACATCCTGTACAAACAACCCCCGTGTTGTCGTACATTGATCGCAGAACTTCCATGTCCAAATTACCTCTGAGTAGTTTCGCGTATCCCCCAGAGTCACTCCTACCACGTCCATAACACCTCTGAATAGTAAGACTTTATCATTTGAACCCCATATTTGCCACATCCATATTACCTCTGAGCAAACATGTCGGTTCTTCCAAACTTATTATATATACCTAAAAATCAAGGTGTGCAAAAGATAATGGGTCCACACAAATTACTAGTTCATGACAGCAAAAATGAACACACCACAAAATTCTTTATTTTTTTTAAAAGTAAAGAATTACATCCCGAGCAGAAGTTGCAAACTACAAGATAACACAAAAGAGAGAGACTACAATCCCTAAGCATCACTGGGATTGGCAGAAAGCTCTTCAATCCGATGCTTCAAGTTTTCTGCTGTGGTCGCCAAGACCCGGCGTTCGGCTTCTTGACGCATCACCTCGACAGCTTCAGGGGTAGTATCATTCTCATACTTCTCGTCTAGCTGTTGCCACTGGTAGGTCAGGGAAAGAATCTGGCAGGTAAAAGCTGCTTCCTCCTCCTTAGATGCTACATGTTCAGCCTGGACTCGCTCAGCATCTAACAAGAGTTGGGCTCGCTGGTCTTCAAGGAGGAAGATCTTGGCAGTGACCTCCGCTATGCTAGCTTCCAACAAAGCCCGCAACTCTACCTTTTCCTGCGTGGATTGAGATAGCCTCTCTACCGTAGCCTCAGCTTCGGCCACCTCGCGGTCCCAGACAGCCATCGTGGCCTGATACGACGACTCGACTTTAGCTATCAGTTTCTTCTTTTCTGCTTCTATCAGAGCAGAAAAGCCATTTCATCGGATACTCTGAAGCTCGGAGAGAAGCTGGTCAAGCTCGGCCACCGACGCCTCCAGAATCTTGGCCATATGATCGTGGCCACGGTACGAACGTATCAAACTAATAGAAGGGAGCGCCATGGCTTTTGCCGTCGCGAAACCCCGTTCGCATTCAGCACCATTGATGCACCCTTCTGCAGCATCTTGTACACTGCTTCAACAACAAACTGTACATACTCATCTATGTCTGTCAACACCTGAGGCGTCATAGCAGGAGTTGTAGGAGCTGCGGTGAGGGACGGCAGACCTGAAGAAGATCTACCAACTTTAATCTGCGAGGTTGAAACCTCGACATCAGCGGACTTTCCCTCGACGGGGACTTAAACTTCGTCACTAGCCCGAGGTGCCAAGTGGACGGAAGGAGACGGATGGGGCGTCGATACTGTCCCCCAAGTGGAAAGTGCAGGAGAAGTGTCCTCCGTAACAGGGCCCTTGCCCTTATTAGAGCCAATGACGGATGGTCCCCCGACATCCGGGATATTATCCCCGTGCGGGGTAGGGCGACTCTCCCTTTCGTTCGAAGCGACAGGGTCCGCCCCTGACAGTTCGACCTTCCTCGAAGCCGGGCTCGAAAAATGAATCTCATCACCCGCATCAACTCCTCCTACAGGGACGGGTGTAGGGTTCTGCAGTGACGTCGACCCTACCATATCAACCCCCACTTCTGGGGCAGGGGTAGGGCTGGGCCACGAGACCTCATGTGCAACCAGCGCCTCGGTACCACAACCAGGAAGAAGCCCAGCCGGCAAATCCTTGACAGAGATGTCTCCGCTAGACACGATCTCTCTGGCAGCTTGATCAACATCTTCTAAGAGCCATCGTCAGAAGAAGACAAGCTCCATACTTCCTCCTCGTCTGGGAGGATTTTTTCCACAACTTCCTATGAGGCCCCGGTGCTTTCAGGCACTCCCTTAATAGTCGGGTCTACTCCCGGTCGAGGCTGTATGTCGTCCTCTTGATGGACCGACCGAGAGACCTCAGCAACCTGAGGCACTAATACATCTTCAGCCCCTCTTCCAACATAATCTTGAGACACCAAAATCACCACAGAAGCGACGTCATCAACACTTCCTTCCCTGAGAGATGCTATAATCGGAGGAATGTGCTCGTCGGAAGAGCTCGCCACCTCCTTCGGCCTACTAATACTCGATTTCGAAACCTGAGATTTCCTCTTCGGCACCTTCTAAAAGAGAAAGGAGGACATAAATCACGGAAATCAAAGAATAAATCAGACTATGTAGGACGTCTTTACCTCAGCGGGAGCTAATTCCGTTGGTACCACAGGTAGAACCCCCGGAGCTCCAACCTTCGGAGTCATCGCTTTCCTCGGTCTTTTTGGCGCAGACAAACCAGCCTCTGCGTCAGCCCACCTCTTTCCAGTTGGGAGCTCGTCCTGAGTACCCCCCCCCCCCCGTTAATGCTGCAGCAGCAGCTCGATAACCAGCAACCTCCGGTAGATAATATGATCGGGCCGCCGCCAGCATGCTTTTTGTTGCCTCTAACTGGGTGCCAATAACGAAGCTAGTCTCCCTGTCATAATCGGGGGACACGGTGTTCATGGCGCAATACAGCTTTACAGCCGAATACAAGATTTGTGGCCAAGGGTTGTGAACTGGAGTAGTAAAATGAACTCCAGTGCATCCGACGTTGTAATATTGCTAACCCCGGGCCCCATCCAGTAAACTCCGGACGAACCCCAGACTATTATTGGGGTTCCTTAACATCAGCTGGGTGTAACCAAACTGGCGCGCAAACCGGCTCGGTAAATACGGCTCCAGATAGCACTTATTTTTGCTGCGGTAGACCAAATGGGACGGTCTAATACTCTACAACCAGCAAAACTCCCATGTTGGCAGGACGATCGCATCTTTACCAGAGTCTTCCAGTTCTTGGTCAACCTCGAAGTTTGTAAAGATGGGACTGACCTTGGTGATCTCCTACCCTTAAAAATAAGACAAAACCTTCCTACAGACAGGGACACCGGTGTGTAGCCACTTCCTCTTATAGAAGTGACGGATAAAGGCGTCACCTTCAACATGATCCTCTTCAGGGCCTGGGCACATCACATTTGGACGATGCAGAATCAACCATCCCATCAAATAATAGAATGGTAGCTCAGCTCGGGGAAAGTTGTCTTTCTTGCCCCTCTCGTGGACCACATCGTCGGTAAAAGCTCTCAAACCCCATAACAGTTTACACACCATCGCGGGAAGGAGTGCCAGAGGATGACCAAAAACCAATTTTACGGCTGGCAAAATGAGGTTTCCGCTCACTCTCTCTACGGATCCAGATCTGCCCGAGAACACATAGTCTCGGAGCCATATCATCAAGTATGCAGTCAATACTGCCTTGGAAGACATCCGGTGCACGCAATGCCTGAAACAACTATATACGTCGGCACCACTCTCGTTTGAACGAGGTGTCTTCTCGACTAACCGTCTCATTCGGAGGTCACCTCCGTGTGAATCAGTCACTGCGGAGTCATAAACCGAATCTTGGAAGGATCCGTCAGGTCCTGCTTGAAGATATAATCCCTCCAAGCAGTCACATGGGGCTGTGACCCACCCTTCTCCCTTCGTTGCAGTAGATAATGATGGCTCGCCACTTCCTTGAAAACAGCTACCATTTCTGGGTCCTTGTCTTCCAGAACTTGAATCTCCTCATTTGTCGAGAAGTATTCCTCATATGGCTCCGAACCCCAGGGAAGCTTGGACACCTCATACATCTCAATGAGAGCCAATCCCAACTCCCCTACCGGAGTAAAAAAGGTGCCATTCTGGGTGTTAAACATCTCTAAGAGAGCAAGAAACATATATCGATTAAGGTCGACACCTGCTTGGGTGGTGCGAAGAGCAGCGGTCAGCCCAATCGCTTTCAGCTCGGTCTTGAACTTCGTCAAAACCCGAAGGGTCAGCTCGTCCCACTTCAACACGTGGTGACACCAGACCTCAACCCGAAAACCTCCTTTCGGATACATAACATTCAATGTTAGCATCTGGCTCGCAAAGGTCGAAGCAACGAAGGCAAAAGTGTCGGAGGGAACATCATTATAAATGCTCCCAGGGCACAAAGTTCGACAATGGTACGAGGTCCCGGCTCGCGAGGAGGCAAAGGTATCTCTTTGATTCGAAGTAACATCAATACGAAGGGTACCCCCCCCCCCACTGTCCCTCCTTGAGAGGGAGTATGTTCCCATGGCATCCTCCTCTTGGAGGCCAAACGGTAGAAAGCCGTCAGTGGCAATTGACGCTCAGACTGCCACATGTACAGGGCCACGCCCTTCGCTGTGAAGAATCAGTCTTCCTTGATCTTTAATATCTTTACCTCAGTGGAGATCAAACGGTCACCAAACAGAAAGGTCGGTTTCAAGAAAGTCACATTCTCGGATTTAGCATATTTCAGTTTGCCGCTCTCCATCACACTTTGGAGAAAAATAGGCACCTGATCCCGGATTTGCAACATCCTCTCGGGAGGCTGATCCAGTATGATAGCAGCCTTCGCTGGGTTAATAACTTCCTCGTTGAAGTCAACCCCCATTTGGCAAAGGGAAGGATCCAGAAGGACTTCGTTCAGCAAACGGATAGTCATTGACACTGACACAGTAAAAACAAAAGACAGGCAGTAAGGAGAAAGTTAGAGGCTTCAAAAATAAAACATTTGGGGTGCATCAACAGCCTGACGCATAATCGAGGCTAAACCCATGCGCATCTGCAGTGAAGCTTCGGCGCATGATCGGGGCTAAACCCATACGCATCGGCAGTGAAGCTTCGGCGCATAATCAAGGCCTAAGCCCATGCGTGTCAGCAGTAAAAGATTCGGCGCATAATCAGGGCCTAAGCCCATGCGTGTTAGCAGCGAAGTCTCAGCACATAATCAGGGCCTAAACCCATGCGCATCAGCGGAAGAGCCTAAGCGCTTTATCAGGACAGAAGTCCATGCGCGTCGGCAACAAGGAGTTAGGGCGCAGCAACAGGATGCAACTCATCTGTATGCCCCAAACTCGTCTAAAAAAGAGTTAGGAACTATGAAGTCAGAAGACACCCACCAGTCACCGCGGGTCGAACTATAGGAGCGTAAAAAGTACTTTATTTTGACTAAATCAAAGAAATTGAAGTCTTTACGCAAGTAACTCTTTATGAGCTACTTTACGCCAAGGCCATTTGCACTGGACTTTATGCGAGCTACTTTACGCCAAGACAGTTCATTGAGTTTTACGCCTAGAGACAAACTGTTAAACCGTATTTAATGCAGAAGATTTGATTTGACAGAATGATTATGCTAACAGCATACAATACAGAAGTCGAGAAGATCGGATTATCACCAAACCCGATACTTGTCGTATGGTGTGCAGAGAAGGATATTTTACGCTCAATAAAATCACTTCTTTTTTACGCACGATAGTTATGTGAGCTTTTACGCTTAAGGCTATTGTGAGTGTAAAGTCTATTTGGGCTAAGTTTTAAGCTCAAGGCTATTTTAGCCACTTTACACTGAGAAGTTTCATTTGGGTTGTTTTTATGCCAGTTTGCCACTTTATGCTTGGAGCATATTTTTGGTTGTTTTTACGCCCAATTCTTCCTGACTACTTTGGAACGTGGTTTATCCCGTGGCTTTCGTGCCACATTTATTGAGGAACGTGTGTACGTGCTCCCTATTTTTGTTGAAATAATGGGACACGTGTCAACATACGTAGAGGGTGACTTCCATCGTGGGTGACATTTACCAGCGTAAAAAACCAATTTTGTTGCTTTTTTACGCACAATGGGTCAAGTCTATAAATAGACTTATTTTTCAGATCGAGGGGGGATCGGAGAGAGACAGGAGAGAATATATAAATCAGAGCCCAGAGACTTTGATTTTCGGGAGCATTATTCTTCAACTTTTTCTTCCAGAACAGAGTGAAGCAAAGCAGGAAAGCATTCAAGCTCGCCATCAGTGCCCAAGTACATCGATACCATTCTAGTGACTCAGTTCTTCCGGCTGTTCATCTTCTAGCAGTGATCTTCATCATCATCGTATAGTCCAAGGAACAAAGTGATCATCTTCAGATCAGACTTCCATAGCAATACTTCCCAGAACAATTTGTACTTTTTTGTACTTTTTCTCATTTTATTTTCAAAGGCCAATTTTAGGCATTTTGTTAAGTGAAACAAAATGGCGACTCTGCTGGGGACCACCTTCTCCTCTGACGAGGAGGCAATTGCTCAATACGATGATGTGTCGATCGGATCGACAAAGAAGTCTCTGGTTGTACACTTCGACCAGACTGCCTACGAAGAAATGCTCTGAACTGGGGGTGGTACTCGCTGCTCCAATGTTCAGAAATCGAGGAAGGCGTAAAAAGTTTGGATTCCTAAATCCAAGGCATCATCGGATCTCCCTGCTATATATGAAGGCAAAGGAATCCTTCCTACTCCTGTTGTAGAGACTCCTATCTGTGATGAGACAGTCTCTACTTTGGTGATACGTCATAGGCGTAAAAATCAGTCTCCCGTTGGTAAGGTGGTAGACCCTCAGGTTTTATACTTTGGGCGTAAAACTCAAGCTGTACGCCCCGCGCGTAAGAACAAGTCTCCCGTCTGTGACGTGGTAGACTCCAAAGCTGTACGCCCTGCACATAAGAACAAGTCTCCCGTCTGTGACGTGGTAGACTCCAAAGCTGTATGCCCTGCGCATAAGAACAAGTCTCCCGTCTGTGACGTGGTAGACCCCAATACTTTACGTTCTAAACGTAAAAATAAGTCTCCCGTCTGTGACGCGGTAGACACACAAAATTTATGCTCTACACGTAAAAGAAAATCTCCCGTCTATGACGTGGCAGATACTCATGTTTTGTGCTCTATGCGTAAAGGTAAATCTCCTGTCTGTGACAGTGTAGGTAAAATTTACAAGGATGCTTCTGCATTTAAAGTAAATGTACCTGCACACATGAAGCATAAAAATATAGTTGGTAAAACTTTTGTTTTCAACCAACAACCTTCTTATACTGCTATATGCAAGGTACCAAACCTTCAAATTACACGCAATAAAGATGGAGTCCTTTGTGCTCAAAAATCTCAGGATTTACGTACGCAACTCCAAGCGCGTAAAAATGCACAGGTTGGTTCTGCGAATGCAGCTAGTAGTCTTCTTTATACACAAGGGACTAAACGTTTCTCTACCACAAATGTAATAAAGAAGACTACTTCCTCTGCTCCTTCTGATTTACGCGAGTTGTTAGTACAAAAGCGTAAAAACAGACAATCTCGTGTGACACTTCCCCAAGAAAATCATCATTGCGAGTGTCATCAGATTGTAATCAAGTGTTGTTGTTCAGCTTCTAAATGGTCAGTTTTTGACCGGTTAAGTTTCAATGCGCCTCAACAATAAGTTGATGACCAAGAACATGAGTTGTCATATGCTTCAGTCAACATGGAATCTCATACCAACAGAGGACGACGTCCAAGACGCAATACGTCCCAAACTCCAGGTCAACAACAATTCAACAGACTTCTTGATTCCTTTGAAGGAGTATATCAGAATACTCGATCAAGAAGACAAAGACAGTTGCAGACTTCTGATTCAGAAGCTGGGGGTACTCAATCTTTTGAGTCTGAAACTGATAGTGTCGATTCATACCTCTATACTAATCCTTCGGTCTCTTTAAGAGAGGTTGAATCCTATGCTATTGGTGATGAACCAGATACGTCATCTGCTAATACAGAACAACGTCTCACTGCCGTTGAACAGTCATTAAAGAACATGCTTACCATGATGCAAAGCATGCACCAGATAATAATGACTCAACAGACCAATCAACCGGCAGTAGTAACACCGGTGCAAGTAGCAGCACAAACTCAAGATAGTCAAGGGGTTGACATACCTTTGAATAATCAAGAGCCTGTTGTTAATTAAAATTCTGCTTCTCCAGATCCTATCATTCCAGAAGATGTTCCACCTCCAGTGGGGGTTACGGTACATCCAACAACTATTCAATCAAATGTGCTTCCTCAAACTAGTGAAGCTATTCAAGCAGTGCGTGAATTAAAAGCACAGTTTGAAGTCTTGAAGCACAAGGATCAGCTCCAGAGGTTAGGGATTAAGCAACCTTATCCTCCTCATTGGAATGATGTACCCTTTCCTTCAAAATTCAAACCACAATCGATGGTTTTGTTTGATGGAAAGGCTTCTCCTAGTCAGTATATCAATTACTTTGATATTATGATCGTGTATCTGCAGAAAAATGATGCTCTTCTCACTCGAGTGTTCATCGGGTGCTTGACGGGTTCAGCTTAGGATTGGTATCGTAGTTTACCCGACAATTGTATTTCGTCTTTTGACGAATTTAAAGCAATGTTTCTCTCCTGCTTCTCTGAAAGAGGTATGGATATGAACATGTCCTCCCTAATAGAGATCAAACAAAAAGAGAAAGAAGATACTCGGACGTTTATCGAACGTTTTCGACAGGCAACTCTGAAAATGCCTCCTGGCATGCCAGATTCAGCGTTGATTGATACATGCAAGATGAATCTGCGACCATCCATTGCTGTCTTCACGGGTTTCCAATTCACAGATTGGGCCTCGTTTATTATAGAAGAAGTTTCTGCCGAGACCAATGGTAGGTTGGCTCGTGAACTTGGCATAATTTTTGCTTCAGAAGATAAAGGAAAGAAAGGCTCTTCTGGTAATAATTTCGACAATCGTAATGGGAAGGGCAAGGATACTCTCATGGTTAATATTTCTAAGAACAAAACAACGTCGAATATTCAGGAGTCTTTTAAGCCAAAAGAAGAATACTCTTTTGACGAGAGCGATATCCCAGGGATATTTCAATGTCTGGTAAAGAGCGGCAAACTCCAGATTTCGGAGCCTAAAAGGCCTAATGAGGAGAATCTGACTGACAATCCCAAATATTGTATTTATCACAGATACATAAATTATCCAACTAAGGCTTGCTATGTCCTGAAGAAGAAAATCCAGGAGCTGATAAATGCCAATGCCATCACTTTAACTAACGATGAGCATACGGTCACAACCAATATGGTTTCTCTTCAATTTGGAGGTTTTCCTCCACAGCAAGTCCCAGATGGGATTGTCCCAATTCTGAAGACGATGATGAAGATTGTGAATATCTCGCCTGCCAGAGAGGAAAATGAAGGATTGTTGCCTCTCACATTAAAGAATGATGAAATTATGTGGGTACATCCTGACTAAGTACCTAAAATAGAAGATGAAGGAAAAACTTCAAAATCAAAAAAAGGTAAGAAAGTCAAATCCTACAACATGATTTCTCATGTTATTTCAGATCCTGAATATTTGGATCATCTATGGGATGGCATTCCTTTGGAAGATAGACTGAGAGGTTTGAACATATGTCCTCCAAATCTGGCTTCTCCTACCAAGCTCAAGTTGACTCATCAGCAGTGGCTAGCTATGAACAGTGTTCCCTTATATAGGGCACAACAAGTTTTCGCTGCTTATGAAAAAGTTTCGACAGGAATTTTTCCTTGTATCCCAAATTCTTCGTCTCCCATAGCTACAGAGGCTTCTATTCCTCATTCTTCTGTAGTTACAGAGATCTCTTCTCCTTCCTCTGTTGAACCACCTGTTAAAAGTCCGCGGCCCATTCATTTATACAGTCAGCAATCAGTTCTTCTCATGAAAAAGATGGGCTATGACTTTCAGAAGGCGGAAGGTTTGAACTATGATAAAGGAATCTGACTTCCTTTACAGATTCAAAGTCAAAAATCCACTGTTGGATTGGGATCTGAGCTTCCTCGAATGAAGAATGCTAGGGGAAAGAAGACTAAATTCTGTAATATGGTACTTCCTTCTCCTGAGTCTGAGGAAGAAAGCTTTGCTGGTACAAGATCTAGAAAAGTGTACCACAAGGATTATGAGGGATCTTCCAAAGAAGCAGAAGACATAGTGGAAACACTACCAGCTCAACCTTCTCCTGTTCCTGCTAAACCATCCGTGGTTGAGAAGGGGAAACAGAAAGCAGTACGCTTTGACGTCCCGTTGAAGTCTGCTTCTAGTCAAGAGGTGATGATGAAACCCTACAAATTTGATATTCTAGCCCAGTTAGCTAATACTCCGGCTAGACTCTCTATCTTCGAGTTGCTTCGCCTTTCTAAAGAAAGTCGCAAAACTTTGAGTGAAGCTTTGTTGCAAGCTGACTCATGCTTAGCTCAACTCAAGACTCCTGATAATGTACCAGTGTCATGCCCACAATGCCATAGTGTGATAGAGGCAATTCCTAATATTACTTTCACACAAGAAGACATGATGTTGAAGCATAACAAGCATGACAGGCCTTTATGCTACACTGGGTATATCGGATCCACTGAAATTGACAGGATTTACATTGATCCCGGGTCTTCTATTAGTATTATTCTTCAGAGTATGCTAAGACCTTTGAGGATTCCTACTAGTGATTTGGCTTACACTAGTACCACAATAGTTGGTTTCAATTCTGGCAAGAGTAAACCACTGGAGAAGATTCGTTTGAAGATTCAGATTGGTGATCTTCGAACTATGGCAACCTTCTATGTTATCAACTCCGACGTATCCTACAACATCCTTCTCGGGCGACCATGGATACATAAGCATAACATTGTGCCTTCAACTCTCCACCAATGCTTCAAATACGTGGATTCCCAAGCGGTTATGAAAACTGAATTTGCTGATATCAATCCTTTCAAGGGTGTTGAAGCTTATTTTTCTGACTCAATACTCTACAAATAAGAGCATGTGAAAGAGATATCAGATATGGCTGAAGAGCAATCACCTGTTGAAGATCAGTCTGTCAATGAAGATCCTCCAGAAGACCAACCTTTGAAGATCAAGGTCAAAGGTCGAATCCAACCCCAACCTGTCAGTGATCAACCTCTGATGATCAAGGTCAAAGGAAAAAACTTTAGCTTCATCTAAGGAATCAATGAGTATTCATGTCAAGAGACAAGTTCAACCTCTTATGATCAAAGTCAAGGGACGTACTTCTCGTACAAATGATCCAGAACCACCATTGGTCATCAACCTTGACAAGTCTACGCAGAAGACGGATGATGGTCCGTTAATGATCAATCCGAAGCGTAGTAGTCAAATTGTAAATGATGTAAATATTGATCATTCTGTACTTTCCAATATCAATGAAGATTTCCTTTTTGAGTATATGGCTGTCAAATTTGTTGAAAGAATGACTTTATCTCCTGATGATCAAGGTCATCAATATAAAGATGACATAGATACAGAGAAAACTTTATACATTGACCATAAGAAAAATTCTTTTCCTCCTCATGTCGATGTTGGACCTTATGCTCCAAGGTTCTCAACATCTTCTTCCTATCTTCTTCCTGTAGCCGCTTCATCACAAGCTTGTGTAACTTTTAGACGTCATGAAGAATCTTATTTTGTCATTCCGTTTTATAAGAAAAACAAGCACCAAATTGTGTTTGGCCTGGCTAAAAATATCCGTGTTGTTCAGACAGATGATCTTAGAGATAAAGATAAAGGAAAAATCCAAATTGACAAATATAGTCAACAATCTCTCAAGATTATCCAGAATATGGGATATGATTTGAAGACTATGCAAGGTCTCAATCAAGGCAAGGGTAGACGATTACCATTATGTGGTGATCCATTTTACCAGAAAACTCGTCATGGGTTGGGATATAATCCGTTCCACATGTTTAATGATGATATACAAGAAGAATTCTCTTCTAATTCTTCACAATCCTCAGAATCCGAAGAAATCTATTTCATTGAATCTGACTATGCTGGAGAGGACTATTACGATGAATCTGAATGTGTATTCTCTGTCAACATGGTTCAAACTGAAGAAGAATCTGAATCATTTAAAAATGACCCTTGGGCTAAACATATGGACACCCAATGGAAACTTCGTTTTGAACAACGACAACCACCTACGGAGGATGAAATTCTCCAGATTGATGTTGGAGACGGGACTACATCTAACCCAATATTTATTAGTAAGAACCTTTCCAAAGATGAAAAGAAAGAGCTGATAAAACTGATTAAAGAATATATTGATATCTTTGCATAGAGCTATGAGGATATGCCGGGTCTAGATCCTAAAGTTGCTACTCATAAACTCAATATTCTTCCTAATGCCAAGCCTGTGAAATAACAGCAACGGCGTTTTCGACCAGACATGATGGATGCAATCGAAGCAAAAGTCAAAAAATTGATTACATGTGGCTTTGTTCGTGAAGAACAACACCCAGATTAGGTTGCCAATATTGTTCCCGTTATGAAGAAGAACGGAAAAGTTCGAGTTTGCATAGATTTTTGAGATCTTAATGCAGCTTGTCCAAAGTACGAATTTCTACTTCTAATTACTGATTTCATGATAGATAATACATGCGATTTTGAACGCATGTCTTTCATGGACGGATTCTCAGGATACAATCAGATCAAGATGCATCCTGAAGATGAGAAACATACTGCTTTTCGAACACCCCTTGGGGTTTACTGCTATACAGTTATGTCGTTTGGTCTTAAAAATGTTGGCGCCACGTATCAACGGGCCATGAGCAACATCTTTCAAGAATATCTACGAAAGATAGTTGAAGGTTACGTAGATGATATTGCTTAGATGATATTGTTGTTAAAAGTCGATCAAAAGATGATCATATTCAAGACTTAAGACAGTATTTGAATTGATGCGCCAACATCAATTGAAAATGAACCCTACTAAGTCTTTCTTAGGGGTTTCCAGTGGAAAATTTTTGGGATTTGTCATCACTTCTCAGGGTATCCATGTAGATCCTGATAAAATCAAAGCAATTCTTGAAATGCTTCCTCCACGTAATCGAAAAGAACTTCGAGGATTCCAAGGTCGTATTGCTTATATCAGGAGATTTATATCCAATCTCTCTGGAAGATGTCAACCTTTCTCCCATCTATTAAAGAAAGGTGTATCCTTTGTTTGGGATGAAGCGTGTCAGAAAGCCTTCAATGACATCAAACAATACCTTACAAATCCACCTATTCTGGTACCACCAGTGGTAGGAAGACCATTTTTGCTATATGTTCGAGCCTTAGATCATTCACTTAGTGCTCTCCTTGCACCGAAAAGTGACAAAGGCCATGAACAGGCAATTTATTATCTTAGCCGAATGATAGTCGGAGCTGAACACAGGTATACTCCTGTAGAAAAAGAATGTCTTGCTCTGATTTTTGCTGTTCAAAAGACACGTCATTATATGACAGAACAGACTATTCATGTCATCTCCAGAATAAATCTTATTCGGGTATTGATGAGAAAACCAAGCATTCTTAACTCCAGGTTAGCTACCTGGGCGATGTTGCTCACTCCTTATGACATGGTCTATGTACCTCAAAAATCAGTGAAGGGCCAAGCATTAGCTGATTTCTTAGCAGCTCACCCTATACCTGAAACATCGAAGCTATATGAGGATATTCCAGATGAAGTTGTGGATTGCAACACGACTTTGAGAAATGATATTTGGCAGTTATACTTTGATGGAGCATCACGGGTTGGGCCTAAAGGCAATATTGTCTCTGGGATAGGAATCGTCTTGGTTTCTCCTGACAAAATGGTCATATACCGTACTTATTCTCTTAATGAGCCATGCTCCAACAATGTAGCAGAATATAATGCTCTGCTGATTGGTCTCCAAGTAGCAAAACAATTAGATATTGAGTTCCTGGAAGCTTATGGAGATTTTCAACTGATTGTTAATCAGGTTAGAGGGACATATGAAGTCAGGAACCCTGATTTTATCCCTTATCATCAAGTGGTAATCGAGTTGGTCCTTTCATTCAAAGGATTCTTCGTCGAATTTGTACCACGTTCTCAGAATCTGGAAGCTGATGCTCTTGTAAGCTTAGCTGCAGATTTAGCTGTTCCAATTCGAAGACAAAATACCATTACTTTGTTGGATGGAGACTTATTCTGTGTAAAGGATAATCTAAATATTGAACAGAGTTATATTACAGAATCAAGTTCCCAACAGAGGTATTGGAGAAGTCCATTTATTGATTATGCGGTTCATGGGATTTTGTCTGAAGATCCAAAAGAAGCTGCATCAATCAGGAGACGATCATTTTGATTTTATTATGATTCGTCTTTACATATGTTATATCGTCGTTCATATGATGGACTTTTGCTACGCTGTCTCTCAGAGAGTGAAGCTAAGCAAACTTTGTGAAGCTCATGATGGTGTTTGTGGTGCTCATCAACCTGGTCTGAAATTACAAGACCGCATTCGAAGGATGGGGTATTATTGGCCATCTATGATAGCAGATGCTGTGGATTATGCTAGACGGTGCAAAGCATGTCAGATTAATGTTGATTTTATTCATCAACCATCTGAATTCGTCCATCCTACGACAGCTTCTTGGCCTTTCGAAGCCTAGGGCATGGACATTATTGGTCCGATTAACCCTCCTTCTATTAAAGGACATCGGTTTATATTGGCTATAACCGATTACTTTTCTAAATGGGCAGAAGCGGTTCCTCTTGCAGAAGTGAAAACATCCAATGTGATTAGCTTTATCAAACACCATATTATTTATCGCTTCGGGATTCTTCGACGGATAATACAAGATAATGGACCACAATTTGCCAGTCAGACATTTTATCGGTTCTGTGATAAGAATCGAATCCAAAACTTGGCGTCTATGGCTTATAATCAAGCTGTTAATGGTTTAGCCGAAGCTTTCAACAAGATGATCATCAAACTTCTCAAAAAGTTCGTCTCTTCTAATAAACGTGATTGGAATGAAAAACTTAGAGAATGTTTATGGGCTTATCGAACGACAGTCCGAACTCCTACCGGTTTTACACCATTTTTATTGGTCTACGGATGTGAGACTGTCCTTCCATTGGAAATTCAGATTCCATCTCTTCGAATAGCCATTGCTAATGAGCTAACTACAGAGAACAATGATCGCTTACGACTCCAAGAACTTGAAGGATTGGACGAGAAGCATCTTCAAGCTCAACAGCATATTGAACTATATCAAGCCCGTATATCTCGAACTTTCAATCTTAAAGTTAAAGAGAGGGTATTTAAAGTTGATGAGCTAGTACTAGCTGTTCGAAGACCGATGGTGATGACTCATAAGAGCAAAGGGAAATTTCAAGCAAAATGGGAAGGCCCTTATGTCATCGAGACAGTTTTTTCTAATGGTGCTTATCGATTATCTAAGCCCAATGGAGATTTACTCATGATGCCGATCAATGGCAAATTTCTTAAGAAGTACTATGTATAAAAAAACAGAATGAAAATATTTTTTTATTTTTGTTCAGAACAAATGATTAAGGACGATGACCACTGTCTTCCTTATTGAATACATAGTCAGCCAATGTATCGAAGACATCATTGCCTGAGTTCACAAAAAACTTGCAGGCAGCCATCCTGAGCGCCTCTTTTTCAGGAGTTTTTTCTGACTCTATTAAGAAAGCGAAGATGTCTTGGGGTAGATTGGGTGTAGAAGAGCCTTCGCCTATTCCGGTTGGGCCTGACACAATTGGCTCAACGGGGCGTGTCTCGATGACGTCCTCAACTTTCGTGGTGACTTCAGTCTTTTGCAGCACGTCCTCGGAAGACATTTCCAATAGAGGAATGGAAACAAGGATGAAATGTTACAAAGAGTTCTCATCTATTTATAGGAGGGAGCTATTAATGAACCGGCCTTGGAAATTGAAACAACTTTTCATTCCTGAAAAGACCTATCCATTCATTACATCAGATTCATCCATTTAATTGTGGAATTGAAATGATCTTTCTTTTCCCAAAAGAAACGTTGGTTTATAAATTCTTTTATAGTTTTGGTATATATCCTCAATGACGTCTGTCTTCTTATTTCTCCAGCTACCAATGTTTGGTTAAGCTGATTATATTACTTGTCTTCTCAGAGAGAATATTAATCTTTTATCTTACCAGTTGGTATAAAAAGTTGGATTTATTATCTATCATGTCCATTTGACCTCTGCATAAATATTAAGTCTGCTTATTTTTCCTATCTATCATGTCCATTTGACCTCTGAATAGATATTAATCTATTTTTCTTTGAGTCGTTACAATCTTTCACGTCCATATTACCTCTGATAGTATTGTATACTCTAAAACAGAAAACAAGATTTTATTATCTATCATGTCCATATTACCTCTGGATAGATACAAGTTATTGAATGTAGAAGACTTGTCACGTTCATATTACCTCTGACAAATATATTAAAACAAATAATACCATGAGCATCAAAAAAGTTTCAAAGGAGTATTTCCCACAGAATTGTCATTTCCAATTCTCACATTATCATCATAAAAGTCTATTATATTTCTTAGACTTTCTTATAAATCATAATGGAAATCTATTGTATTTTGGATTTTCATTCCATACGACAATGATGACCTAATGGAGATCTATTACTTCTTTGGATCTTCTTCATCGGATTCGTTGTTGGTGGCAATTCCTTGTTGTCTGAGCCTCAATGGCAACAAGAGCAGTAGGAATTAACTCTGGTCTTCTCTCTCAGACGAGAGGAGAACCCCAGAGTATGGCAGCCCAAAGACGTGTTGCTGCCAATACAATTGGTTGAGAAATGACGGCCCTTCAGAAGAGAAAGGAATGTATCCAGCATTGGGATACGATTCTGAATTCTGTCGTGAAAGGAACTCTACTACCCAACTTCTCGGGTTAGAGTTGACTCCACCATCCAACTTTCTGTGTATAAAGGCTCTTCCTACCATCTGAGGAAGACCCTTCTATCCCACGAAGAATTCTGAGTTGTCTGAATTGCGCGTCAAAAGCGCATAAACTCCCTGATGTGTGTGTCAGAAGAATGCTCCCCACAGCATTCATATCGCCAATGCCAGTTCTAGAAAAGTTTTTTAACCAAGCTTCTGCAGAAAACAGCACAGAAAAAGAAACTAATCAATAAAAGTGTCATCATCATCAGGCACAAACTGGCCCATCAAAGACAGGCATATCCTATTTAGTCAAAGACAGATGCTCGCGTACCTTGTTTAGTTAAAGACAAATGCTTGTCTTCAACAGGTGCACCGTATCTATCGAGGATTTACGCTCGTTTTTTTAACAGGCACACCTTATCTATCAAGGATTTGTGCTCGTTTTTCAGGCACACCTTATCTATCAAGGATTTGCGCTCATTTTCAGCAGGCGCGCCTTATCTACCAAAGATAGGCGCTTGTTTTCAACAAAAGCTCAAAGGCAGCCGATTGCGCACCCTGTTTAATCTAAGAAGAGCACACACTGCACCTTTTATGTAAATCAAATACCTATTTCGGTGAAAGGTGACGCACATAACAATGGATAAATGATGATTATACACAGAAAAGCTACTATTTTATGTTGGGCTTACCATAGAGATCAGATGGTTCGGCCCTAAGAGTTGTTGAATCAATGACTGGTGACATGGTGTTTAACATCGGAAAGCGTCGCCATCATCAATCCGTTGTCGGAGGATGGAGTCTTGCATAAAGTCATCTTCGGAGAAGAATAAGAATAAAGGAATGAGAATGCATTCTTTAACTCAGCTATTTATAAAGGTTCAAAGAAGCAGATAGCGTGAGTCTATTTCGGGAAAGATCCTAATAAGATGCGCTCATAAACACAGAATAGCTGCCACGTGTTGTTTTGTTTCTCTTGGGAATGAGCAAACATGGAAACAGTCAAAAGAGGTGTAGAATGATCCTATATCAATGCACCACACGAATAAAGGTGAAAACAACACCAGGATTTTATTTCATAAAAAAGAGAGTAGGCCCCTACAGATAAGTTGAGTGTCATAATACATAAATGACACCCCTACACAAAACATTATTTCTTCTTCTCTTCTTCATTGGACTGACGAAGGGAGGCACCTAACTCGCGCACATTGTGGATCCCTGAATGACGCATCAGATTGAGGAATGCTTCTGCATCACCGGGTCCTTCGTAGGCAGTTAAAGGACCACCATTTATACGATCGAAGATCGCTGGAGTCAGTCCAAAGCACTCCATGAAGTTGCGTGATCGCAGCGATTGATCGGCCTCCGTCTCTATGTCAAGCCTTGAGCCTTGAACCTTTTCTTTGTCAGCCTCTTTCTCTTTCTTCGGTGCCATGACAATATGAGGGTGAGAAGTGAGAATGAAAACTTTTCTTTATATATACAATCAATCAACCCTTCATATTCCCTATGGGAAACTGAACATTATCAATGCAACTCGGGGAAACGAAAAGGAGTTCGAATGTTTCGAGAGAAAATTTATTATGACGGTTGAGTATTTACCGTGCCATTTCTTGACTTTTCATATTCAAAGTATTTCAAAATTTTTGAAGTCTTTTCAAATTCCGAAAACTTTGAAGGGGGTCTTGTAGGAGCGTAAAAAGTGCTTTATTTTGACTAAATCAAAGGAATTGAAGACTTTACGCAAGTAACTCTTTATGAGCTACTTTACGCTAAGGCCATTTGTACTGGACTTTTTGCGAGCTACTTTACGCCAAGACAGTTCATTGAGTTTTACGCCTAGA
Source organism: Iris pallida (assembly GCA_029216955.1). Lineage (NCBI taxonomy): Eukaryota > Viridiplantae > Streptophyta > Magnoliopsida > Asparagales > Iridaceae > Iris > Iris pallida. Next base: position 872,422 of record JANAVB010026197.1, read on the forward strand.
GACAAACTGTCAAACCGCATTTAATGCAGAAGATTTGATTTAACAGAATGATTATGCTGACAGCATGCAACATAGAAGTCGAGAAGATCGGATTATCACCAAACTCGATACTTGTCGAATGGTGTGCAGAGAAGGCTATTTTACGCCCAATAAAATCACTTCTTTTTTACGCACGATAGTTATATGAGCTTTTACGCTTAAGGCTATTGTGAGTGTAAAGTATATTTGGGCTAAGTTTTAAGCTCAAGGCTATTTTAGCCACTTTACGCTGAGAAGTTTTATTTGGGTTATTTTTACGCCAGTTTGCCACTTTACGCTTGGAGCATATTTTTGGTTGTTTTACGCCCAATTCTTCCTGACTACTTTGGAACGTGGTTTATCCACGTGGCTTTCGTGCCACATTTATTGAGGAACGTGTGTACGTGCTCCCTATTTTTGTTGAAATAATGGGACACGTGTTAACATATGTAGAGGGTGACTTCCATCGTGGGTGACAGTTACCAGCGTAAAAAATTAATTTTGTTGCTTTTTTACGCACAATGGGTCAAGTCTATAAATAGACTTATTTTTCAGATCGAGGGGGGATCGGAGAGAGACAGGAGAGAATGCATAAATCAGAGCCCAGAGACTTTGATTTTCGGGAGCATTCTTCTTCAACTTTTTCTTCCAGAACAGTGTGAAGCAAAGCAGGAAAGCATTCGACCTCGCCATCAGTGCCCAAGCGCATCGATACCTTTCTAGTGACTTAGTTCTTCCGGCTGTTCATCTTCTAGCAGTGGTCTTCATCATCATCGTATAGTCCAAGGAACAAAGTGATCATCTTCAGATCAGACTTCTATAGCAATACTTTCCAGAATAATTTGTACTTTTTTGTACTTTTTCTTGTTTTATTTTCAAAGGCCAATTTTAGGCATTTTGTTAAGTGAAACATGAACGTCGACGGGAGTCACAGTGACGACAAAAGCGTCCTCCTCATCGAACTCCATTGGCTCCTTACGCCGGCCTTGTCCTCGGCCAGCACCACCGCGAGGAGTCTTGGGAACCATTTCATAAAAAGAAGTTAGGGTTTTGGAAGAAAAACTCTAAAGAAGAAGAAAGAAAATAGAGGAAAAACTCTCTCTCTCTCTCTCCATCAGACGCCTATTTATAGGCTTGGTCACACGCGTGAACCGATGAAGGATGACATCAGCCGCCGCTTGGGGTTCTGCAAAATGATAACAGTAGATATACAAAAAGATTATCATTAATCTTTTTGTTTATTATGAAGCGTTATTATTTGCATTTAAAACTGAAGAGGAACATGCGCCTCATCACGGATGTACAGAGCAATTATGCACCCCGAACAGTCATGCACCCCATTGAAGACACTACCATGCTTCTTATTCAAAGTATTCCAAAACTTGACAAAAAGTTTTGAAAACTTTGAAGGGGCTCTTATAGAAGCATGGAATTTCAAGTGCATCTACAGGCCAGAATTTCTATGCGCCTAACATTACATGCGCCAGGGAGCTCAGATGAAGTACTTAATACATCAGACAACAAAAGTATAGACATCAAAAGAATATTTTTATTTCATATAAATGTATATTATATGTCTAAAAAAGGCTTTACAAAGGAGAATTTCTACAAAAAGAAAGATCCTAAGAATACAGCCTGGCGCAGCAAACTGCCATGCGCCTCCCGCCAGGCGCATCACTTCAGCGTCTCAGTTAGGCGCGTCTTTTCAGCGTCTCAGTTAGGCGCGTCTCTTCAGCATCTCAGTTAGGCGCATCTCTTCAGCGTCTTAGTTATGCGCATCATGAAGTCTCAGCATATGTGCTCCACTTCCAGTGCTTTGGCTAAAGGAGCAGCTTTCAGCAGAACTAGAGTGGGCAGCTAACCCTACTCTAGCTGGAGGAAGAGCTCTCCAAAGCCCAAGGAAGATGGAGGCACCACAATTCTGATCTGCGGGTCTTCCGGAATAACGGAGACAGGGCTCGAGCATTCCCGATCTTTGGATGCAACAGGCACCTTCCGCCTGCCTCAGAAGCCCGCGACCCCGACTTTTGGATGTAACAGCCACCTTCAAGTGCATGAACGAAGACAACTCGTCGCATCTTCACCCTCGAGAGCATCTTGTGAACAGAGTGTGCTCGAGAAAATAAGTTCATTCGGGAAGACGTGAGAGAACGAGAAGCAAACTCTCTCCTTGCTGCTATTTATAGGCCAGGCAAATCAAACCCATGCGCCAAGTGGCGGGCTCTCCGAATCCCGTGCAATGAATTTACATTTATGGTGATGAACCTGACCCTTCGAATTTGGCCAAGTCAAAACGGCTATTTAAAGAACTTGAAGAACTCAAAAGTCGGACCAATAAAGACGCGTCATGCAAACGGATGCGCCGGTCAGATATCGCACAACGCACAGATGTGCCCGTCAGTACCAAGCACCCCGTATGGATGTGCCCAACAAAGCACAGATCCATTCGTCCTAATCAACATGGACCCGTGTGCCCAATCGATGCGTCACCTCCATCAAGCAATTAATGCCAAAGTGACAGAGTTGGCAGCACGTCCCCCGAGGACTGAACCGTTGGCAGCTTTTATAGAAAACGAAGCATCGCTGACGTCAGCGTCATCATTACTCTCTTCGGCGGTTACAAGCCACGTGGCCGCCCAATCATTCACATGTGCCTCCGTAGCCATGTGCCCAAACTCTACATGCGCTTCAACAGCCATGCGTCTCAGACCTTCCTCTGATCCCTAAAGATAGAGGTCAAGTCGCTACTGAAGCCTTGCATGTGCCTCAAAAGCCATGCACCCAGACTGGTTCGTAACTCCTGAAGGTTGCGAGCCAAAGTCTTCTCATGCGCCCAATTCCAGGCACATCCTATCAGATTACTCTCCACCAAATCCGAGATCTTTGAGCTACCGACATGTGCCACGTGTCCTTTGACTCAGTTCAGCCAAGAAGGGGTGCTAATCACCCAAGATCTCAGCAACTAAAAGATCCTCTCCCCTGCTACGTGTCAGCCCATAAATACAGTATAAAGGATTCAACCCACGAATGATGGTGCATCATCCATGCGCCTCCCGTAACTTCAACCATGTGGTGTCCCCACGTACAGGCGCATCCTACATATGCGCGCATGAGCAGCCCAACCTGCTGCTTATAAATAGAGGGATCATCTCCTTCTTTCGGACACACACACAGAGGGACAGAAATACATAGACACTCAACATCTTCTTTCTCTTCGCAAGCTCCAGCACCTAGAGCAACTCAGACCTTCAGAGAACCGAAAACCATCGTCAGATCGTCAAAGGAGTCAACGCATTACCACTCGCTCGATCGATACAGGACTCAGCTATAAACAAAAGTATACTCCTAGGACTACATCTAAGTCCTACATTGTAACACTATTCTGTTTGTAATTAAAATTACAATCAAAAGATTTTAATGGCAAACGGAAGGTCTGGCGGGGACCTTGCCTTTGTCGATGACAGACTTCCTTGGTGCCATATGATTGTCGGAGGAGTTCGGGAAGAAGAAGACGAGAGAAAATAACTTTTTTAGTGAAAGTGCATTTTTCTCTCCTAACCGATATTTATAACCAAAGAAATTTCTGGACCATTGTGCAACTAGCGCTCAGAAATTGGGGTCGGCTAGATTATTGACAGGCACAACTCGTGTCGATCGTTTCTAATTCAAAGTATTTCAAATTTTGAAATCTTTTAAAACTTTAAAAACTTTGAAGGGGGTCTTGTAGAAGCTCAAAAATGAATGGACGCCACTCAGTCAACATGCATAAAATAAGAGTGAGGACAAGAGAGTGGAAGATCTCAGAAAAATAAATTTCGAGAGAGAGAGGAAGTTGAAGAGAACAGAAGGAGAGGGAGAGAAAAGGGAAGGAGAAGCGGAGGACTTACAGTGGGTGGCTCGACGTTGGGCAGAGGAAAACGGCGCCAGCCCTGGGCGCGGGGTCGAAAAGGCGTCGGGTGGCCGGATCCAGCGAGGTCTAGGCACGAAAATGGCGGCGAGGGCACGGCCGCTTCGTGCGAGGGGGCCCGCACTAGCGGATCCTACGGGAGGCTCGTCGGTCGTCGGCTCAAGCGTTCGGTGGGGTTGTACCTCCGGAGTTTGGCGGCAAAGGGGCGAGGAGCATTCAGCGGTGCTGGACTCTCACACGGTGGTCCCAGCGCTCCGGATCCAGTGGTGGCTACAATTTTCAGAGTTGAGCTTCGGGTCGAGGTAACAATTGGTTTTTATTTGGAGATTATTTGGGTGTTCCTTGGTAGCATGGCTGTGTGCCGAGGTAGCCTGGATAGCGGTGGTAGAGAGGAACAGACTGGTGGTAGTGGTGTGATTGTTCGGGAAGGAGACAGAAAGTTGGGGTCGAAGGGACGACTTCGAAGGTAGTGGTTGATTTTGCCCCCACGATGGTAGCGATGGTCGGTAGGGACCAAGGCCAGGGTGGTGGTCGTAGTTGAGGCCAAGGCGACGGTGTGGTACGGGTGTGGGTGGCTAGGAATAGGTGGCCGTAGGTCAGGGGGTCGGGCTACGGCAAGGAGGAGATGATGGCGATAGTGATGCCATAGGTGGTGGTGATTTCAGGACGACGGTGGGGCATCCAGTTTTTGCTAGGGTTAGGATTAGGGGTAGAGGTGTCAAATAAGTTGGATGTGTCATGCGAGACACGGGCGGGTGTCGAGGTCCGGGATTGTCGGACACCGAAATATACTTGTATTTGTAATGGAAGAAAATAGTGTTTGAGGATATGACACGGACACAATGCACAATTTGTGGTAGAAGAAAATTTAGGTTGTGGAATAATTGTGGAGGAAACAATATGGAGGCTTCTCCTATATATAGCGGGTGGAACTTCTAGTTGGATAAGGAGTAGTCAATTAAATCTCCAATAGATAATTCACCATTTAATTTAAATCAAATTTAAATCAATTCAATCAATCACAATCCAATTCTAATTCCAATTTAAATCTAGATAATCTAAACTCAAATTAAGTATAAATTATATCTTTAAATTAAACTATTTAAATCAAATCCATAAAATCTAATCAAAGTTTAAATTACCATAATAAATTCAAATTTTCTTTTTCTAAAATACTAATAATAATAATTTCGAAAATTACCATAATTATTTAATTAATCAAAAATACCTTTTTGATAATGGGATAAAACAATTAGTACTTAGGAAAATTCAAAATAGACATGAAATAAATTCCATGTTTCTCGCATACATTTAGTATCCATACAATAATAGTTTCCAAACTACTACATATATTTGTACAATAAAAAGTAAATAAATAGTATTTTGGGAATCTCGACGCGCCACTTTAAAATAATCAACATATATTTTTTTTGAAAACTATCCTATAGAAATTAAATTTATAATTAAAATATTTTTCCAAAAATATGTACCTCGCACATATTCGCACTCGATGAGCAAATAAGAAAATTTAAAATAAAAAAATCGCAGTAAAAATTTAGGAGGTTTACACTAATGATCATAATCTCCTTCTAAAGTGATGCTGCATTCTTCAAAGGTTTGTGTCTTCAATATCACATCGTCCAAGGGATAAAGTGATCGTCTTCTGATCAAATTCCTGTAGTTGTACTTTCCTAGAAATTATTGTACTCTTGTACTTTCTTTCTTTCTTAGTTTGTAGAAATCAAACTTTTGTTTTTGCAAACAGCTATGTAACGAGTTTGCTAAGTGTATGCAGAGTGAATTCTAAATGAGCATGATGGGAGAACTAATATTCTTCCTCGAGCTACAAATCAAGCAAAGTTCACAAGGGATATTCATCAATCAAGCAAGATATATAAAAGACTTGCTAAAGAAATTTGACATGGATAATGTCAAATCTATCGGCACACCTATGGCAACGTCTACAAAGCTTGATATACATGAAAGTGGTACACCAACTGACGTACGTAAGTATAGAGGTATGATTGGTAGTTTACTATATTTAACTGCTAGTCGACCTGACATATGTTCTCTGTATACTTATGTGCACGATATCAGGCTTGTCCTAAAGAATCACATATGAGCGCCGTTAAGGGTATCCTGTGATACCTTAAAGAAACTTTGACGACTGGTCTTTGGTATCCCAAAACCGATTTGTTTGAACTGATAGGTACTCGGACGCAGATCTTGTTGGATGCAAAGTCGATCGTAAAAGTACCAGTGGTACATGCCATTTTTTGGAAAAGTTATCAGTCTCCTAGTTTTCTAAGAAACAAAATTCTATTATATTATCAACAACCGAGGGTGAATATATAGTCGTAGGACGTTGTTGTGCTCAAATTTTGTGGATGAAGCAAACTTTGGAAGACTATCAATTATCGTTTAACCACATCCCTATTTACTGCGATAACACTAGTTCCACTAATCTCAAGAAGAATCTTATATATCATTCTTGCACTAAACACATAGAAATTAGACATCACTTTCTTAGAGATCATGTTTTACAGGGTGATATTAATTTAGAATTTGTTGACACTGAACATCAACTAGCTGACATCTTCACTAAGCCCTTGGCTGAAAATTGTTTTAACTTTATACGAAGAGAATTAGGAATTTTGGATGTTGAAGTCATATAATTAAGTGTTAATTAATTGAAATTCATAAATTCATAGAAACTATTTTGGTTATAAGCCGAAAGGGCCCTTCTGACAAAAAGACGTAAATGTCTAAGCGACACGGTGCCAAGTATTTTCGGACTACCGCTAGCTGGGATCCAACCCCTATAGCTAACCCGAAATATTCTATACGGTTTGTGTCTTTTGATTCATTAATATAAATTATATTTCTTCAACACACATATAAGTCATCTTTGTATTTATGTTAAAACCCTATCACAAACTTTCCAATTATGTCCTGATTACCCATGGACCGAACTCTATCAGGATTCCGGCGAACTCGAACTGAACTCAATCTGGGTGAATCAGAACAGAAGCTGGACAGTCGGGTCTCCTCTTTATTTAAACCCTGAAAATCATCATCTTTTTCACCAAGCCACTCAATATTCCACCGAAAACCCTAACCCTAACTTCCTAATTCTCCTTCCTCCAAGCCTCTCAAGCTCTCAAAACTTGGAATCAGAGCTCTCTCGAAGTTCTTTTCAACTGTCTACCATCAATTTTGGTGTATTTTCACTCCTTGCATCCTTTTCAATTTTATATGGCTCCTAAAATTCAATATTCTTCCAAAAGAAAAAGGAAAGTTGATGAAGGTTTATCCTCTACTCCTCATGAGGTGGTCTCCTTTTCACTTTTCAGTCCTCCAAACCGGATGGCGACCTCTTTGATGATTTTATTTTTGTGTCACAAGATGCATCCAATGAATGGTTTAGTAACTTTCATCAAAGAAAGATTTGTCTGGGTTCTCCTATTAATTTCACATTATTTTCTGATCACGTAAACGTCTTTGAATACTTTGGGTTGCTAGATTTAGTTCAATCTAATTTTCAAATATATTCTAATGCAATCCGCATGTTCTATTGGAATTTATCGGTCACTAACGGAAAGGTGAAATCAAAAGTTGGAGGAATTGATTGACTTTGATGCCGGTAATTTGGAATTATGCTTAACATTCCCAATGTTGGGGAAGCATTAGTTGATATCACCTCGGTACAATTTCCCGAAGTGATAACTTTTGATTCGTTTCGTGACTTGTTACGTGCACCAAACCCTCGACCTAAAGGCACTCTTCGTCCTAAACACTTGAACAACTACTTCTATAACCTTCATAGAATGGTATTCTCTACCATTATTTCAAAGAATACCGCCACAGATAAGATTTTATATTTAGATCTTTTTGCTATCTATCATCTCCATTCCCACGTCTCCTTCAGTCTGCCTAAGACTGTCATCGCCGCTATGGAACGGTGTCACAAGAAACTGCGACGACTTCTCTATGCGATGTATCTGCCTTATATATTTCAGTTCTTTGAGGTTATGCTTGAGGATTGTCTATAGGGTGGTGCTCTTGCTTATCTTCATGAGCATTATCGTACTGCTCCTGCTCTAGTTCAGGCTCCTCTTCCTCCAGTTGACCCATTAGCGGATGAACCACATCCTACTCATCCTTCCGGTAGTGTTACTCTTGAGTCACTTTAGGCTCTCATGATGGATCAGTTTTGGTTCATGGACTTCCGTACCACCCTTCAGCTTCAGGCCATATCCAACTCTGTGTGGGATATGTCATATAGTCTTGTTCACAACCCTAGTGGTCCTATTCCTATGGTTCGTGATCCTCCTAGACTTGGGTATCGCATTGATGATCCAGTGGCTCAGCGATACTTTGACCCTGCTGTTGCCCGTTATGATTCCAACCGATCTGCTGAGACCGGTACTTCCAGGGCGGCAGGTGCTGATGATGATGATTGAGGATATTTTTCCTCGTGATAGACCACCACTATGTTTTTAGTTTTTTTATCACTATGTATAAGTGATAAATGCTTCTTTCAAGCATTATTAGTTTCAGTTTACTTGACTACTTTTATGAACTCTATCTATTTCAGTTTATATCAGTATTTTCTATTTTTAGTATTGTGCATTCTTTAAATGTTAAAATTCGGCTCTAATCTAGATTATGCTGAGTACTGCTATTAATTTGATTACGTCATTTTGCTTATGTAACAAAACGGGGGAGTAATATGATAGATACTTAATGCTTAAAATGTTATGACTAATAGTTTTGAAGTTATACTCAAAAAAAATTGGAGATTCTTGTCTTTCTAGACTTTTACAGATGTTCAGCCTATATATTTTTGTTACGGGGGAGTAACAAAACTTAACAAGACTTGACCGTACATTACGGGAGAGAAAATTCATTATACCAATATTCAAGGCCAAAGCTACTACCGTACCTTCTGTACCGGATCAAGCGCATCAAGTCTTCTTCCGAACCGAGCTGAACAACTTCTTAAGTATTAATCATAGTTTGTCAAATTATCAAAATAGGGGAGATTGTTGGCCCATTTAGCCATATGGTCAAACCAATTTTGATAATTGACTTAAAACTCCGAGCATGATATGAAAAAATAGAAGATCACAGATTTCGTCTCTACTAATTTTTCTTACTTTATTATGTATTTTTCTTTTATTGAGTCTAGAAAAATTGTGCGTCGGGATCACTGGTATTTAGAAGTTCAATTTTGAACCAAAAACAAACCAATCCAATCCTTGACCCCAAACTAAACCAATATCCAAAAGCCAAACCAAATGACCCTGAATCCCTAGCAACCGAACTCGGCTTGAGTTCTGTCCGAACTCGGCCTGAGTTCTGTCCGAACTCGGACCAAACTCGGTCCCCTAGGATCACACCTGGTCAGCAGTATTCCCTTGTCTTTTGGATCTCAAACGTTCAAAATTATAAACATTGCCCTAACCGAGTTCTGCCCGAACTCTGTCTCAAAAATTACTATAAATAGAGAAGAATTTGTCATTTCTAATCACACATTCAATCTTCATTTTCTTTATCGATTCCTAAGCTTCCTATATATTTTACAAAGCTTGAATCTTCAAATCTCCAAGACAACTCTCATTCTTCTAGTGCTGATGGTTTCCGATTAGGAGTATTCTAGTTGTACAAGCTTGGCGTATAAAAGATTTTCTAAGAAAGGTATTTTAAAGTTTGATCGTGGGCTTCGGATAAAATCATGACGATGTTGAAGTTGGCATGTTCTTCGGAGTAAAGTACGCGGTGTAATCTCTATTCAAAATAGTGGATTATAGCGAGCAAGGGTTCTCGCGAACTAGACTAGTCCTCTCAAAGGGAAACCAGTATAAATCTTGGTGTTTGCGTATTGCTTTCTTGACTAAACTTACTTATTGCTTTACTTTATTGTATTTAAGTTCATTTATATGTTTGCTTCACCTGCTTAGTTTTTAAACTAGTAAATATTTTTTTGCTGCACTCTATTCACCCCCTCTAGAGGTGCTATCGATCCTACAGATATATCATATCTTATCTAAACTTGTCCCCTAACATTCTTTTGACTTCGCATAACTTTGGGTCAAATTTAGGCCATTTGATTATTTATCGTACTTCTAGACCTAACTTCCAACTTGAGTTCGGAACTCGACATCGATAAAAACCATTTGACCCAATATATGGTTTTGACCCATTTTGAGCCTACGACACGTGCCACGGGTGTGCCACTCAATCGGGTCCATATGTGCTATTTATTTGCGAATGGCACAAGAGACACATGGGTTGACTTTTCGGGTTCGATTTGACTAGAAAATATATTTGGACCCTAACCTACCCAACCCCACTGGGTAGAGCCATGTTAGGTTACCATGGCTTGGTAGAATTATTTTGAATTTATTTTGGACCAAACATATTTAAATACAGTTTTGTATATATATGATTATATTTATAATAGCCTAATGCTATATATATATATATATATATATATATATATATATATATATATATATATATATATAGGAATACAAGGAAAAAAGAAGAAGAAGAAGAAAAAGGTGAACCGTGTTGCCCAAAAATCGAGCACATATTTATCGAGAGGGAGGAAAGGAATTACGTTAGAAAAAACCCTAACCCTCGAATAACACTCCACCTCCCTCACGACCACCTATCTCTCGCGCACTCCCTGCTACTTGCCGATGACCGTGCGCCATCACAGCACGTCGGAACCGCCGTCGCGTACATATAGAAATAGCAAGCAGCGGTCAGCACTGCAGCTGCACCAGAGCAACTTTGAGACGAGATTTCTGCGTCCTCACTCAACTGATTTGCGATCCATCTTCGCAGAGTGAAGACAAAATGAACGAATCCACAACCCTTCTTTTAGTTTATTTTATTTCGTTGTGTGCACGACGAAAAATGAGTTCCAAAATCGAGAAAAAACTTGATTTACTGAACATTAGAAATTGTCCCAATGTCCCCTGTTTGCGGTCGGTTTGCGATCAGGATATCGTGATCTTGGAAAACCTCTTAAAATTTTAGACAACCTAACCGAGATTAAAACCCTATTTTTAGTTTTTATTTTAATTGGTTATTTTCTGTATAAATTCAGTTTAAAAATTAGAAAAAATAGAAAATTAGGATTTCCTCCGATACGGGGTCCGTCTTGACAAATCGAGCAACTTGGTTGGAACCCATGAGCATCGAAAGATACATACAGATGTTGCGGACGTGAGGGATTCGATGGAATTCGATTTCTTTGTTTTTAAAAATTAGGATTTTCCCTGATATGGGGTCCGTTCTAAAAAATTGGGCGACTCGATTGCAACCCGTGAGCATCGAAAGACACTACAGATGTTACGGACGTGTGGGGTTCGATGAAACTTGATTTCGTTGTGTGTGCATGACGAAATTGAGGCGTATCGGTCGAGATATCCCGTATCGACCTCTTTGCAAACTAGCCAATTACTTTGTGCACGTTCGTCACCTGGTGACAAAACTTGAGCCACTGGACTTGTATCATTTTTTTGGTCCTGTGAGCCAAGTTTGGTCCGATTCTAAGAAGGTCGACCGGAACGCTATTTTGGCGGACCGACGATCCGACTAAACGGGCGGTTTTGTGCCCGGCTCATCAAAATCCAAATCTGGACATATAGTTAAGTTTGTATCAAAAAATTGGACTCGTAGGTATATAATTTGTTAATTTTAGAGACCATAGGTTTCGGTACATTTGGTACAAAGCGGGTCCAACGGCGGACACTGTTTGGCCCGAAATTACCGTTTTGTAAGTGTATCCAGAATTGGACTTGTGGGTAGTCAAACGTAGACATTTTTCTTGTGCCAAAAACATTAGTGATATCTATTACAGCGTCTGGAGATATTTGTGAAAGTTTGACTTTTGCAACTCATTGAGTAATTAGATATTGTCGGTTTACGTGCTTCCACCAGGCAAGTATACCTTGCCAACTTGTGTAGTATATTTTATATGCATGATTTTTACTTTCTGTTGTTTCTTTTTTCTCATACTGTTATATTCATGTTGCTTTTTTCTGTTTCTAGTTTTACTTTATCATACTTCTAGTTTACATCCACATTCGTGATTCATGTTATATGTTCATATTACTTTCGTGTTGTCACGCCCCAGAACCAGAATACTGGAGAGCGGGAGGCAGACACAGCCAGCTACGTACCACGAAGTGAATCCTACCTCGCAATATGGTCACGGCTGTCTAGATACATGAGGGTTTATCTACAAGCCAATAGTCACTTATGGTCAAGAACAAGCCTAGTGTCTCAATCTTAAGCAAGCAAGTAATTGTTACAAGATGTAAGATCATCAGACATATAAAGTAAGTGTAGAAGCATGAAAAAGAACAGGAAAGTCACAAAACAGAAGGATTCTCATGCGGCTCAAAAGTCCCTTAGAGCTTCATGCAGCTCAAACATCTTTTAGAGCTTCATGCGGCTCAAAAGTCCCTTAGAGCCTCATGCGGCTCAAAAGACCCTTAGAGCTTCATGCGGCTCGAAAAGCCCCAATACCTCCATACAGCTCGAGAAAAGCCACGTGGCCCTATGCGGTTCAAAAATAGGCCTCTACAGCTGGCCATAACTACTCTGTGCAGCTGGCTCATTAAATACTCTAACGCAATACGGCAGTTATGACATAAAGGATTGACAGCTCTGACATAAAGGTAAAATGATGACTCTGACATAATGACGTGCCCCTAGAGAGACGAGAAAAATCATTATAGTTGGCACGATCTACCAATTCCAAAGCTCTTTATGCGGATCGCTTCAAAGACTTCCATGCGGCTCTGACATGAGGCCACCCTCATGCGGCTCAGTTCTGGGGGCCATCCTTATGCGGTTCAGATGGGAGTCCAACCTCATGCGGCTCAGTTGTGAGGGCCATCCTTATACGGTTCAGATGGGGGGCCACCCTTATACGGCTCGGTTGTGGGGGTCACCCCCATGCGGCTCAGTTGAGAGGCCATCCTCATGCGGCTCAGTTGTGGGGGCCACCCTCATGCGGCTCGGTTGTGAGGCCATCCTCATGCGGCTCGGTTGTGGGGTCACCCCCATACGGCTCGGTTGTGAGGCCATCCTCATGCGGCTCAGTTGTGAGGCCATACTCATGCTGCTCAGTTGTGAGGCCACACCCATGCGGCTCTGCCAGGATGCCCCGTTCATACGACTCACAGCATAATGGCAGTTGGGACACGTGGCAGAAGATTGACTAAGACTTATCCACTCGGATTTAGAAACCAACAAATTATAACAATATAGATTTATTGCAACCAACTCAACAGCCCAGATTGATTTCCAACAAACAGATCAAGGTTAATCTTAACCAATCCCCAAATGCCCACTTTTCAAGGCGCAATTACTGTACACCCCGCTCATCACAATTCCTATAAATAGCAAGGTGTTGTTCCCTTGCAAACACACAGAGTCATACACACAGAGCCCGAGCATAGAGACCAGCAACCCCCGTACACACACAGAGCATTTCCTCACCAGAGCAGAAGCTACGTCCGATAGTCCAAGGAGTAAGGCAGAGTTGATAGCACTCTCCCGAGCCTCTATCGTCACTTCCTAGAAAAACTAAACAATTGTACTTAGATTGCTTTTCCTAGGTTTTGTTCCTAGGCTCTCTTTGTACGAGCGAGTTTGTATTGTGAATCAAAGTCCAGTCCTCCCATAAAACTGTTCTGTTCTTTCGATAATCAATAGAAAACACGATGGCGACTCTGCTGGGGACTAACTTCTCCACTGCTCAGAAGTTGGTGACGCAATCGGACGCAGCCAAGCTTGGCTCCACGTAATAGATGCTTGTTGTTCGCTTCGACCATCAAACGTTTGAAGAAATGCTCTCCGACGGGAGCACTGGCCCAGTCCAGAAGCGAGCCCGCACGAAGAAGGCCCGCAGGGAGTGGAGGCCCAAGACTTTTGCTCCTCTACAAGCTCTGGAAGAGGCATTCTCTGCTGCCCAAGATGGCGGAGAAGACTCCCATGCGGCCCCACTTCAGGCCGCATAGGACCCTGCTGTTCTCAAGTCTGGCAAAGGAAAGCACTACGATGCTGGACTTGAGGAAGAAAATGGGGACTTTATGCGGTCCAGGAAAAGCCACAAAAGGGTGCCAGCCGCATGAAGAAGGCTCATGCGGCCAACAATTTCAGCCACATGAAGGCTCATGCGGCCACTAAATCCAGCCACATAAATGTTCCTGCGGCAGCCAAATCCAGCCGCATGAATGCTGATGCGGCCACAAATGCCAGTCGCATGAATGCTGATGCGGCCACAAATGCCAGCTACATGAATGCCCATGCGGCAACCAAATCCAATAGCATGAATTCTTATGCGGCCACAAATGCTAGCCGCATGAATGCTCATGCGACCACAAATGGCAGCCGCATGAATGCTCATACAGCCACCAATCCCAGCCGCAGACCATCTGATCCATGCGGCTCGGATTCGGTCTTCGACCGCCACTTATACAGTCTTGACCTCATATGCTCTTATAAGGATGTGCCAGACTCTGTGCGGCACAATTTGGACTCTTTCTACTATGCGCCCTTGGGTGCTAGAGGAAGGAAGTCTAGGGCAGCACGGGCTCGTCAAGCTCAGTCAGCTGTCCCAACCTCTGACCATCAGAGAGCTCTACTTACTGTTAGGCGGGCCTCTGATGGAAAGTTGTACAGAACCGACCGTGTCCAGCCCCCGGCGGCAAACGGACAGAGTGGTTTTCTAGAGTCTCCCAATCAGTAGGGGGGTAAAATAGACAAAGTAGTCCGTTGTCAGTACGTGTCTGGCTCGATAAATGGTTCGACCGTGGACCGTCCGATTGATTAACGAACAGAACTTGGACATTTTTTTTGGTCCGTTTAAAAATCGGAACCGGACACGGTCATATCCATGTCCGGTCTGAATTTGTTCGCGAACCGTCCGATAGTGGAGACTCATTTTGGTTTTGCATCAATTATGTCATATTATTTTGGTTTTGCATCAATTTTTTGTTGTTCGGTCTCGATTTTTGTTAACCTTTTACTATTGTTTGTTGTATTCTATAACCTTCAATTGTATTTTCTTTTAACTTGATTTTTTGTACCAACTATCAAGGAATCTTGATAAAATAATAACTTTTGGTAATATATTTCATTTGTCCGCGGATCGTCCGATTGAATTAACGAACAATGGTTGTCCGTGTCCGTCCGGCCCGAACTCGAACAGCGGATTGTCCGTGTCCGTCCGTCCGAACTAGTTTTTATTTTCGAACCGAACACGGACAGTGGACTGTCCGTGTCCGTCCGGCCCGTTTACACCCCTACCAATCAGGGAGCAAACATGGTGCCAACACACTCGTGTGTTCGGGACTCCCGGGCCCACAAAACGAGCGACTTGCGTGATGTGATTCTTCACAAGCGCAAAAAAATAGAAGAAAACTTTGTGTGTAGAGAGTCCTTTCATGGACATCACTGCACTCAAGTCATTGTCAACTGCTGCTGCAGCAATGCGACAGTATAAGAGGACCGGCAGTCCGTCTTCCAACGACTACAGCAGCCAGGATCGGTCTTGCAACAAAGCTCAGGAAACGAGGTGCTTCATGTCGCCTCCTGCAATTCTGCTCGGAAGATCCCTACCGACAAGGCGGAGAAGAAGATAAATGTTTCCAGCCCGCCGATCTCTACTAGCGCGGCTAGGAAACTCTCATCTAGGCGATTGTCCACAACCACCACTGGAGAAGTTTATCAGGGCACCCGCTCTAAGACAAAATCTTTAACACTTGGAGATTCGTCATCTATATCTCTGGGGGTAGCCGAAGCTGGGGGTAGAACCCCTCCGAACGTCCACAATAATCCGATGTTGCAAGAAGATGCACCAGGGAAAACAATTTCCCCCACAGATGCAGTGGATCCGGACGTCCCTGAGGACGTCCACGGGTCCCAAGACAAAGCAGCCTCCTATGCAAGGCGTAGCACTTCCTCTGAGTCCGAACCAGAGGAGAACATTCCTACATACCCCGACGATTTCTCGGTGCAAGGATATGATTCAGAGGGCACGTCCTCTATCGTTCCTTCTATCTCTCCTCATGTGAGGACGGTGTTCATGACAAACAACGACCAAGACGGTCCCAGTGATCGCCAATGCATCGACACTCTGGAGGCCATACTTCATGCCTTGGTCAAGTCCGTGGACGAGATCAAATCGGCCCTATCGGCTCTGCAAGGAAGGACGCCTGACCAAACAAGCTTGGGTCCCGCGGTCAATGCGGACTCAAACACAACTGCGCCAAACCCGGACGATAATCCTTCTGGAATATCGGCTCCCACCACTGCAGATGAGGCCAGGAAGGCAAGACGAGAGGTCCAGGAGCTCCGGGCTATGTTTTACGCTCGAAAAACCTCCCAAGATCTCAGGATACGACAACCGTATCCTGCTGCATGGAGAGATGTCCCCTTTCCACCAAGATATAAGCCATTTAACATCAATCCATATGATGGAAGACATCTGCGAGCCGGTACATCACCTACTTTGAAGTCACAACCGACCATCTGCCTCATGATGACGCCATCCTCACGCGGTTGTTTATCGAGGCATTGGAGGGGTAGCATTTGATTGGTACCACAATCTGCTGGACAACTGCATCCATTCCTTCGCCGACTTTAAAAACATGTTCTTTGAAAGGTTCTATGAGGTAGGACAAGATGTGACAATGTCCACCCTCATGGACGTTGTTCAAGGTGAGAAGGAGCTGACAAGAAACTACATTGAGCTGTTTCGCCAAACCGTAATGAAATTGTCCTCTGGCAATCCAGATTCTTCCTTGATTGAAATCTGCCAAAAGAGGCTGATTCCCACAATCAGCCTCTGGATGGGCGAAAGTCAGTTCAAGGACTGAAAGACTTTCATCATCAGCACTACTAGCGCAGAAGACAAGTTGAAGAAAGCTCGCCAACTAGGGTTGCATATCTCCGAAGGAGAGGACAAGGGCAAACGCCCTAATGCCAACAACAACAATGGTGGTAATTCCTTCAACAAATGAGACAACAAAGGCAAACAGGCTATCATGGCCGACACAACCCCAAAGCCCGAACCGAAGCCGGCAGAGAAGCAGTGGCCGCAGATGACTTACTCCTTCGAAGACAACCATGTTAAGCCTATCCTTGACATGCTCATACAAGGAGATCGAATTTAGCTCCCTCCTCCAAGGCGTGAACCTCGTCCTGCAGAGATGGAGAGCCCAAAGTACTGCCACTACCACCGCTACGTCCATCATGCTACTCAAGACTGCTTCCAATTGAAGCGGTATATCCAGAACCTGGTCGACTCTAAGGCTTTGGCCATTGACTTCGATAAGGTAACTGTGGCGGCCAACATGGTGTCTTTCCAATTCGGCAGCTTCTCTCCGACGAAGACTCAAGAAGGAGTAGTACCCGTCCCCCGGGCAAAGATGGAGGTCGCCAATCTTCTACCTCCCCGAGACCAGGCTGCTGATCTTGTGCCCCTTACCACATCACGAGGGGAGGTCATGTGGGTCCATCTATACCTGGTACCTGAAGTGACTCAGCCCGTATCACCCTCCACCGACAAGAAGAAGGGTAGGAAAGTCAAGTCCTGCCGCACAATCTCGGCAGATATTGAAGAAGCTACGGCCGTCGTCACCCGGTCTGGTGCATAATTCCAACCTACACCAGGTAACTCGGCTGAAGATCATCAGCCGGTAGCTGCTGATGCTCCAGGACCTTCTCAGCCTTCGACGACCGACAAGCCTAGGTCAAAGGAGACTCGCTTTGACAAGCCGCTCCGAAAAGAGGCACCTTATGGGCTGGAGAAGCCCTACAACTTTGACATCTTGGCACAATTGGCCAACACACCGGCCAAGTTGTCATTATACGAGCTCTTGAGGCTCTCCAAGGATGTTCGCGTCGCCCTGAGTGACGTACTTCAAAATGCTGATGCTTATCTGGCTCAAGTCAAGCTCACAGGAGAGAGCTCGCCAGCAGATGCCCAAGACAGTGCTTGTACCGGTATAATACCCAATATCGTGTTTACTCCGTAGGACATGCTTATCAAGACCAACTTGCACGATCATCCTCTGTATTACACTGGATACGTCGGTGACGTCAAGGTGGATCGGATGCACATTGATCCCGGCTCTTCGATAAGCATTATTCCGAAGAGCTTGCTTCACCATCTGTGCATCCCTATGCATCGGCTGACTCCTACAAGCACCGCCATCAGCAGCTTCAATTCTAGGAAAAGCTATCCCATCGGGAAGATTCGCCTGAAGTACCAAATCGGCGACCTTTAGTTGGAAGTAACCTGCTATGTCATCAATGTAGACACCTCCTACAACATTCTTCTGGGGCGTCCGTGGATACACGATTACATGATCGTGCCCTCCATATTGCACCAGTGCTTCAAGTACGTCAACAAGCACGGCTTCGTCAGAACAGAATTTGCCGACATCGATCCCTTCAAAGGGGTCGAATCTTACTATTTGGATTCCTGCTTGTACGAGAACTCAAAGAGGCACCACATCAAGGAGGATGCTCAAGAGCAGACAGAGGCAATTGCGGGGTCGAAGGAACCTTTGAGAATCCATCTCCAGTCCCGTAAACCAAACAGGACTGCGCCTCTTACAGCCACTTTGCGTAGTTTTTCTGTGCTCACTACACAAAGGGAGCAGATGACAATCCGACTGCCAAGGTCTGGCTAAGGGACGAGGCCCAATATGGAGCCACTGACGATCAAATTACCAAGGATAGGCAAACAACAAACAAAAGAGGTTAATCCCTCCGTCAAGCCAATGGTCATTCATCTGCCTAAGACAAATCGGCAGCCAAGCACTGAGCCAGAGGTCGCTAGCGCACCTACGACTCCACGTCCAACGCCCTCAGGGGAGCCCTTGATGATCAAGCTGCCTAGGTCATCTTCCCAATCTTCAATGCAGAGGTTGGATGAACAAGAGCCGGAAACAAATTGGCAGCTCAGTACTAAGTCGGGGGTCGCTAGTGAGCCAACAACTCCACGTCCGACGCCACCAGTGGAGCCGCTGATGATCAAACTACCCAGGTCGTCCTCTCAATCTTTATTGATATAGGGGGTAGTTGAAGACGAGCTAGAGCTGGCCAAGTATGTGGCCGCCTATACTGATGTTCCTTCCGCGGATGATGTAATTCTACCGGAAAAGATACCGTACTTTATCAATAAAGGACTATCTTTGAACTACCTCGAGCTTAATAAGCTTCGAATAATGTATGCTATAGAACACGGTATAGGCACCAACCTACACACGCAAGTGACAAATGTCTATGCCACGAATCAAATCACTCCTGTAGAAGGCACCTGCTTCATAGTCGAGGGAGATGATCATCCAATCATCTTCGGCTGAAAGAATGATCCATAATACTTTAGGACAGAAGAAGTCGATCTCAAATCCGACACTAGAAGACTGTCATTTTATCTCTATAGCTCCCGTTCCACGTACCTTATGTAAAAATAGGGGTACGACATGGAGTCTACACCAGGCTTGAACTACGGCACCGGCCGGTGACTACCCTTCCAATTACCTGTCCCAGTTGGAAAACCTTGGGATTACTATAGCAAGACTAGACATGGCCTAGGCTATGTTACTCCTGTAACTACTCTCGAGAGCTCGGATGAGGAATGTGACTGGCATTCACATTTAACCGGATCACCAACTTCTGATTCGGATGTCAGCATCGGGGACGTATTCAGGCAAGCTCTGTCTGTCAATATGGCATTTGTTGATGCCTACGAAGAAGATGAAGAAGTACCCAAACTTCTCGAGTTAGAAACTTGGGTCCAGCAACTATATGCACAATAGAAGAAATGCTTCGAACTTCGTAAACCTCCTACTGAAGATGAGGTTATGCAAGTTGACCTCGACGATGAGTCCTCTCCAAAGCCAATCTTCATCAGCAAAAACCTGACAGACGAAGAGCGGGAGGCACTTTTGTAACTCGTTAGAGAGTACATTGACGTATTCGCCTGGAGATATGAAGACATGCCAGGGCTAAACCCCGAGGTTGCACTTCATAAACTTAATATTCATTCAGACGCAAAGTCGGTCAAGCAACAGCAATGACGGTTCCGTCCAGACATCATGAACTCCATCGAAGCTGAGGTTAACAAGCTGATAGCCAACGTCTTCATCCGGGAGGAGCAACATGTAGATTGGGTTGCCAACATAGTGCCAGTCCTCAAGAAGAATGGGAAGATTCGAATTTGTATCGACTTCCGAAATCTAAACGAAGTATGTCCTAAAGATGAGTTCCCTCTTCCCATCATGGACATCATGATCGATAACACATGTGGCTTTGAGCGCATGTCATTCATGGATGGCTTCTCAGGATACAACCAAATCAAAATGTTTCCTGACGACGAGAAGCATTCATCATTCCGAACACCGATTGGCGTGTACTGTTACACCGTCATGCCCTTCGGTTTAAAGAATGCCGGCGCCACATATCAAAGAGCTATGAGTGTCATCTTCAGAGATCACCTACGTAAGATCGTAGATGTTATGTTGATGACATCGATGTCAAAAGTCGCTCTAATGGAAACCATCTGCAGGATCTGAGGATGGTATTCGACCTGATACGAGCGCACAACTTAAAGATGAATCCTACCAAATCCTTCTAGTAGAATTTATATAGATCCGGAGAAGACGAAGGCAATCATGGAGATGGGTCCCCCGAAAAATCTTCGTGAACTCCGAGGCCTTCAAGGGAGGCTAGCTTACATCAGGAGGTTCATCTCTAACCTCTCCAGACGATGTCAACCATTCACCTACCTCATGAAAAAGGGCGTCTCATTTGTATGGGATGAAGAGTGCCAACGCGCGTTCGACAACATCAAAGAATATCTGTCAAATCCTCCAGTTTTTGTGGCCTCGGTTGCTGGAAAGTCGTTCTTACTTTACGTGCGAGCGATGGAGCATTCCCTCGGTGCTCTGCTAGCACAGAACAATGACGCGGGGCATGAACAAGCTATCTATTCCCTCAGCCGAATGATGATTGGGCCTGAGCATAGATACACCGCCGTGGAGAAGGAATGTCTTGCTCTGGTGTTCGCTATCCAGAAGATGCGACACTATGTTACTGGACAAACCATCCATGTCATATCAAGAGTTAACCCCCTCAGGTTTCTCATGACCAAGCCGGGTGCACTCAGCTCTCGCCTCGCTACCTGGGCGATATTATTGTCTCCCTACGACATGATCTTCGTTCCGCAAAAGGGTGTTAAAGGTCAAGCTCTGGTAGACTTTTTAGCAGCCCATCCAAGTTTGGAGTCGACCAGAATATATAAAGAGATTTTAGACGAGGTCGCCAATTCAAACATGGCTTCCGATGATTCCATCTGGCGAATGTTCTTCGACGGTGCTTCAAGAACCGGGCCCAAGGGCAATATTGTCGTTGGGGTCAGAGTGGTACTGATTTCTCCCTCTGTCTTGGTGATCAACCGGGCATATTCCTTTACAGAACCCTGCTCGAACAACGTGGCCGAGTACAACACCTTGGTTATCGGCCTCCGACTCGTAAAAGAACTGGGGGTAGAGTACCTAGAGGCTTATAGCGATTCACAGTTAATCGTCAATCAGATCCGGGGTTCATATGGAGTTTGTCGTGAAGACATGATCCCCTATCATCAGGTACCGATCGCCATCATTACGTCTCTGAAAGGGTTCTTCATAGAACATGGTCCGAGACTCCAGAACATTGAAGCCGATGCCTTAGCAGGACTGGCCGCTTCCCTGGCGGTCCCAAAATATACTCATCATTTGGTGGACGTAATAGGCCTTGAGTTGGTCTATCCCAAGAACAATGTCAAATTTGCTGAGAGCTATTCTGCCCTGACGGTCGACAAGACACAGGATTGGAGGCTCCCATTTATTGACTTTGCAGTCTATGGCATCTTGCCGGAGAACCCGAAAGAAGCCACTGAAGGGGCCATTGCTCCCTGTCCAGGCTGTGCCACCATATGATCTTCCGAACTCGATCCGGCGGGAGGCCTCTAGAGATAAATCGGGAGAGGAGGAGGCACGCTCCCTTCCACCAGATCCCCTATGGCAGAGCCTTCCCTGACAATATCCGTCATGGGCAGTGAAGAGGCAGGACCTGTATGTCCAGAGCAACTATCAATCATCTTAACCTGAAGGATGTGATGATAGAGCGAATAAACCTCCTCACTGGTCAAGATCTGACTTAGCTTACCAGGGGAGGGTTGCGGAAGTTGAGGCTCGATCTCAGTGCTGAGACTCACAATACAAACTGCCATCTCTATTAGAAGACTTTCGTTCATATTCTTCTACGATACTGAGACAAAGATGCTGTATCGGCGATCTAACGATGGACTACTGCTTCGGTGTCTGTCCAATACAGAAGACAATGAAGCTGTACGTGAAGCATATGACGGCGTCTGCGGGGCCCATCAGCCTGGCCCGAAATTGCAAGATCGCCTTCGCCGTATGGGCTACTACTGGCCTACGATGGTGGCAGACGCGATAGACTATGCAAGAAAGTTTAAAGCCTGTCAGGTTTATGCAGATTTTATACATCAACCATCTAAATTCCTACACCCGACGGTGGCATCCTGGCCATTTGAGGCGTAGAAAATAGACATCATTGGCCCAATCACTCCACCTTCGTCCAGAGGACACCGCTTCATACTGGCAATTACAGATTACTTCTCCAAATGCGTAGAAGCTGTCCCGCTTGCAGTGGTGAAGACATCAAACGTGATCAGCTTCCTCAAGCATCACGTCATCTATCGCTTCGGACTGCCTCGAAGGATCATCTACGACAATGGTCTGCAGTTCGCAAGCCACGCCTTCTATCAGTTTTACAACAAATATCAGATCCAGAATGTTGCCTCAACACCGTACAATCCGGCGGCGAATGGGTTAGCAGAAGCGTTCAATAAAACTACAATCAAGCTGCTCAAGAAGTTCGTGTCTTCCAATAAATGCGACTGGAATGAAAAGCTTGGCGAATGCTTATGGGCGTACCGTACTACAGTTCGAACGACCACCGGAAACACACCATTCTCTCTGGTGTATGGGAGTGAGGCAGTTCTCCCACTGGAGACTCAAATCCCCTCGCTCCGCGTCGCCCTCACCTATCGATTGACGACAGAAAATAATTACCGTCGCCGGCTACAAGAGTTGGAGGCCTTAGATGAGAAGCGCCTGTTAGCTCAACAACGAATTGAGCTGTATCAAGCACGTATCTCTGGAGCCTTCAACAAGAAGGTTAAACTCAAAACATTCCAAGTGGGCGATCTCGATCTGGCAGTTCGGAGGCCGATGGTTATGACTCACAAAACCGTCGGCAAATTCCAGCCAAAGTGGGAAGGCCCATTTATCATCAAGGCTGTATTCTCCAATGGTGCATATCGTCTCGCAAAATAAAATAGAGACTTGCTCATGTTGCCCGTTAACGGCAAGTTCCTGAAGAAGTATTATGTCTAAACGACATCCTCCAAATCTACCGAACTGTTAAGTTATGTGCCCTTAGGTACCGCTGAACTTACACTCTGGTTATCCCAAATAAATCTCTATCGTATCTTCTGGGTAGTAAGTCATGTACGATCATACCTCTGAACTTCCTTCCCAAAAGTGCATCTTCCTCATGATCTAGTGCCCACACTTTTAGTACATAAATAGGGTAACAGATCCACAAATTTCCCGAAACAACCACGTCGATGTCACCTATGAGTTGTTTCACTTCCATCAAAAATAAACCACCCCTCACGTAGAACTTCCACGTCCATATTACCTCTGAGTTGTTCTATGTACCCTTCATGGTGTCCACTCTTGCCACGTCCTTATTACCTCTGAGTAGAAAGACTCCATTGAAGAAACCCTCATATTTACCACGTCCTCATTATCTCTTAGTAAGTATGTTGGTTTTCTCTCGACTTATTATCCGTACCCAAAACCAGGGTACGCCAAGGATAATAGACCCACAAATGTCCACAGTTGACCACAAATGTCCACAGTTGACCACAAATGTCCACAGTTGACCATAAATGTCCGCAGTTGACCACAAATGCTGCACTAGGTCCCCTAGTGCATGCGCCTCTTTTCTCATTATCACATGCCTTTGGAGCCCAGCTGTTCCATGGTATTCTTTCGCCCAATACCAAGAAATTCTATGTCTCACCGTGGAATCGTTCTAGGTATCTCTATCAAACTTATTATCCATACCTAAAACCAAGGTATGCCCAGGGTAATAGGTCCACAAAAAGTCCCCCAGTAGGGTAAACATCATAATACCAAAAATACGGTACAAGCAAAATAGATGATGGATGGTGTAAACATAGTCATTTATTGCATGTTTGGGGACCGCGTCCCTATTAAAATGAAAGAAAATAACAGAGAAAGAAAGGAAAAAAGGCCGACTATGGTTCGACAACACATAATTCTCTGAGACGGTCCCTCAGCACGGCTATCGACCGCTCAAACCGCTGCTTGGCCCGGCACTCGGCCTCCTGAGTCAACCGTTTCGCATCCTCCAGATGCGCGTGGGCCTGCCTGCCATCTTCAAGCCTCTTCAGAGCACGCTCCAAGCCAGTAGAAGTACGGGTGACCTTGTCGGCCTCCTGAACAATTAGCTCCTTATCCGCGCGGGCGGCCTCGAGTTCAGATTCCAAGAAAGTCAATTTCTTCTGAAGCTCTAGGATTTGCTCTCTCGTATCAATTATCCCACAGGAGGCGGCCGCTTCCTGAGCAATACAATCCTCTCCCCTGTGGCTCAACTGATCATACTACAGAGAGAGATCGCGGAGGTCCTTCATTTAATCGGCTTGGACGCTTCTCGTGCAGCCCTTACCTTCTCCAAGGCAGTGATGAGGAAGGCCTGCTCCTAATCTATTGCTGAAGACAGATCAATTTGCCGCAGTACTTGAAACTGGGCCACAAGCTGATCCGCCTCTAGCAATTTGGGCTCCAGGAGCTCAACTATCCCTGCCCCACCGGGGAGGGTTCTAAGGAGTTCAATTTGGCCACGGGCTCATTAACGAGCCAAGGCAAAAGAAGTCCCCCTCTCTACGGCAGCCTCAACCTCTCGCTTTAGGTGGCGGTAGAAACTATCAACCATATCCTTTGACGATTCATCCAGGACTTCTGAAGAAGATGGCGTAAAAGGAAGAGTAGCTGGCAGTGTCGAAGAAGATGCACCGGAACTTGATGTCCCTGCCACAAGGGAAACAAGTTTCGAGCGAAAAGACGCTTGAATAGCGGCTAATTCCTCCTCTGCAGCCTGAAGGATCTGGAGACTCGGCAGGGCAGAAAGGTCGATCTCCGGAGCCACATGAACAGAGGAGGGTGCAGGGACCAGTTCTCCCTGCTCCGGCCGTTCTGCCGCTTGCTCTCCTGAACTCGATCCAGCAGGAGGCCTCTCAATGTAAGATGGAGAAGGAGAAGGCATATTCT
The DNA here is from genome assembly GCA_029216955.1 of Iris pallida. Taxonomy (NCBI): domain Eukaryota; kingdom Viridiplantae; phylum Streptophyta; class Magnoliopsida; order Asparagales; family Iridaceae; genus Iris; species Iris pallida. The sequence goes on from JANAVB010026197.1 coordinate 897,817, forward strand.
CTTCTACCAGATCCCCTCTGGCGAACTCTCCCCCGATAATATTCGTCGTTGGCAGTAAAGGAGCAGGACCTGTATGTCCGAAGCAACCATCAATCAGCTTAACCCGAAGGATGTGATGATAGAGCAAATAAACCTCCTCACTAGTCAAGACTTGACTTATCTTATCAGGGGGAAGTTGCTGAGGCTGAGGTTCGCTTACAGCCACCACAGCCTTTTCACCAGCGACATTCGAACCAAATACAACTGGTTCCTCTGCCCCAGCCACCCCGGAAGGAGATATAACCGGATCAGCATCACCCAACTAAAATTCAGCAGTCTCAGGGACGGGTTCAGCAGAGACCACGTTGCCTTGGGTTGGGACGTCAACAACAGGAGGAACCTCAGCCGTCGCTGGAAGAATCCATGCGGCAATAATCCCGGCACTCATATCTCTAACTAGAGTAGTTAGAGCCGGGTCGACTTCAGAGGCAGCAGCTGGCTCTGAAAAGACCTCTTCTTCTGACGCCTACAAAGAAAAGAAAAATGATTAGGTCATAGTTCAAGAAAAAGAAGAGCTAAAGAAGGAGATAGTTGTAATTCAATTCACCTCTGGAATGGCGTCATCCTCGCATCTCTCCTTAATGAGTAGCCCGTGAGGCTTAAACGCAGCCCGTTTCATGAAGTAAGTTATGCCACTAATGGCGAGCTCACACCTGCTTCGCTTGCGTGAAGGACCAGGCACAATAGGCAGCTGATCTCCACCACATCTTCTGTGGAAGAAAAAGAGTTATCGGGAGCATGCTCGTCATCCTCTTCATCCGCGTCGGCAGACTCCGAGTCCGACACAGCAACCGTGTTCTCCTTCTTCTTCCTCGCCTTGGACCCCTTGGGCTTCTCCTCCAAGCCAGTACCAACAATGAAGCTGGTACCTGGGTCAAAATCGACATGAGGCTTGTTCGCCATGACATGGTATAGAGCCGCCAAATATAAGATCTCTCTTGACTCCCCAGCATCAGGAACTGAGAAGAGGGTACGGGTGTGAATCGTGTTATAATAGTGCTAGGCTCTGATACCGTCAAGGACGCTACCTTCAAAACCCAGGCAAGAGCTGGGACTGTCCAAGAACAGTTGGCTATACCCAAACTGGCAGGAGAACCTACTGGGCAAGTAAGGCTCCAAATAGACAGTGTTGCGATTGCAGTATACCAGGTGGGAAGGACGAATGTTGTGCAACCAAAGGAGCATCTTGCCGGATAAGAAGTGGGGAGGCCCAATACCATCAAGATGTATGGCCCTCATTTCCTCAGCAGTAAATTGAGGAACATACACAAAAAAGTGTATCTGTCCACCCTCGCCAGTGCCATCCGACAGGCACGCATAGTCTCGTAATCCTAAGGCATGTGGCGATACTTGAAGATGAAAGCATCATCAGCAGTTATGCCATCTTCGGGGCCAGGCCTCATCAAAGATCGGCAATGCATCAGTATCCACCCCATCAGATAATGATAGGGCAATTCAATGCGTTCAAAGTCCTTCGTCGTGTTACGGGCGATGACCTTGGATGAGAAAATACGAACGCCACGGTGTATGCTGCACACCATAGCCGAGAGAATAGCTAGTCTAACCCCAAAAACTAGCTTCACAGCAGGGAGGATAAAATTATGGCTGATCCTCTTAATAGAACCAGCCCCTCCTGAGACCACGCAGTTCCATAGCCATACCATCAGAAAGCCTGCCAAAAGAGCCTTCTCGGACAATGGTTGAGTATCTTGATAAAAATAAGCAAAAGAGTCAGACCGACTCCCGAATCTGTCGTCGGTGGTTCTTACCCTCTTGACGGTCGACACTTGGTCCTGCACCTCCTCCCGAGTTCGTAGATTTCGAGGAGAAACCCGGCCTGAGGCGTCGAGCTTAAAACGATAAGTGAGCCAGGCCTTTGTATGCGGAAGGTTCCCTTCCGAGCTATCGTTCTTTTTCTTCGACAGCTGCTGGCACGTGCTGTGATAACACAGCAATTCCCGGTAGACGGCAACAAAGCCCGGGAACTTCTCCTCCAAATCCTCGAACTCTTCATTCATCGGGGTATACACCTCAAAGACTTCATCTCCCCAAGGCAGCTTGGAGACATCATGCATCTCGTACAGAGCAAGCCCCATCTCCCCTACGGGTGTAAAGAAAGTCCATGTACGGCAGTTGTACATCTCCAGCAGAGCCATGAATAATTTCTTGTTTGTGGGCAAGCCGTAACAGGTGCCTCGGATAACATGGTAGATTCCAATCTCGCGCAGAAGAAACTCGTATTTTTGTGCGATCCACGTAGACAGGTTGGTCCACGAAGGGAGGGGGTGTATCCAACTCGGTAGCGACAACCGGCCAACGGGATAGGACCCCTTTCAAGCAAGCTGGTTCAGGAAAGTGACAGCTTGAGAGAACTTGAAATTGGGACCCTGTACATTCAAGAAGTTGTCCGGGGCCAACCCCATCACGTAGCGGCTGAACGGTACCCTGCCCGCGTACACTGACCTTAAGTTATTGTTATAGTGAATCTTGCCCACAAACATCCCGTTCTGGGTCGGAGTCAAGGAATCCTCCATCTTCCTGTCCATGGGCAACATGTTGAACCACGACAGTGGGAAGTGACGTTCCATCTGAGGGATGTAGATTGCCATCCCGTCAGAAGTAAAACTCCAACTCTCAGATATGTCCAGAACTTGGGAGTTCTTCACAGTCAGGGCATCCCCGAAGAGGAACGCAGGTTTCAGGTGTTTGCCCTCCAGCAGCCCTGAGTTCATTATCCCCGAGATAAAGAAGAAGGACTGGTTTTTTTATGTCTATCAGCCTCTCCAAAGGTTCGTCTTTGGAAAGCTGGTTCACCACATACTCAACTATGTAGTCGAACCTAACGCCCACAGCAGATTGGGCTCGACCTACCAAAGGTTCTCCTGCAGGATTGACTGGCAGATTCACTGAAAAAAAGGACAAAAGAAACAAGTTAGAAGATGGCCAGGAAAAACTGCTTAGTGTTTCCGAGCTTATGCGGCTCTATTACGCGGGTGCTCATGCGGCCCAATTAAAGTGAGCTTATGCGGCTCTGTTTAGCGAGGCCTCATGCGGCCCATTTCAAGTGAGCTTATGCGGCTCTGTTTAGCGGGTGCTCATGTGGCCCAGTTTAAAAGAGCTTATACGGCTCTGATTTGGTGGGGTCTCATGCGGCACAGTTCGAGGGAGCTTATGCGATTCTGTTTGTTAGAACTTCATGTGGCATAGTTCAGAGGGAGCTTATGCGGCCCTGATTAAGGTGAACTTATGCGGCACAGTTCAGAGAAAGCTTAAGCGGCACTGTTTGATGGGTCTCCATGCGGCCCAGTTTGCAAAATGCTTATGCGGCCACAAGGCGACTCTCATGCGGCTCAGACATGAGATGTACATGCGGCACATATAGCACAGTATGTGGATTCATAACAATAAACTTTAACAGTTCAATGAAGATAAAGAAGGCCCGTGCATAAAATATGCGGCGTAGCCATGATGGTTAGGATTTTGAGTTCATACAATTTCTCCCAATATCCTTACTATCAATGGCGGAGTGAACGTCGGGATGAACTGTGGGTGCCTCAGTCGAAGAGGAAGTCGCTCTTTTACCCTTCGCCGCAGCGCTAGAGGAAGATTTGGGAGCCATTGATGATCGGAGAAGGAAGAGAAGACGACGACTAAAGGCAGGAAAAGTTGAAGAGAAAATAAAGTAAAGAGTCTCTCTTCCAAAAGTACTCGTATTTATAGGCTGACGAGGGGCGTGCGAATCGATGGATGCTTCGCATTACGCGCTGCCTAGAAGATATGGCCGACTCTTGGATTTCTATCCCCGCATGCAAAAGATTACTCGTAATCATCAAGACAAAATCTAAATATTTAAAACTGACCTTGGGATCCTATCCCAAAAGACGGCTTTAAATCAAAGCAAATCAAAGGCAATTAAATGAGACGCCTACGTGGCACAGGACCACTATGTGGCCAGAGCAGTCCATGTGGCTAGAACAGTCCATGCGGCCAGAGTAGTGCATGCGGCCAGAACATCTTATGCGGCCAGAGGAGTCTATGCGGTAAGAAGAGCTTATGCGGACATAGCCATGCTTCTTATTCAAAGTATTTTAATTTTATAAATTAAAAACTTTGAAGGGGGTCTTGTAGAAGCATGAAAAAGAACAGAAAAGTCTATGCGGCTCAAAACAGAGAGAGTCTCATGCGGCTCAAAAGTCCCTTACAGCTTCATGCGACTCAAACATCCTTTAGAGCTTCATGCGGCTCAAAAGTCCCTTAGAGCCTCATACGGCTCAAAAGACCCTTAGAGCTTCATGCGGCTCGAAAGGCCCCGATAGCTCCATGCGGCTCAAAAAAAAGCCACGCGGCCCTATGCGGTTCAAAAATAGGCCTCTATAGCTGGCCATAACTACTACGTACAGCTGGCTCATTAAATGCTCTGACGCAATATGAAAGCTCTAACACAAAGGATTGGAAGCTCTGACATAAAGGTAAAATGATGACTCTGACATAATGACGTGGCCCTAGAGAGACGAAAAAAATCTTTATAGCTGGCACGATCCACCAATTCCAAAGCTCTTTATGCGGATCGCTTCAAAGACTTCCATGCCGCTCTGACATGAGGCCACCCTCATGCGGCTCAGTTGTGGGGGCCATCCTTTTGCGGTTCAGATGGGAGGCCACCCTCATGCGGCTCAGTTGTGAGGGCCATCCTTATGCGGTTCAGATGGGGGGGCCATCGTTATGCGGTTCGGTTGTGGGGGTCACCCCCATGCGGCTCAGTTGAGAGGCCATCCTCATGCGGCTCAGTTGTGGGGGCCACCCTCATGCGGCTCAGTTGGGAGGCCATTCTTATACGTCTCGGTTGTGGGGGTCACCCCCATGCGGCTCGGTTGTGAGGCCATCCTCATGCGGCTCAGTTGTGAGGCCACACTCATGCGGCTCTGCCAGGACGCCCAGTTCATACGGCTCGCAGCATAATGGCAGTTGGTACACGTGGCAGAAGATTGACTAAGACTTATCCAGTCGAATTTAGTAACCAACAAATTATAATATTGCAGATTTATTGCAACCAACTTAACAGTCCAAATTGATTTCCAACAAATAGATCAAGGATAATCTTAACCAATCTCCAACCGCCCACTTTTTAAGGCGCAATTACTGCACACCCCGCTCATCACAATTCCTATAAATAGCAAGGTGTTGTTCCCTTACAAACACACAGAGTCATACACACAGAGCCCGAGCATAGAGACCAGCAACCCCCGCACATACAGAGAGCATTTCCTCGCCAGAGCAGAAGCTACGTCTGATAGTCCAAGGAGTAAGGCAGAGTTGATAGCACTCTCCCGAGCCTCTATCGTCACCTCCCAGAAAAACTAAACAATTGTACTTAGATTGCTTTTTCTAGGTTTTGTTCCTAGCCTCTCTTTGTACGAGCGAGTTTGTTTTGTGAATCAAAGTCATGTCCTCCCATAAAACTTTTCTGTTCTTTCGATAATCAATGGCAAATAGTAAGGCATCCCAAACATTATATATTCAGATGATAATAAATCTAGTCGTACAAAATACGAAGACTAGCAAGAGTTTAAGTCATACATGATCAACCCTATGATTTGTCAATCATGTTATAGCCCTTAGGCAGACAGAAATAAAGTTTCAACACGAGCTAACATTTGCTCGGCGGCTAAACGCCTCAAAAGAAAATTTATAATAGGGTGGGAAAGCAAAAGAAACCCACTCGTTGCCAGGTTGCGTCTAGTATTCACCATCTGGCTGGAAGGCTGGCAGATCCTCGGGAGCTACTCCAAAATCTGCCATATAAAACCAGTTGGGCCAGACCCCAGAAAGAGCAAGTGCCATAAGGGAGGCTTCACTTAAGAACTAAAACAAGCATATTAGCACATAAAGATATAATTGATAATGAAAGACATGGGTTAATGAAATCAAGATGATAAATGATAACATAACTAAGGAACTATTCCGGTAACCAAGTTACAACCCGTAAATCAAACAATGACCGGGATTATAACCCTTCACCTGAACAAAGCTTAGTCTCTACTCATTTATCGACAAGAGTAAAGCAGAACAGTAATGTGCTAAAGTAATCCGGAATCGGCACTATTTAGACCAGACTAGACTGGACTTCATCCATCAATCATGGCCAAGCAACAAGTACGGCTTGATACTTTTAACTAACTAGGTTATCACAAGCCTAATTACTAACAAGATGCAATGAGATGTTCCAACAGCCACAAGCCCTGCAGACTTAATCCAGGTTATCCAGTTGCAAGTTGAGAGAGTTGGATTAGGTGACTTGGGAGTGCAACACATGACAGTGTGCTGGAAATATTCCTTACTCGACGGTAGGCTACAAGTCCAATTAAAGCGCCCAGATAACGGGACTGCCTGTAACTGGAAAATATCTTTATGAACTACTTGATCAATCTAGTTATTACCCTAGTTAGATTCAATATGAATCCCTGACCGTGGTAATCAGGAATCCATGTCCTAGGCATGATATAAAATGGGATATGTAGCTTGTACAGGCACAACCAAGAGAATCAACCACGGTGTCAAGACAAGAGTTACTTAGCAAGTCCAGGTAGCTGTAGCAACAGCGTTCAAGATTATCATGTCATGTCAGGTTATTTATTATGTTAATAGTGCGTCACGATGGACCACTATCAAAAATTATCATATTAAGTTGCTTGTCAAGAGTGCACCACGACGGGTCACTATCAAGAGTTATCATGTCGTGTTCATGTCAATTCCAGTCAAATCTTATCAAGTTCAAGCCTTATTATGCTCAACAAGTTATTAAGTTGGGTCGTCACAGGGCAAGTCAAGTAAAAGGGTACAAGCAAAGATCACAACATTACACTAAGGACCAAGGGGACAAGCATGGATAAATGTAACAAGAATTATTATGGCAAGAAATGGCACAACGGATCAAAAGGGGTGCCAGGGACAGCATGCGCCAGGACAGCATGAGCTAGGACAGCATGCACTAGGGACAACATGCGCCAGCATGCATTCGCCAGGGACAGCATGCGCCAAGAACAGCATGCGCCACGGACAGCATGCGCCATAGACCAAAAGGCACCATCCACAGCATGCGCCATGACAGCATGTGCCAGGGACACCATGCGCCAGGACAACATGTGCCATGGGCCAAAAGGCACCATCCGCAGCATGCGCCATGACAGCATGTGCCAGGGACAGCATGCGCCATGACAACATAAGTCATAGGCCAAAATGTACCATCCGCAGCATGTGCCAGGGACAGCATACGCTAGCATGCATATACCAGCATGTATCAGCATGTACTGCTCATCTTCTCCAACCAGCCTCCAAATATTCATGAGAACCTATAGACTAGAAAGGCCATAAATCTCTCAAAATTAGTCGAAATCGGGACTTTCAAGGGTCTAAATTGGGTAGAATCAAATTTCCTCCAACATAGGACCATTAGATCTCGAAAATAATGAAGTTCAAGAGATCAAAACCAAGAAAAACCGAGAAAAGTTACAAACTTAGATCTATACATATCTATTCATGGAAACTAAAAACACCCAGTTCTAAAGAGGCTTAGAATCAAGTGAAGAAGAGAATAGAACAATAAATTTTAAGATCCATCATGAAGCAAGTTGCACTTGCCTAAGGTTTCTTTGGTGGGTGGAGAGGAGTAATGGAGAAGATGAAGGAAATAAATGAAAGTAATGAAGAGAGAGAGAGAGGAGAGTTGACTTATATATCAACCTCTCTCATCTCAAACCGCACAAAACCAAACCAAGCCAAGCCAAACCAAGATGAACCAAAATAAACCAAGGCAAGATTAAACCAGGATCAGGCTAAACAAGACAAGTCTAAATACGGGTCACCTGACAAACGTCAGAAATCCGTACACGTATGCTGAAAATATGTATAACAAAAAATGGCAGTGACAACTCTACCTACCTTAAAAGAATGATGTCCTCAGAATTTAATCAAGAGGCTAGAGGTGTCAGGACAAGTTATACTAATACTGGCAATTTATGACTAACAGTCAATCAAACAATCATTCATGCAAGCAAGGAAGTAAAAGCATAAGGCATAAGGAAGACATTATACCTCATGAGTCAAACAGGTGTGGATATCGCAATCGGATATCATCCTTACGTTCCCATATTGACTCACCCAAAGAGTGATGATCCCAAGCAACACGGACTAACTTAATAGTCTTGTTCTTTAGTATCTTCTCCCTTCGGTCCAATATGGATACGGGCCTTTCCTCATACGAAAGGTTGGTACCAACAACCAATTCCGAATGATCAAGGATATGAATTGGATCCAGAATATACCGTCGCAATTGGGATACATGGAATACGTCATGTACCTCACGTAACGACGACGGAAGAACGAGACGATAGGACACATCACCTACTCGCTGGAGAATATTAAACGGCCCTATATACCTAGGACTAAGATTTTTTCCGTATGCTAAAATGAATGACGCCATGGGGAGGCGAGATCCTAAGGAATACGTGGTCGCCGATAGAAAATTCAAGGGGATGCCGATGAGAATCGACCCAATAACGCTGGCGATCTTGCACAACTCGAAGACGATCTCTGACTTATCTGACTACCTCAATACTCTACGTAATTATCTCTGGACCAAGCATCTCTCTCGCCAACATCATCCTATGCTAACGGGGATCTGCACTTTCTGTTGTATAGGGCCTCAAAGGGTGCCATCTGGATACTGGCCTGAAAACTGTTGTTATAGAAGAACTCCACGAGATGCAGGTGATCTTCCCACGAACCAACAAAGTCGAGTGTACATGATCGTAACATATATTTGAGAGTCTGGATCGTGCGTTCTGACTGACCATCTGTCTATGAATGATAAGTTGAACTGAACTTGAGATGAGTCCCCAAGCTCTCTTGAAGACTCCGCCAAAAGTGCGATATAAATCTCGAATCTTTGTCGGATACAATATTGACTGGTACTCCATGCAATCTGACTATCTGCCTGAGGTATATCTCTACAAGCTGATCCGTCGACTTACTAATCCTGAAAGGAAAAAAAATGAGCTACCTTGGTGAGTCTGTCAACTATAACCTAGATAACATCTCTCCTAGCTAGAGATTTAGGTAACCCAGTTACAAAATCTATGGTAATGTGCTCCTATTTCTATTTTGGGATCGGTAAAGGTTGAAGAAGTCCAGCTGGTCTCTGATGTTCAGTCTTAACTTGTTGGCAAACTAAACAATGAGAGACAAACCGGGCTATCTCCCTCTTCATGCCATTCCACCAAAAATGCTGATGAATATCATAATACATCTTTGTATCACTGGGATGAATTAAATACTGTGAACTGTGAGCTTCTGCCATGATCTCTTGTCTGATGTCACCACTAGGTACACAAAGATGCCTTCCATGTCGAAGTGTACCATCCTTATGAATACATAACTCTGCTCTTCGTCCTGCTACACATTCTACCCTAAGCCGCTGAAGCTTAAATCTATTGATTGAGCTAACCTAATCCTCTCAACTATACTGGACTGAACTTGCATAGTGGCCATCAATGCCACATTGGTACAAAGAACAACTTTAATACCCATCTTTTGAAGATCTGCTAACAACTCTGGCTGTGATGTTAGAAAATAAACTCTGGCTCTTCTTCTAAATGCATCTGTAACAACGTTGGCCTTCCCAGGATGATACTGTAAGTTGATGTCATAATCCACAAGTAGCTCTAGCCATCTTCTCTGACGCATGTTAAGGTGCTTCTAAGTAAACACATACTTAAGACTCTTGTGGTCGGTAAAAATCTCCACCCGATCTCCATACAAATAATGCCTCCACAACTTAAGCACAAAAACCACCGCTGCTAACTCCAAGTCATGGGTTGGATAATTCCTCTTATGATCACGAAGCTGACGTAACGCATAAGCTACTATCTTGCTATGCTGCATCAAGACGCATCCCAATCCTCTGCTGGAAGTGTCACAATAAACTGAAAATTCTCTCATTCTATCTGGAAGCGTAAGAATGGGTGCCATCATTAATCCTTACTTCAACTTCTCAAATGAACTCTGATACTCTGCTGTCCAAGCAAACTATACATCCTTGCGGGTCAACTGCATCAATAGTACTGAAATCCGAGCAATGTCTGATACAAACTGCCAGTAATAGCCGGCCAATCCTAGGAAACTCCGAACTTCTGCAACGGTACTGGGTACTGGCCATATCTCTATAGCCACTATCTTCTGGGGGTCCACTTCCACTCCACCTCTGGTGATAATGTGACCTAAGTACGAAATGAGATCCAGCCAAAATTTGTACTTACTGAACTTTGCATACAACTGGTGCTCTCTAAGAATCTGAAGAACTATATGAAGATGTTGCTCATGCTCTACTTTATTCCTGCTATAGACTAAGATGTTTTCCATAAACACTATCAAGAACTAGTCCAAATAGGGCATGAAGATACGATTCATGAGGTCCATGAATACGGCTGGTGCATTGGTCGCTCCAAATGGCATAACAAGGAACTCCCAATGTCTATATCTAGATATGAATGATGTCTTTGGGATGTCCTGCTCTCTGACTCTGATCTGATAGTACCCTGACCGCAAGTCAATCTTCGAGAATACTGCCTCTCCTCTGAGTTGATCAAATAAATCATATATCCTTGGTAGAGGATATATATTCTTAATTGTTACAGAGTTCAAGGTACGATAATTAACACATAATCTTGACGTACCATCCTTCTTTTTCACAAGAAGTATCAGGGCTCCCCAAGGCGACCGACTAGCATAAATGAATCCCTTGGTTCTGAGTTCTTCAATCATCTTGTATAAGATCTCTAACTCTGAAGGTGCCATCCTGTAGACTCCCTCTAACACTGGTGCCGTCCCTGGAAGCAAATCAATGGTGAACTCTAACTCTCTCTCTGGGAGCATGCCTGGAAGCTCTTCGGAAGACACATCAGGGAACTCTCTTACTACTCTGGGAAACTGAACTGCTTCTGCTACTGCCATCCGCAAGACTGGTGGAGAAGGTTCTACTTCGCCTCTGAAAAATAAAAACTCTGGTTCACCGGGAATACCAAAAATAATCCTACTAATATGGCAGTCTATTCTTGCGTATTGATCCTTCAAACAATCCATTCCTAGGACCACATCATAGTCGGCCATCAGAAATTCTATCAATCTAGCGGGGAACTCTCTACCGCTAACTTCGATTCGACACAAGGAAAAGATTCTATCTACCCTCATAAGACCGTTACCAGTAAGTATATTGAGCCTTACTGATAATGACTCGGGCTCCAGTCCTATCCGTGTTACAAATTGTGCAAACATAAATGAATGCGATTCATCCGAATCAAATAAGGCTGATGCTGGAAAAAAAGTTAACGAGAATGGTACCTGCCACCACCTCACATGATGCCAATTCTTCTGCCACAGTCAGAACCATAGCCTGTCATTATCCTCTTGGTGTTGGTCTCCTCTATTGGAAACCTCTCTACCGGTTCTGAATCTGAGCTTGGGCTATTGTTGAGCCTGAGGCGGCAATGGCCTCGGAGGCTGGTACTGCTGCTGCACTAGTGCTGGACCCCTAAACGATGGACTGGTTAGGTTTAATGATGATGAACTGGCTCTACTCGGACAGGACCCTATCTTGTGATTCGGTACCCCACAAGCCAAGCACAATCCCTGTGCTTTGTGACATTCTGATACTACATGTCCTGGCTTCACACAATAAGAGCAGCCCATTGCCGAAGACTGCTTCTGCTTTTGCTGCTGAGGATACGTTGGTGTCGAGTGCTGAACCGACAAAATTGTGGTCGCCCTCCTAGGAGCTCCAATAGTCAAAGCCCTTGCTGTCGGGACTGGTGCTGATGACTGGAATATCTACCCATGAGACCTTTTTCGTTCTCCACTTCTATCTACAATCCTCTATGAAGTATACTCATGCCTTTTTGCTACTCGCAAGACAGCATCAAACCTCTGGTGCTCAAACTGCTTCACTGATATAATGATCTCTAGGTAGAGTCCTTGCTCTAATCACTGGGCTTGGTCCAATTCGGTTGCCACCAAGGTGGGAGCAAACCGACTAAGTTTAGAAAACTCGGTCGTATATCCATCGATCGTCCTTTCCATCTTCTTAAGATTGGTGAATCTTGTCTGCAGATCAGACCGAGCCACTGCATCGAAGTACTTGATCTGGAATTTATCGTTGAATACCGTCCATAAGACAGGCGTCGCCAAACCAACTGCTAGCATCGCCCACTAGGTGCGGGCTAAGTCCAATAACTGTAGGTGCATAACGGCCACCTTCTCTCCCTCTGGAATTCGAGCTGCCTCTAGGATAACCTCTATGTCCTGAAGCTACGCATCAGCAGCAATAGCATCTTCACTGCCGTCAAAGAAAGAAGAGTTCAAGCACTTGAAGCTGTTGGCTGTATTGTTCCCTTGGTAACCAACTCTACCCATGGCATCTTGTACTGTCTGGTACAGGACATTGCCCCGACAATCTTGAGATGCAAGTAATTCCCTAATAAGCCCCATCAGGGTTCCATTATCAGGCTCTGCAGGCTAAGCTGGCTGAACTGGTGGCTCTGGATCCCCGGAAGGCATAACCCGGGATGCTGCTCCGGACTGCTGGGCTTGGTCCCCAGGTTGCTGCTGGTTCACTTGTTGCTGGTTCCCTGGAGGTGCTCCACCTTGTGGATCGGTAGGACCAAGAATAATATCGCTGAAGAAATGACATGGGGAACAATAAGGAAGGACCGAGATAGACCAGGGATATAAGCATGTGATCAGGTTAAGATTTCAGAAAGATCGAAAAGTACGAGTAGATATCAAGGGAGAATGCTGATTAAGACATCTATTCAGTAAAACCCTTATACATCATAATTTACAAGACCTGTATGGGCAACCACTTAAACCGTGTTATGCCCCAGAACCAGAATACTAGAGAACGGGGGACAGACACAGCCAGCTACGTACCTCGAAGTGAATCCTACCTCGCAATACGGTCACGGCTGTCTAGATGCATGAGGGTTTATCTACAAGCCAATAGTCACTTATGGTCAAGAACAAGTCTAGTGTCTCAATCTTAAGTAAGCAAGTAATTGTTACAAGATGTAAGATCATCATACATACAAAGTAAGGCATCCCAAACATTATATTCAGATGATCATGAAGCTAGTCGTACAAAATGCGAAGACTATCAAGAGTTTAAGTCATACATGATCAACTCTAGGATTTGTCAAGCATGTTACAGCCCTTAGGCAGAAAGAAATAAAGTTTCAACACGAGCTAACACTTGCTCGACGGCTAAACGTCTCAAAAGAATAATTTACAATAGAGTAAGAGCAAAAACCCACTCATTGCCAATGTTGCGTCTAGTATTCACCATCTGGCTGGAAGGCTGAGAGATCTTCAGGAGCTACTCCAAAATCTGGCCATACAATCCAGCTGGGTCAGACCCCAAAAAGAGCAAGTGCCACAAGGAAGGCTTTACTTAAGAACTAAAACCAGCATATTAGCACATAAAGACATAATTGACAAATAAAAGACATGAGTTAAGGAAATCAGGATGATAAACGATAAGATAACTAAAGAACTATTTCGGTAACCAAGTTACAACCCATAAACCAAACAAGGACCGGGATTGTAACCCTTCACCTGAACAGAGCTTAGTCTCCACTCATTTATCAACAAGAGTAAAGCATAACAGTAATGTGCTAAAGTAATCCTAAACTGGCACTATCTAGACAAGACTAGACTGGACTCCATCCAACAATCATGGCCAAGCAACAAGTACGGCTTGATACTTTTAACTAACTAGGGTTATCACAAGCCTAATTACTAACAAGATGCAATGAGATGTTCCAACAGCCACAAGCCCTACAGACTTAATCCAGGTTATCCAGTTGCAAGTTGAGAGAGTTGGATTAGGTGACTTGGGGGTGAAACACATGACAGTGTACTGGAAATGTGCCCTACTCGATGGCAAGCTACAAGTCCAATTAAAGTGCCCAGATAACGGGACAGCCTGTAGCTGGGAAATCTCTTTATAAACTACTTGATCAATCTAGTTATTACCCTAGTTAGATTCAGTATAAATCCCTGACCGTGGTAATCAAGAATCTATGTCCTAGGCATGATGCAAGACGGGACATGTAGCTTGTACATGCACAACCAAGAGAATCAACCACGGTGTCAAGACAAGAGTTACTTAGCAAGTCCAGGTAGCTGTCGCAACAGCGTTCAAGATTATCATATCATGTCAGGTTACTTATCATGTTAAGAGTGCGTCACGACGGACCACTATCAAAAATTATCATGTCAAGTGGCTTGTCAAGAGTGCACAACGACGGATCACTATCAAGAGTTATCATGTCGTGTTCATGTCAAGTCCAGTCAAATCTTATCAAGTTCAAGCCTTATTGCTCAATAAGTTATTAAGTCAGGTCATCACAGGGCAAGTGTCATGCCCCACTCCCGTAGGAGCGATCGTCCCCGCTAAGACGTGATGCCGTACGAGCCTATATTGCGCTCGTACAAAGCGGGTTCCATAACGGCCGATTCCAGCGGCTACGACGGGGTCGTCGTACAGAAATCCCAAGCAGAGACATTGAATAATAGCAGCAAAAATTTAGCACAAAACACCAGTCATTCAAAAGATGCATTTTATTGATATTAGAACAATGATTACAAAGGGGGCACAAGTCCAAGATTACAATCATTCAAGCTCACTCTTCTCACATTTACAAGTTTACTCAGCTCTCTCTCATCTCTCGATACAAGTCTTGAACCAGCAGATGCTTCAGAAGGCGATGCCCATACATTATGTCCCGTATAAGTCTTGAATCCATGCGGTCGCACGCTTCGAATCGCCAAGGAACTCCGTGCCTCGACGCATCCAAGCGAGCTCCGCGCCACGAGCTTCTACATGCGCTTGTACATAAAAACTATGTGGGTGTCAGTACTCAACTGTATTGGTGAAATGAGCTCCTCGCCCACTCATACAAAACCAACACGCTCGATTTACTTCGTGCAACATGGTCCCTTTTACGATTGTCTTTCTACTCTTGCCTTAGAATCAGTTAGGACATAGACTCTTGGCCTATTTAGTGCCTCTAGACCGCTACCGTGCTAGCACCAACGATGTTAACTCATACTTTGCCTCTAGACCCTCCTCGTGCCAACAACGTTAACCTATCAAGTCGTGCATGCCTTACGGCCCATAATCAGAGATGTAACTATACGATAGACTCTATTTTCGTGTGACCGTGCTATAAATCCTTGTTGAGGCCGTGCCTCGCAACTCAGTGAGACTTAACCATATCGCCGCCTCGCGGCCCTTGCTACTTTGATCACCAACTGACCCAATCGAGACTTTTGAACTTAGTGTCACTTAACTAACTTGCCTTGCGATGATTCCTGACTTAAACTTGAACGACTCAAACCCAACTTATGCAACTCACATGTCAACACTTGAGACTCGACGACACATCTCGTGCCAAAGCACGTCGCCTATGTTGTAGCTATTCTTAGGCCCAACCGTTGTGCACTCCATCAACTCGACTCCATCCAAAGGCACACACGCAGATTTGTCACCCGTGCCGACCTATCTATATGAATGGTCACTGGCATTAACTAGCCATCTTGGACATAGCCTGGCAAATGGGATCCTTGCACCGCAAGTAGCGATCTCCGATGCAAGTCCCCGTACTACCAATTGCCTATTACCCAGCTCGGCTATTACCGTATTTCTTTCTAGGTCGAGATGGTCCCGTATCACCGGGTTGCCGCTCGAAGAAACAATCATCCTTGTCGACAAGTTGTCCATGACCGCGCACCTACGCTAACTTCTAGACTTAACGTAGCTGCATGGTCTCATCATCGTCATTTAGTACCTTTGCTTTACTTCTTCCACTTTTCATACTTCTTTTACAGAGCCCAAACCAGGGTCACCTCGGCGACTGACCTACAGTTTCGACATATTTCCTCTCGGCGACTAACCATCGCTTAGACTTAATATTCTTTGAACTCAGGGGACGGCTACTGCATAGCCTTCCCACTTAACTTGAACATAATGTGTTCCTTAAGTATCGACAGACCGTGGCTAACTTTTTACTTAAACCAACTGTGGCTCGTGCCTTAAACCAACTCGTGTTCTACGCAACGCTATCGTCCAAGTCATACCTCATATGACGGGCCTTGGGATCGTGGGACTATTTAACTTGACAATCGCAGAAAGAGCGGGACAGTACTTGGAATGGCCTAGGTCGACCGACATAACTCTGCCTAACTTACTCAAGCCTACAACTTAACCCGAGGGACGAGCAAAGGCTATGCCAAGCCTTGCATCATGCAAGCGTGCATGCTTTATCGAGCATTTACGCGGGCGATGCCTATGACTTAGGCTAATTCATGGTTTTGTATCGAAGACCAACTTTCCTTCTCCCAAGCCACGGAACGAAGGATCGAGTGTCATTTTTAAAGCACGTTGTGCACCAACTCTAAGCCAACCGTTGGACCTTTCCATATTCTAACTCAGTTCGACCCGTCGAGATTATTCCCTTTAGCTATGTGGATTCATCTCTTTTATTATTAAGCCTACTTGTGCAAGTTGAAAACATGTGATTTATTATGTGAAGGCAAAGATGAGGCGAGTTCACCGAAACTACCCCACCTGAGCGATGTTTTCGAGTCGCCGTTGCAAGGCCAAGACCGAACGCCGTTGGCGTTCGATTCCTCCGATTGGCTGAGCGATACGGGGCACTACAGCAAGTCAAGTAAAAGAGTACAAGCAAGGATTACAACATTACACTAAGGACCAAGGGGACAAGCATAGATAAATGTAACAAGAATTATCATGGCAAAAAATGGCACAAGAGGTCAAAAGGGGTACCAGGGACAACATGCGCCAGGGACAGCATGTGCCAGGGACAACATACACCAGCATGCATATGCCATGACAGCATGCGCCAGGGATAGCATACGCCAGGGATAGCATGCACCAGGACCACATGCGCCAAGGATAACATGCGCTACGACAGCATGTGCTAGGGACAACATGTGCCATGGGCCAAAAGGTACCATCCGCAACATATGCCATGACAGCATGTGCCAGGGACAGCATGCACCATGGGCCAAAAGGCACCATCTGCAGTATGCGTCATGATAGCATGTGCCAGGGACAGCATGCGCCATGGGCCAAAAGGCACCATCCGCAGCATGCACTATGACAGCATGTGCCAGCATGCATACGCCAGCATACATGTGCCAGCATGCATCAGCATGCACTGCTCATCTTCTCCAACCAGCCTCCAAATGTTCAAGAGAACCCATGGACTAGAAAGACCATAAATCTCTCAAAATAAGTCAAAATCGGGACTTTCAAGGGTCTAAATTGGGTAGAATCAAATTTTCTACAATATAGGACCATTAGATCTCAAAAATAATGAAGTTTAAGAGATCAAAACCAAGAAAAACCAAAAAAAAGTTATAAACTTAGATCTACACAAATCTATCCATAGAAACTAAAACTCCAAGTTTTAAAGAGGCTTAGAATCAAGTGAAGAAGAGAATGGAACAATAAATCTTGAGATCCATTATGAAGCAAGTTGCACTTGCCTAGGGTTTCTTTGGTGGGTGGAGAGGAGTAATAGAGAAGATGAAGAATAAATGAAAGTAATAAAAAGAGAGAAAGATAGGAGAGTTGACTTATATATCAATCTCTCTCATCTCAAACCACACAAAACCAAACCAAGCCAAACCGAACCAAGATGAACCAAAATAAACCAAGGCAAAATTAAACCAGGATCAGGCTAAGCAAGATAAGTCTAACTACGGGTCACCTGACAAACGTCAAAAATTCGTACACATATACTGAAAATACGTATAACAGAAAATGAGAGTGACATGTGTTCATACGTGTCTTATGAGAGTTGCCTAGTCCTACCCTACTATTTCCCTTACATGACTTGACATGACTTGACTTAACTTGACGTGTGTAGGACTTGACTTTTGACATTCTATAGATTGTGAGTGCTTACCTTGGCTACGATCTATAGGATTATATAACCTTGATACTAGGAATGGCTGCAATCTCGATTGTGAGTACTTATCTTGACTACGATTGAGATATTGTTAGATTGGGAGGGCTTTCCTTGACTAAATTCTATGGATTTGACCTATTAGCCATTTCTAGTATGGCATGCCAGTGTCCTAGGTTTCTTATGTCTAGATTCCTTATGTCTTAGTCTTCTTGCATCTATATCTGTTGATTCTTTACTATGTCCTTATTTTCCTTGCATATTTTATACTGTTATATTTGGCATGTTTTTCTGTACCTTGCTACGTCCCTCTGAAGACATGGTGATCTCTTCAGGTTTGTTGAGCTCGTTTTTAGATTAGATGGAGGATTGATGGTTGTTTCTCCAGGACTTCAGGTATATTTAGTTTATATCTTTTATATTTGTCTAATTTTATATTTATTTTACTTTGACCATGCTTGTATAGCCTAGTTTTGTAAGCTTATTTCTACTTCAGAAGCTTGTTCAAGATAATGGTAATAGAGTCTGGTCTACTTTATTGCATATTGTATTTCCTTTTACTTGTAGGAACCTATATGTTAATGCCTGGCCAGCATTAATATATTTGGTTTATACAAGAGTCTATATTCAGTAGATTGAGATAGATATTAGTTGATTTGATAGATTGACTTAGAAACGAATACAGCTTATATGTATTCGAGCTGGACTTGAGTCCTCTCGATTTGTAGCTGGCATGTATACGGTCTCTTAGTCCTACATATTTTAGCTATGCTAGGGGAGGCCTAGCCATAGCAATGTCCCTACTAGAAAATTAATCAAAGTTGCGACTTGACCCCTATAAAGGATTTAATTAGTTATTTATTAAGATTTGTTGACTTCTAGTAGACTCGGTTTACCAATTTAGCCCAGACTTGACCCGAAACCAACCTAAGCCCATGTAGAGATGTTATGTGCACAAAGACGCCCATGTAGACATATTTTTATATATGTATATTATTGTATTTTATTTTAGGGATTGACAAATATTTTCTAAATATTTGTTATACGTATAATATCAGTATTATTAATTTTATATAGCATTTTAGATTATTTGCACAATGTTCGGTGATCCAATCAAAGTAAGAGTATAATGTGTCACCCAATACTATACATATTACTAGTTTATTTTAGTTTGTTATGATTATTATTATTGTTCTTGTTATTAATAATTATATAATATTAGTTATTTGTTAATTCCTTGGTAAATGAATTTTTACATATCTATGTACATAATTTTTAATGCATAAACCATACCCTAGGAAATATTTTATTAATAATTTTGGGTTCTATTGCATATTTATTCATATATAGATATGTAAATAAAGAGATACATATATAGGTGTATATGGTTATACATATATATATATATATAGAGAGAGAGAGAGAGAGAGAGGAATATAAGGGGAGAAAGGCGAATAGTGTTGTCCCCAAACCGAGCCCAACTCGTGCAAGGGACAGCACATATTTATCAAGAGGAATGAGAGGAATTATGTGGGAAAAAAAATCCAACCCTCGACTAACACTCCACCTCATTACCCCCTATCTCCCGCGGACCTCCTTGACACTCGTCGGCATCTGTGCGCCACCGCAGCACACCGAAACTGCCTGCGCACGCAAAGAAATAGCAAGCAGCGGTCACCTGTACAGTTGCAGCAGAGCAATTTTGAGACAAGATTTCTTCGTCCTTACTCAACCGATTTACGATCCGTCTTTGCAAGTATAAAGACAACCTGAAAGAATCTATAACCCTTCTTTTAGTTAATTTTATTTTGCTGTGTGTGCGACAAAAAAACAAGTTCCAAAATTGAGAAAAAAACTCGATTTACTGAACAGTAGAAATTGTTCCAACATTTCCTGTTTGCGGTCGATTTGCAACCAGAATATCAAAAATCTTGGAAAATCGCTTGAACAGCCTTGTAGAAAACCTAACTCAGATTGAAATTCAATTTTTAGTTTTTATTTTAATTGGTTTTTTATGTTCAAATTCAGTTTGAAAATCAAAAAAATAGAAAATATGTTTTTAAAAATTAGGATTTTCCTCAATACGGGGTTCGTTCTAACAAATTGGGCGACTTGGTCGCAACCCGTGAGCATCAAAAGACGCATACTGATATTACGTGTAGGATTCGATGAAAGTCAATTTTATTGTGTGTGCGCGACGAAATCAAGGCATATCGACCGAGATATCCCACATCGGCCTCTTTGCAAACTAGCCAATTATTTTATGCATATTCGTCACCTCGCAAAGAAATTTGTGCCACTGGACTCGTATTATTTTTTTAGTCCTGTGAGACAAGTTTGGTCTGATTCTGAGAAGGTCAACCGAAATGCTATTTTGGCGGGCCCACGATCCGACTCAACGGGTAATTTTGTGCACATCTCATTGGAATCAAAATCTGGACATACAGTTGAGTTTGTATCAAAAAATGGGCTCGTAGGTATATAATTTTTGATTTTAGAGACCATAGGTTCCGGTACATTTTTCGGTGTAAAGCGGGCCCAACGGCGGATACTATTTGGCCTGAAATTACCGTTTTGTGCGTGTCCAGAATTGGACTTATGGGTAGTCAAACGTGGACATTTTTCTTGTGCCAAAAACATTGGTGATATTTGTTTCAGCGTTCGGAGACATTTGTGAAAGTTTGACTTTTGTAGCTCATTGAGTAATTGGATATTGTCGGTTTAGCGTTCGGAGACATTTGTGAAAGTTTGACTTTTGTAGCTCATTGAGTAATTGGATATTATCGGTTTACGTGCTTCCACCAGGCAAGTATACCTTGCCAACTTGTATAGTATATTTTATATGCATGATCTCTACTTTATGTTGTTTCTTTTTTCTTATACTGTTATATTCATATTGCTTTTTTCTATTTCTAGTTTTACTTTATCATATTTCTAGTTTACATCCACATTCTTGATTCATGTTATATGTTTATATTACTTTCATGTTCATACGTGTCTTGTGATAGATTTGTCTAGTCATACACTACTTTTTCCCCTACATGACTTGACATGACTTGACTTGACGTGTGTAGGACTTGACTTATGACATTCTATAGATTGTGAGTGCTTACCTTGACAATGATCTATAGGATTATATAACCTTGATACTAGGAATGGCTACAATCTCGGTTGTGAGTGCTTGCTTTGACTACGATTGAGATACTATAGATTGAGAGTGCTTTCCTTGACTACAGTCCATATATTTGACCTGTTAGCCATTTCTAGTATGGCATGCCAGTGTCCTAGGTTCCTTATGTCTAGATTCCTTATGTCTTAGTCTTCTTGCGTCTAGTTGATTCTTTAACGACTATTTCCTTATTTTTCTTGCATATTTTATACTGTTACATTCGGCGTATTTTTTTGTATCTTGCTACATCCCTCTGAGGACCTGGTGATCTCTTCAGGTTTGTTGAGCTCGTTTGTAGATTAGATGGAGGATTGATGGTTGTTTCTCCATGACTTCAGGTAATATATTTAGTTCATATCTTTTATATTTGTCCAATTTTATATTTTATTGTACTTTGACCATGCTACTGTATAGCTTAGTTTTGCAAACTTATTTCCTCTTCAGAAGCTTGTTCAAGATAATGGTAATAGAGTCTGGTCCACTTTATTGTATATTGTCTTTTCTTGTTACTTGTAGGAACCGGTATGTTAATGCCTGACCAGCATTAATATATTTGGTTTATACAAGAGTTTATCTTTATTGGATTGAATAGATATTAGTTAATTTGATAGATTGACTTAGAAACCAATGCAGCTTATACGTATTCGAGCTGGGCTGGAGTCCTCTCGATACGTAGCTGGCATGTATACGATCTCTTAGACCTACGTATTTTGGGATTGGAGCATTACACTGAAGCACTTTGCGATACTTATAGTTATTGTTTTCTTGACAAGAGAAGATAGAGGATTAATAATATCAAGGAAACGTGTAAACATTTGTGTGATGGTCTCATAGGGCTTTATTTTGAAGGCTTCATACTTTTGTGTCAGCCTACTGATTTTGGATTCCTTTATTTGCGAAATTCCTTCATGAGTTACCTCAAGAAGTTTTCAAACATCATGGGAAGTGGTACATATAGATACTCTATTAAACTCACTTATGTCTATTGTACGAAATAGAACATTAATAGCTTTAGCATTCAGACTAGCTTGTTTCTTTCAAGATTCGTGTATCTATCATGTGGTTTCTCAACAAGAATGTCTTATATAACCATTCTAGCAGGCTTTTTGTAGCTATCAATAACAATGGATCATAGATCAAAATATAGTAACTTTAAATAGAAGCTCATTCATATTTTTCCAGTACATATAGTTGGTACCATCAAATAGGGGTGGCCTATTTGTGGATTGTCCCTCACAATTGTTGGTGTAAATAGAATTAATAGTTGCCATAGATTTGACTCAAGAATGTTAGTTATGTTCAAGAGACCTTGTTTTGATACTAATTGAGGACAACTCTAGAGGGACTGAATAGAGTGCAGCAGAAATAATCCCAATAAAAACTAAGGCAAATTGAAATTACTAACTAAAAAAATTTAATACAAGAAAGTATAAGAAAGTAAACATAGTAAAGAAGTCACAAAATCAAATGTCGCAATGTATACTGGTATCATTTGTGGAAGATAATCTAGTCCCATGTACTTTTGTCCGGTATTACCACAATTGAGAAATAGCAGATGAGCTTTGATCCAAAGTGCTTGACGACTTCCTACAATCACGCTTTGATCCGAAGAGCCGTCGACTTCAACACTTAAAGTTGTAAATAAAACTTAGTTTTCCAAGCATTTACAACTATTCAATGACTTCTCACCGAGATCACACTTGGCACTAGAAGGCTAAGAGAGTTTCTCTTGGTGATTGGAAGGTTAAAGCTCAAGAGAGATGATAATTGATTCATGATTGAATAAATGAATTTATGAAAACTCATGGCATATTTATAGGATTTTTGGAGGCCGAGTTTGGTCCCCAAACATTCAAAAAATCAAACATTTGGTTCCCGGGACAAACGAGTCAATTCACGAATACAGGGTCTTCCAAGGACCGAATGTGGCACGAGTTCGGCCCCAGTTCTAACGAAGACAGAACTTCTCGAGTTTGTTTTGCATGGGACGTAATGTTTCTGGGTTTTGCTGACGTGTTTGTGGAGTTGGGATTAGGTTTGTATGGTGGATAGAAC